>SJYV01000307.1:0-29981 GCA_006410875.1 Neotragus pygmaeus | reverse complement strand
CCCCTTTTGGTCAGGCTTTGTTTTTTCTCTTTCTGCACTCTACCTTCACCCCAACCCGGTAGCACCAAGGAGGGAAGCCAAGGCTTGTTGGCCTCTTACTATGCACTGTGAACTGTTCAAAGCACTTACATGTGTTAACTCATTTAATTCTCATAAAAGCTCAATTAGGCAGAAGCCATTATCCTCATTTTGCAGGCAGGGAAACTAAGGCTCAGAGAGATTCAGTCACTCAGTCTGGTTCCAGCGTTTGTGTTCTAAACAGCTCCCCTCTGTGGCCCGCATGTGAACTCCCTATCTAGTTTGCTGAACAGATCCAAAAAACATAAAACTTGGGAACACGAGTGATGTGGCAGAGTATACAGCTGGCTAGAGTATGAATAGTTGCTCTATTTCCAATGCGGAGAAACACAAGACGGCCCAGAGGAGTGAAGTCAGGAGGTACCTAGTCACTGAGCACCTTTCAACTCCCACCAGCCTCTTAACTCAGCCCTCCCTACCTCCTGAATTCTGCTCCCAGAACAGGACTCAGCTGGAATCCTGCCTGCTCTGTGCAGCCTCTCCAGCCATACAAGTCCCTCCTGTCCTGGTGAAAACCATACTTGCCCTGCTACCGGTCGCATCTTCCTTGGAAATACCAGGACATGGGCTCAGTACTGATGAGGCTACTCGGGGGCAGCCCGCTGCTACAAGTGTTGGTAGAGGATATCTGAGTCCCCTGACCTGGGCCCTCCCAGGGCCATGCCTGCTCTTGTTTTCCAGAGACCAGGCCTATCCCTTCTGGAAGGACAGGGCCGCGCATGGAAGGACACAGTGACGGTGCTCAGCCCGCACGGAACTAGTTTATTCAGTAGTATGGCGAAATGAAAAAACAAAACACAAAATGCTACCATATTTACAGTAACAATCAAACTGTACAATCAGGTGGTTAGTATCAAGTTAGCATCCAGCATCTTTGTATTTTTTTAAGTCAAGTCATCAGTAGTAAAAACCAGTTAAGTTTTTAACCTTTTGCAGGAATTGCCGAGGGGAGAGGCCAGGGGGGAGAATCCATGGCAGAAAAACCAGAGACCAGCCTTACAAATGAGAAATAGAAATATTGTCTCTATTCAGAGCCTCTTTTTCTAGCCACCTGCTCCAGAGGAAAGTCGGTGACAAGTCTAGAATACATGTTTAGTGTAAATGGTGACTCCAATGAATAGCAGCTGGCAAAACCAAGAAGGAAGAGGAGAGGTGGGGAGATGACAGCCTGGAGCAAGGGCGAGGGCCTTAGGCCCCCTTGCCAGGACTGCTGGGTACACACCCAACCTGTGATGGCCATGTCAGACCCTCCGGGACTGGACCCATCCCAACACAACAAGCAAATAAATTAAAAATATATATTAACTCTCTCTTCGCAGGGTGGTGAGGGGGAGGAAAAGGAACAGGACTTGGTCTTTTGAAGAAGAGAGCCAATTTCAAGGAGATAAAAATAGAACATGTCTCAGAGGCCACAGCAGGTCAGTGGGATTTGTCTGGTCCCAGAGGAAGGAGAGTGGACACGGGATCCCGGACTCCAGACCTGGGCTGGAGACGGTAGGGGGCGACCCGACTCCCGGCAGTCTTCCTCCTCCCTGTCCCACCCACACAATAGCAAAGAAGCGCAACTTAACACGTGACTGGCCTTCCCCAGCACGGGGCAGGCAGGGAAATGAAGCACTTTTAGGTCAGCGAACTGAGCAAACACCCGGGCTGCAGCNAAGAGATGGGAATACCAGACCACCTGACCTGCCTCTTGAGAAATCTGTATGCAGGTCAGGAAGTAACAGTGAGAACTGGACCTGGGACAACAGACTGGTTCCAAATAGGTAAAGAAGTACGTCAAGGCTGTATATTGTCACGCTGCTTATTTAACTTATATGCAGCGTACATCATGAGAAACGCTGGGCTGGAAGAAACACAAGTGGAATCAAGATTGCTGAGAGAAATATCAATAACCTCAGATATGCAGATGACACCACCCTTATGGCAGAAAGTGAAGAGGAACTAAAAAGCCTCTTGATGAAAGTGAAAGAGGAGAGTGAAAAAGTTGGCTTAAAGCTCAACATTCAGAAAACGAAGATCATGGCACCTGGTCCCATCACTTCATGGCAAATAGATGGGGAAATAGCTCTAAGTCATACATGGCTAAGAAAAATATCTTCATTTGGTCATCTTTCTTCTGAGTAAGAAATACATAAAACAAAGCCACAAAAAGAGAGCAACTGTATAGCTTTCTGAAAATCTAATGCTCAAGAATGAAAAAATATAATTAATAAAAAACTGGACATTGAGAAAACTAAGATCATGGCATCCAGCCCCATCACTTCATGGCAGATAGACGAGGAAACAATGAAAACAGTGAGAGACTTTATTTTCTGGGCTCCAAAATCACTGCAGATGGTGAGTGCAGCCATGAAATTAAAAGACGCTTGACCCTTTGAAGAAAAGTTATGACCAACCTGGAGAGCATATTAAAAAGCAGAGACATTACTTTGCCAACAAAGGTCCGTCTAATCAAGGCTATGGTTTTTCCAGTGTCATGTATGGATGTGAGAGTTGGACTGTGAAGAAAGCTGAGGGCTGAAGAATTGATGCATTTGACCTGTGGTGTTGGAGAAGACTCTTGAGAGTCCCTTGGACTGCAAGGAGATCCAACCAGTCCATTCTGAAGGAGATTAACCCTGAGATTTCTTTGGAAGGAAGGATGCTAAAGCTGAAACTCCAGTACTTTGGTCACCTCATGTGAAAAGTTGACTCTTTGGAAAAGACTCTGATGCTGGGAGGGATTGGGGGCAGGAGAAGAAGGGGACGACAGATGAGATGGCTGGATAGCATCACCGATTCGATGGATATGAGTTTGAGTAAACTCCAGGAGTTGGTGATGGACAGAGAGGCCTGGCGTGCTGTGATTCATGTGGTCGCAAAGAGTCGAACACAACTGAGTGAGTGAACTGAACTGAGCGACTAACATGTTCACTTTTATATTATTATAAGTGAATACCCCACATTATCTTGTTTAATCTTTATAAATCACAAGAAAATTATGACAAAGATATTCACATCATCTCCATTTTTGAATGCATCTCAGAGAAGTTAAGTAACTTGTTCTGAGGCACCTTAGCTAGGGCCAGCATTTCACTCTGAGTTTGTCCGACTCCAAGTTTTCACCCCTACTGACTTCCCCAGTATGAACACTGCAAGATATGTTAACAGCATGTTATAGTTAGGCATGTATCATCTCATTTAATCTCTGAATTACTAACTCTGTAAAGGGGCATTATCCCTTCATGGATTAATGGATTCAGAAAGGTCAAGTTATTTATCACGATTCACATAACTAGTAGGAGATAAGGTCAAACAGGAAGCCAGATCATTTCACTTCAGTCCAATACTTTTTCTAGTATACAGTGGCTGTGTTCTACCAAAACTAGCAACACCTCACATGACGTTTTGTTTCACTTAATTCATTTATCAAATATGAGTTATTATTATGTGTACAATGTTTCATCAGTGTAAAAAATATACATTGTTCTTTTTTTTTCCCCAATATAAGAAACAGTGGGGTTTTTTGCCATCTCTTTCCATCTCATTTCCCTTCACCGGCCCCTAAATGAGTTTGCTTCCCAAAGTCTTGGCCCTTAGGTATCCTCCTTCTATATTCTTTCTTCAGTCACATTTATGGGTTTTAACTTGATCCTTTTTATTAATGATTCTTTGTCAATCTGATTGCAACTTCACACCTGATTATTACTTCCTTTGACTTACATGTTTACACATAATCTCCTTTACAGATATTTTTCTACTTTCTCTAACGAAACCAATCGACAACTAAATTTCTGGCATATGCTCAAAGTACAATATGCCTTTTTGACTTTGTCACCAATGACACCAGTGTTCTGTACATTCAACCAAATATTTATATATAAATATAGATATATTGCAGGCACAGAAAGGAAGTAGTAGGGGGAACGTGGGCACGTGTGAGTAGAAGGAGTGGAGGCAGTGTCCATTTCTCAGACGTGTGACGCTGAGCAAATCTTTTTAACTGTGCAAAATGAAGGGCTAGATTAGATATTAAATTCTTCTAAATTTAAAACTCTGTGTTCCTTGGTTCTCCTACTACTTCCTATGTGCAGCCTAAAGCAGAAAAATTCTTTCTATTACAGTTTCTCTGAATTCCCTCCTGATTCTCTAAAACAGAGATCCTTAATCTAGCTGCATATCGTGATCATCTGGGATACTTGAAAACATACTGACGTCCTGTTGCCTCCATTCTCCCAGGGATTCTGATGTAATTAATCTAAGGTACAGGTTGAGCTGAGGACAATAGTTCCTAAACTTTGTTGCACATTTAGAAACACCTGGGAAACACGCAGCACTTCAACCTCACCGTCTGGGGGTGGACGTCAGGCACTACCATTTTCTAAAGATACCTCAAGCAATTCAATATCAGCAAAGTAGGGGAGAAACAAAAGGGGATCTGAAGCAGCAGCCATGTTTATGGTATTTCAATTTATTTCAACTAAGAATTTAGTCTCAAACAGTTTGAGGAGATGGGAAGAGGAGAGATGAATTTACGCTCTTACGTACCATTATATATTTACATAAAGATTTTAAAACTTTTGTAGAGAGTTGATAATTATGTGTTTAATATCTTGCCTTACCTGTAAATGGCACTCAAAACATTCAACTGATTTACTGCCAAGTTTGTAGACGAAAGAAGATAGACAAACTTTGAAATTTATCATTTTAGCATATTTTACAAAGATGATTTAGGAAAGTTTTTTTTTAATTTTATAAAATGGTAGTATAATTTTTATTTCATTGTAGAATAAGGTAAGGAAACCATGAAGGGAAATGAATTTTTACACTGAAAACTAAGAAAACAGTATTGTATTTTTGGCAATTGTGATTGGCAATCACTTGCAGTGCACTTAATGATGCACTATTGTAACCTCAAGTTATTAGTTTAAACATTACTATAATTTCTGGTCTTTGTCAATCTTTTTATGTTTATCCTGCCTTGAGCACTCCAATTTCTATTAGATGCCCTAAACTGATGGAATTACAGTAAGATAAATAAATACACTATGCATCCTTTTCCTCCATTTTACTTGTGCTGGTGTGATATACATAATGTACATGGATTATTTCACTTAACTTTACTGTGAGCCTGCAAGCTGGTACTACTGCTAAGCCCCTGCACTTTCAGATGAAGAAACTGCAGTTTAGCAAGGCTGGGTCATTAAAAGTGAAAATATATGTAGATCATAATTTTTCCTGGTGAAATAAAAAATAAATACAGGTAGACACAACAATAGTTATATAGCTTTAGGAAAAAATCTGCAAGAATATCCATCAAATTGTGAATCAAGATTACTACCTCTGGCATGGGGTAAGAGCAGGGACAGAAATTTTCATTTATTAATTTTTTAACTGCAAGGACTGTGTATAATTTTCTTCCTTTTCCTTTTTTTAAAAGCATTTTCCTAAGTAAGTTTTTAAAAGTGAAAAAGAAATAAAAAACATGGTCACCCATCTGAGTGTACATATAGGCATCCTTTAAGTAAAACATGGAAAGATATATAGATGGCCAACAGACACATAAAAAGATGCTCAGCATCGCTAATTATTAGAGAAATGCAAATGAAAACTACAATGAATATCGCCTCACACAGATGGCCAGTCAGAATGGCCATCGTTAAAAAGCCTACAAATAGTAAATGCTGGAGAGGGTGGAGAGGAAAAGGAACCCTCTTACACTGTTGGTGGGAAATGAGTGCAAACACTAGGAAAACAGTATGGAGTTTCCTTAAAAATCTAAAAATAGAGTTGTCCAATGATCTAGCAATCCCACTCCTGGGCATATATCCAGAGGAAACTCTTTAATATGGAGAAAACTCTAATTTAGAAAGATACATGCACCCCAATGTTCATAGCAGCACTATTTACAATGGAAAAAACAGAAACAAGCTAAGTGTCCACTGACAAATGGATAAAGAAACGTTTCAAAAGATACAGTCATGTAAAGAAAGAATGCTAGCAGTCATTTTCCCCATGGAATGTCAAACTTTAGCCTGCTACAAATTGCAATGTCTTATTCTGTTTGGTCATTATAATACTGATGAGTAAAAGACACCTAGGTGACAGAAGATATTTTATATTATGAGAATGTGACATAATAACTTGCCACTTCTTCCTTAATAAGTTATATACACACAGTATGGTACTAGAGGGTGATGGTAAGGAACTACCTTAAAGACCTTGAAGAATGAGAAGCTTATAAATTTTTTTTTTTTTTACCATATCCAAATTGAAGTTGCAGTAAATAGAATATATCTAAATAAATCACATTGGGTAAACAATTACCATTAACATAAGTATTACAAAATGCATTCACATCTCCCCTGACATGCTAGGACAGACTAGTTTAGGGTTCTTACGTTTAGGCAACTGAAGTGATTTTCTGAAGTCACATAGCTAATTAAATGTATCTGTGGCACAGTAAATATGGCTATAAAATCTTTGTTGGGGGTGTCTAAGCCACCTGTTCTTGATCCTGGGCTGACTTATGCAGGCTTTGACAAAAAGGGTAAGATGAAATGTTGGAGAGAGGGTGGAGAAATGGGAACCCTCCTGCACTATTGGTGGGAATGTAGATTGGTACAACAACTGTGGAAAACAGTATGGAGGNTGTTCTTGATCCTGGGCTGACTTATGCAGGCTTTGACAAAAAGGGTAAGATGAAATGTTGGAGAGAGGGTGGAGAAATGGGAACCCTCCTGCACTATTGGTGGGAATGTAGATTGGTACAACAACTGTGGAAAACAGTATGGAGGTTTCTCAGAAAACTGAAAATAGAATTACTGTATGACCCAATAATCCCACACTTGGACATTTACCCAGCGAAAACCACAATTCAAAAAGATACATGCACGCCAATGTTCACTGCAGCACTGTTTACAACAGTCAGGATATAGAAGCAACCTAAATGTCCATCAGCAAAGGAATGGATAATATATATGGATAATGTATATATATATATATACACACACACACACAATGGAATATTACTCGCCCATTAGAAGGAACAAAATAGTGCCATTTGCAGAGACATGGATAGATCTAGAGATCCTTAGAGAGTGAAATAAGTCAGAAAGAGAAAAACAAATATAATAATATTGCTTATATGTGGAATCTAGAAAAATGGTATAGGCTAACTTAGTTGCAAAGCAGAGACAGAGACACAGGTGGAGAGAACAAACTTATGGATACCAAGGGGGAAGAATGGGGTGGGATGAACTGGGAGATTGGGTTTGACCTAAATACACCACTATTGTCTGAAACAGGTAACTACGGAGAACAGTTCCCTGCACAGCACAGGGGATTCTCCTCAGTGCTCTCTGATGACCTAGATGGGAAGGAAATTTAAAGAGAGGATCAGTTCAGTTCAGTCACTCAGTCGTGTCCGACTCTTTGCGACCCCATGAATCNTGTGTGAGGGCTGCGCCTGCCCCACAGCCGTGTTCCCAGCACGTATCACTGTGGTACTCAGACAAAGGGCAGCTCTTCCACTCTTAATGGGAGGAAAAATGTAGAAGGGAACCGGAAGGCCTTGTCACGAGAACATGTTTGGTCTAATGAGAGAAAATTGCTTTAACCATGTCCTCTGTATTGGGGCCTGATCAGGTGATTGGGTGCTGGTAATACAGAGAGACCCCAGCCATCCTTTGGAGGCCGATTGATGTGAGCGGAGGGGATCTGAGGATAGTGTAGCCTTGTGGCAGAAAGGCTGTAGGTTTTACCTGGGGATGTTTGAAGGATGCTAAGCAGACCCTCATGTGGTTGGCGTGGTATGAAAGGTGAATGCTCCCAAGAACCACAGCCATCAACACCCACATTAATAGCCTTCTCTCCCAGGGCTTTGTCAGAGAAGTGCCTTCTGTTAAGGTCATGTTCTGCATTGCTCAGGACCTTATACACAGAAAGCACTCAATATATATTCACATTGGGCTTCCCTGGTGGCTCCCCAGTAAAGAATCTGTCTGCAATGCATGAGACTCGGGTTCCTTCCCTGGGTTGGGAGGATCCGCTGGAGAAGGGAAAGGCAACCCACTCCAGTGTTCTTGCCTGGGAAATCCCATGGACAGAGGAGCCTGGTGGGCTACAGTTCATGGGGTCACAAGAGTCGGACATGACTTAGCGACCGCACAACTCACATTGAATGAGCTGCACATAGCTCATTGGTTGGAATACTCGTTCACTGCAGTCCTCCATGAACCGCAAAGCTGGTGTCTATTTCCTTTCACACAACCTTACCAGATCTTCTCCAAACATTATCACCTAAGTTCCTCCTTATTCTGCCTTGACCAGAATGTTCACAGGCTGAGGTTTCCCTCAGCCACACCTGGACCCGATCAATTTCCTAGGTCTCAGTTTCCAAGAATTGCCCTTCCCCAAACCTCATTGCCTGGTCGGCTACCCACAAAATGGCCTCTGGTTTCTCCTCGTCCTGTCGGCACCCTCATCCAGTGGGAGCCCCCCACTTCTCAGTGTTGTTAAGCTGAGGGGGGCTTGGCTGTCACACAGACCACACAGTATAGCAGAGGTGGTGACTTCTTGCCAGAGAAGAATCTTAGCAATTGGGGTGGAGACCTGTGGTTCTTTTAAAGAGCACAAAAATGTGACGCAATCGTGAGTGGCAGTAAACGATACTCTGCCCAACCAGAAAGTCAGCTTGGGAATAGGTTAGGAGAATGTTCTTAACTGGGTTGGAATTTGGCCCAACTTGGGATTTTATTGACCATCAGTCATCAATTCAAGATCTTTTTCAGAAGTGACTCCCTGGTTTTCTTCTTACTGTCCTGCCTGAGTTTCCTGAAGTCAGCACTTATTGCTTTTACAAAGTTAAAAAGAAAAATGCCACTGAAATAGAAGCGAGAACGACACATCATTTGTTGAATCATATAGCACGGCATGTGATCCTGTCTCCCCCGATCTGTTTGTTTTTCAATTAATTCAGGGTAAAGGCTGTTTGTGCTCGAGGCTTAAGGACCTTAGCTGCTTGCATTGGAATCTGTGAATTTAGTCCAAATTGATAGCTCTCTGCTATTCATGACAACTTTTATTTATTTATTTTATAAGAAGCTGCTTACATGAAGGCAGATTTTTCAAACTGGCCATGTATCATTCAGGATAAACAGCTTGCTAGTAAGTGCATAATGGGGATATGGATTTACTGTAGGGGTCTTGAGTATTTTTTATAGGCATTGTTTTAGGTCAGTGGGAGGCAGAGATGAAAGGATGTTTCAAGATAAGCCCTGTGAGTAATTTTGTGTTGTAGTGAGGGGTTGAGATGGAGGGGATTGGCTTTGGCATTCATTCCCTGTCCTGCTGCAGAAACCATCCTGGAGCAGAATGTGCTTCCCTGCACGCATCGGCAGGACAGGAACTCTCATTTTGGCTTGGATTTGGGAATTGAGCATGTGGTGAGTCTAATATTAGACAATCAGTGCTTACCCTCCCCCAGTGCCCTATCTTTCTTGTGTCCCTCTTTGTATGCACCAAGTCTCCCCACAGCACCCCGCCTCCTTTCTCTTGTGCTCTCTCTCTGAGCAGTTGTTTAATTTATTTCTTGGCTGCTTATCTTTTTATTAATCAGATCTTCTCTGGCGGCCAGGCTCTTCTCCCAAAGGCCTTGCCTCGGTCTTGTGATGCACACTCACCAGTTAGAATGGTTCTGTGTCTTAGATGCACATGTTGGCTTCTGTCGGTAGTAAATGCAACCTGGAGGATAAAATTGTATCAGGAAAACCGAATTCCTTTTGCATGATTGTGACAATATTGTGTCTTGGGCCCAACGGCACCCAGAGTAAGACACTTAAGTCATCTTGCCTTTTGGAAATTTTGAGGATGTGGAAAGGAGTGAATTTTAAGTCCTCCTGGGAGATTCAGATTGCAAATATTAATGGGAAGGAGCTGTTACAAGTGGTCGTGAAGACTGGAATGGTTTAAAGAGGGACCCTGGATGCTCCATCTCTAATTTCTTTTGTGATCTTGGACCATTCAAATCAATGGAAAGAATATTTTTACTAAGCACTGACATAGCTTTCCTGTGTCTTATTGCTCATTTTTGAAAGAGGAACTGAATAATTTTAAGTTCTCTCCAGCTCTGAAATGCTAAGCAAATATTCAGTGATTACGTGGATTCAGATGCAGTTGAGGATGTGTAGACTTTCTAAGAAAAACCAGTGTACTGGTTGACTTGAAATAAATAATCCGTAAAAAGAATCTTAGAACAGTATAGCTAATGTGTTGTATAATACTACTACTGATAATAGCCACATATAGGGAACACTTATTATGTGTGAGACATCAGCCTAATTTTTACAGGAATTTATTAATCTACCTAACAACCCTATGAGCTTCCCTGGCGGCTCAGACGGTAAAGCGTTTGCTCGCAATGCTGGAGACCCAGGTTTGATTCCTGGGTCAGGAAGATCCCGTGGAGAAGGAAATAGCAACCCACTCCAGTACTCTTGCCTGGAAAATTCCATGGGCTGAGGAGCCTGGTAGGCTACAGTCCATGGGGTCACAAAGAGTCGGAGACGACTGAACGACTTCACTCATCCTCATAGGTAAGTGCTGTTATTAGCCCATTTTATAGATGCGCTAAACTAAGGTGCAGGGAAGTTAGATAACTTTCATAAGATCACAGATTGGTAAGTGATACAGCTGGGATTCAAATTCAGACAGGCTGACTCCAGGCCCAACCTCTTCAGCAGCATACCCGNCTTAACAGCCCTATGAGGTAAGTGCTGTTATTAGCCCATTTTATAGATGTGCTAAACTAAGGTGCAGGGAAGTTAGATAACTTTCATAAGATCACAGATTGGTAAGTGATACAGCTGGGATTCAAATTCAGACAGGCTGACTCCAGGCCCAACCTCTTCAGCAGCATACCCGACTGCCACTATAGTTCTTTCATTAAGAGTATGTCACGTAAGACCTCTGGCATAATTTCCCAGCCCTCAAATAGCTTTGAGGAGCTTCGGGCCCTCTTTCATGGCAGTGAGAAGAAATGCCACGCGGTTGTTCTGAAATCCTTATCTTGTGGATGGCAGGCAGGGAGAGACAACAGGCCCCTCAGTGTGGCTCCCAGAAGAGAGCTAAGAAAGTGGACCACAGATGGGGATCTCCTGCTGTTCCTTCCCAAGTTTCAGTTCATCACTTAACGCTAAGATGCTAATCTTTCTCCAACACCACTTCCACTCAGCAACTAACTTGAGCAATAGTTCGGGTTGCCCGCTGGGCCTATCCCTCCCATCCGGGTGCTGCTCCACCCTTGCCCAAATTCAGTTTTAGTCTTCACTATGCTCCAGGGCATTCCCCTCCCGACTCCCGCAGGCAAGCCTGTGTCCTCACAGTCCCCACGCCTCGGCTCACTCCCACTCCCCTCTCTTTGCCCTGGTTGTTTCTCCTGTCTGGAATGTCTTCCCTTCTACACTCTGCCTGTCCAAACCCAATTATGCCCTCCACAAAACCTTCTTTAACTCTCAGATATTCCATCCTGGGAACCTTTGGTGTTATTTTCTTATCGGCAATTGGGCACTTACTTTTGTTGATTTATAATTTTCATTATGCTTTCCAAGCTGTATTATAAGCCCTTTGAAGGAAGGAAACAGGACTGAAAATGTAGATGACTCTGTTTTTGTTCAGGTGGGACTCTGACCAGTCCTAATTTGGTTTCTGGAATGTCCACTTTAATTTCCCCGATTAAGGCTAATTAGGCACACAGATCGGCTCATCAGCCCCCAGACCTAAATCCAGCAGGTCTTTTTGTTGTTGTTGTTTAGTCTCTGAGTCGTTTCCAACTCTTTGCGACCACATGAACTATAGCCTGCCAGGCTCTTCTGTCCATGGGATTTCTCAGGCAAGAATACTGGAGTGGGTTGCCATTTCCTCCTCCAGGAGATCTTCTCAATCCAGGGATAGAATTCGCATCTCCTGCATTGGCAGGCGGATTCTTTACCACTGAGCCACCTGGAAAGCAGCAAGGCTGTTTAAGAGAAAGGAAAATGAGTCCTATTTCATGCAGCCAATAATAGGCTCCTGAAATTCATTACCATAAAAAAGAAAATATGTGGAAAATTATAAATAACTAATGACAGTCACCTGTTTCTACTAAGAGACGCTAGGGTAACTTTGGGGCTTCTGTTGATGTCAGAATTCATGGGTGTATTGAACCAGGTATGATACATTTCATCCTGCCAACTCTGACTAGTGGTAGCTTTATAAACAGAGTGTTAAGAAGGATTCTGAGGCTTTGTTTGCCTGTTGTGTCTGCTGGGGCCGTCATGAAATATTCTCTACTTTCCTTGAACTCTGACTCCCTCCAAATAGAAGCAGAAGAAAGGAACTGCAAAAGCATATACCCTGGAGCCCATCGTCGGAGTCTATATAGGATGCGAGATCTTGCCTCCCCCTCCCACTTTGGTCTATTTTAAGCCAGAAAAAGCCAGAGGATATCCGAGAGCTCTGTTCAGAATGTCAGGAGCCAGAAGTGAAGTGGTTGTTGCTTCCTTATAATAGCAGATGACTTACACAGAGCCATCCATGCCCACTCTACTCAGCTGCTCAGCCACCGGGTTGCCCGGCACTCTTACTCCTGCCCCCGCATGGCTAATGTAAATAATACCTCTCAGAAGACTCTTCCTAGGTGGGTCCTGGCTGCTGGCTGCCACCAGCACTCACACAGGGCAGAGCTCACCTCCCTTGTGGCTCTAACCCTAGGGAAACTAACTCTAGAGATTCCTTTAAAGTATATATTTTCTGAGACTTCCCTCATGGTCCAGTGGCTAAGTATCCATCTGCCAATGCAGGGGACATGGATTCGATCCCTGGTCCAGGAAGATCCAATGTGACGCGGGACAGCTAAGCCCATGTGCCACAGCTACTGAGCCAGCGAATGCTGAAGCCCCCGCACCTAGAACCCATGCTCTGCAACAAGAGAAGCCACTGCAGGGAGAAGCCTGTGCACTGCAACTGGAAGAAGCCTGTGCAGGGCCATGAAGACCCAGTGCAGCCAAAAACAATTTTTTTACTGCATAGTCTCTTAGAAGGGGCTCAGGCCTTCACCTGAAGTGGCCTGGATGGTTTGTTAACACTTTAGCTGAGGGGGTGATAGCACCAAAAAATGCTGTGTTGTTTTGCTCAAGACCTATGGTTTCCAAATAGAAGCCGCCATCAGAACCACCTGGAGGGCTTATTGATCTACAAAATTGCTGGGCTCCACCCCTGAGTTTCTGACTAGTTAGGTTTAGTGTAGGACCCCCAGATTTGTATTTCTTAATAGTTCTCAGGTGATGCTGCTGATATGCTCCTGGTCCAGAGATCAGACTTTAAGAACTGCTACTCAAGGTAAAGGCTTCCCAGGTGGCTCAGCAGTAAAGAATCTGCCTTCCAATGCAGGAGATACAGTTTCCATCCCTGGGTTGGGAAGATCCTGGAGGAGGAAATGGCAACCCACTCTGGTATTTTTGTCTGGAAAATCCCATGGACAAAGGACTCTGGCTGCAGTCCATGGGTTCACAAAGAGTCGGACACGACTGATCAACTGAGCATGCACGAATTCAAGGTAAAACCTTGCAACATTGGTTGGTAGCTAGATTGGGAGGCAGACTTTTTTAGGTGGTCTTTGCCTTATCTTTTCCCCCCTGGGTTTCTAAGTAGATAAAATATTTTTTAAATTATATACTGTATGCTTGTGGTCCAAAATAAACCAAATGATGTACATAGGTTTATGATAAAAAGTGATCTTTCTCTGTTTCTTCCCAAGAGATACCACTTTTTAAGTTTTGTGATGTTTTTCTTTTTTTAAATTCTGATAATTATATCCATATCTCTAAACTAATATATGTTCCTGCTGCTCATTCTCTATCAGTCCTTTTTCAATATTATTTATTACTATTCTGCTAAGATAGATGATTATTTAGCTCACTTAAACTGACCTTGTTACGGACTTCCCTGGTGATCCAGTGGATAAAGGTCTGCCTTCTCATGGAGGGGGCGCAGGTTTGATCCCTGGTGGGGGAACTAAGGTCCCACGTGCCATGGGGTGCAGCCAAAATTAAAAAAAACAACAAACTCCCCAGTCTTATCTCACCTTCCTGGTTCCTTTCATATGATTGTACACTTATTTATGGATCTCTTGATCACATTTTTAGCTTTAAATAACATGTTTGTACCTTTACTTGTCCTTTGATGAAGACTTTTTGTGATTTGAGAATGTTGATATCTTCCTACTCAGCCCTTCAGTTCTCTATCCCCTGCCCATTCTATTTTCTGTACTTTAACTTTTATTTTGTCAAAGTTGATCATATTTATATTCTGTTATATGACTGATTCATGCTTTGTGTGTAGTAGAAAATCTGTAATTTTCTTCAGGGCAAATCCAGGTTGTATCTTATAATTTTCTGGACAGCTTTTTGTTTTTCCTGAAATTAGTACCTGCCCTTTTCTTCTTGTATTATTTATGACCTCAATACTACCCCAACTCAGTTCTGTCAGGCGTTCAACTGAGTTTCCCTCTTTCTTGTCTTTCTCTCTCTCTCTTTTTTTTTAATTTTTAAGTTTTTTGGCTGTACCACACAACTTGTGGGAACTAAGTTCCTTGACCAGGGATTGACCCTGAGCCCTTGGCAGTGAAAGCTCAAAGTCCTAACCACTGGACTGCCAGGGAAGTCCTTTGAGTTTCCCCTTTTACCTTGGAGAGTCCCCCTTTCCTGGGACTTTCCAGTCCTTCAGTATGGACTGGTTATTCTCTGAATCTGCTACACAGCTGTCATTCTGGAACTTAGTTGGATTTCCAATTGGATTTTAACTCCAGTCACTGAGTGAGTCCAAGCTTTTTTTTTTTTTTTTTTTCACTGTCTCTCTTTGTGGCCCAGATAGCAATTACGAGTGTTGTTACCAAGGAGATCTTAAAGAACAAAATGCATTTTTCAAGAGCACAGCTTTAAAATTTAGTACGTGAGTTCAACACAGGTTAAGTGTAAATGAGAATCAGCTGTCTTTGGATTAAACAGTACTATACAGGTGTTTTTTTTTTTTTTTTTTTTTAAGAAGATTAAAAACGGAAGTATAGCAGAGATTCCGAATACTGGCCGCTTTCAGAACAGCCCAGCAGTTTTCCAGTTTGGACTTAAATCTCCTCTGATTGGGTCAGCCTGGAATCAGGGCTGTCTCTAGAGGTTGAGGGGGTACATAGTATGGTGGGAGATAATAGATGAAGATTTGACCCAAGACCTGAGTTGAAATCTTGCCTTTCACCCCTGTTAGCTAGTTGATCTCCCTTATAGTACAGACAATAAACTCAGACTTCCTGGAATATTGGAGAGACTCAATAAACCAAAGGATAGGCAAGTACACTGGAAAACTGAGATGTTCTGTATGTACAGGTTGTCACTATGAAATTGTGATCACCTGTCGGATCTTGCTGCAGGAACAAAAACCTGCAAAAACTGAGAGTGGGAGAAGATTGAATTAATGTTTAACACACAATCAAGTCACATTTACACTAAATTGGAAACATTTAATAATATGAACCAACATTTACTGCAGAAGCCACCAAGTCAAATGCCAGTGTGAGCCTGGCAGGTGAGATGGGTGAATTGGGCCATGGTGGGTACCCAAAATGGAGGGGCACAGCTCATCCAAGAGTTTGGA
Source organism: Neotragus pygmaeus (assembly GCA_006410875.1). Classification (NCBI taxonomy): domain Eukaryota; kingdom Metazoa; phylum Chordata; class Mammalia; order Artiodactyla; family Bovidae; genus Neotragus; species Neotragus pygmaeus. Next base: position 14,237 of record SJYV01000307.1, on the reverse strand, counting down.
TGGCAACATTCACCTCCAGCTGATGTTGCCCTGCAAGAATGAGGTCGGCTTTTCGAAGCTAAAAGCTAAAAGTCTGGATTTTTATGTGAAACCAGCTAGGTTCTACATGCTACTAGCCAGTTTAAATTTTTTCTCAACGTTGAGTAAGCTAAACAAAACACACTTCCAGTTCATCAATTTAAGGTCTCTGGTTTACTGTGAGGTGAGGTGAAGTTGCTCAGTCGTGTCCGACTCCTTGCGACCCCATGGACTGTAACCTATTTGGCTTCTCCGTCCATGGGATTCTCCAGGCAAGAATACTGGAGTGGATTGCCATTTCCTTCTCCAGGGGATCTTCCCAACCCAGGGATCGAACCCGAGTCTCCCGCATTGGAGGCAGAAGCTTTAACCTCTGAGCCACCAGGGAAGCCTGGTTTACTGTATGGGGATTAAATGTAATTTGCAGACATAAAAATCATTCTGAATTCAACACTTTGCTGATGATAGTGTTTGTCTTCTGCTAGTTTGGCGATAACTGTACGAATTTATACTATTCCCCGATACCTTTTTTCAAGAGAATTGAGAATAATGTTGAGCCGGACATGGCTAGAATGGATCCTTTAGAACCCAGAGAGAGACCTCCCTCTAGATTAATATTCATCTAATAATCTGCACTTTCGGGCGTGTTGGTTTGGACACTTACCAGTATACCTTATCCAGCTTTAGGTCTTTATCTTACCCACAGGATTCCATGGAGAAAATCTCATAGAGTGATTTCCTTATGAAGTCACATATGCCAGGCATGCCTCTCTTTTCTCTTACTTTTGAAGTAAAATAGGAAGTTAGATGTCACTTTTTTTTTTTTTAAGTGGTGCTGGGCCATTAGGGCCTCCCTGCTGGCTCAGCGGTGAAGAATCTGCCTGCAGTGCAGGAGACATAGGAGACACGGGTTCGATCCCTGGGTCGGGAAGATCCCTTGGAGGAGGGCATGGCAACCCACTCCAGTATTCCTGCCTGGAAGATTCCATGGACAGAGGAGCCTGGAGGGCTGCAGTCCATGGGCCACAAAGAGTTGGACACAACTGAAGCGACTTAGCATGCATGCACAGGCCATTAGGATTCCCACTTCTGCACTCTGTGCCTTTGGGTAGCACTTTATTTGCAGGACACTGTCATCTGCATCCGCATTAGTTCCTGACAGCAGTCCTGTGAAGATGATGTTTCCAGATTTTTGGTCACAGACTGCTTCAGGCTTGCAGGCAGTAGTTTTCCTTTATCTCCAGTCATCTCTCTTTTTAAATTACCACCAGCTCAGTTTCTCAGAGGAGTTGCCTTTGTTAACACAAGCCTCTCGGCTGGTGAGATTCTAGGTAGAAGAAGGAACATGCAGTGCAGACTTGACTAATTGAAGGACAGCTAGTGAGGAGGTAGAAGGGGCTATCCCTAGCTGATTTTGTAAAAAATAATTTATTTTTAATTGGAGGATGATTACTTTACAATATTGTATTACTACCACCAGATATCAACATGAATCAGCCATAGATAGAATCGGGAGGGAAGTATGTCCCCCACCCTCCTGAACATCCTTCCCACCTTCCACTGCATCCCACTCTCTAGGTTATCACAGAGCACCAGGTTTGAGCTCCCTGTGTCGTACAGTAAATCTCCACTGGCTATTTAATTTTACATATGGCAGTGTGTATGTTTCAGTACTACTCTCTCAGTTCATCCCCCCGTCTCCTTCCCGCCTCTGTCCACAAGTCTGTTTGCTATGTCTGTGTCTCCACTGCTGCCCTGTGAATAGGACCATTTTTCTAGATGCCATATATATGCATTAATATACAGTATTTGTCTTTCTCTTTGGGACTTATTTCACTCTGTATAATAGGCTCATCCACCTAGATTCATCCACCTCATTAGAACTGAGTTAAATGCATTCCTTTTTATGGCCAGGTAACATTCTATATTCTATATGTACCTTGATTTCTTTATCCATTCATCTGTCGATGGGCATCCTGGCTGGTATTTTGAAATTAGCTTCACCCTCTTAACTTTCAGCCTGTTTCTGAAAAGGACCTCCCTCTGTTCTCTGCCCCTAGGAGCCCGGTGCCCTCTATGCAAAGCTTCCCACATAAGAACCCCTGGCCTTCTGCCACATCAACCCAGCCCCTCTGACTGCCTTACGCTTCTTTTACATCCTGTCCCTGTACCCCTTCTAGCTCTCCATCAGATCACCCAGTCATCTTCAGCAAGGCAGGGTGAAGTCATAAACCGTTCTCCTGGCTGCATTGGGTGGGAAGATGGACAAGTGTATTTAACAGCAGTTGCTTTTGTTACCTACAATCAATCATGTTCTCCAAATTCTGAGAAAAGTGGAATGTGCTATTAATAAAAGAGAGGAAAGAGTGGAGTTTGGGGATGGGAATCATGTATTTAGTATATACATTGCATTTGCAGATCTAACCAATGCTCTGATTTTTTCAAGAGTTTCAGCAATCTCAAAGGTTCTTGACAGGTAGTAATTTTTCCTGAGACTCAGATTTGACTTGCAGCTCAGTTGTAACTCTCAACTAATTAAAACTCCTTTTGTGAAAAATGGCCCTTTGGAAAAGAATATCAGCTGCTCATATTAAAGATGTTAGGAAAGAAAAAGCAAAGATATCTAAAGAAGGGATAGATCTTGGCCAGGAGGGGGGAAAAAAAAAAGGAGTTTGGGGTAAATGAAAAACTAGAATGATAAATTTTGCTGTGCTGGGAATAAGTCCATTGCCTACTGTACTTCATAGAGAAACAAGGAACATTTTCCCAGTTGCTTGAGCCAGGACAACATTTTTTCTGGTGAGAGAGTTTTGGAGAAAGTTGAAAAGGGAGTTAACTTGCAGTGGGAGGTGAGACATTTGAAAAAAAAAAAAAAGGCAGGGAAAAGCCAGAAGCCTCTGCAATCCTTTCTGTATTTATGTGTTTGGGGATTTATGAAGCTTTCTGGATGTTCTCCGGAATGTCAGGTCTCCAATGGAACTCTGTCACTGGATGTGTTCAGGCAGGTGCTGCATGGCCAGCTGTTAAGAGTACTGTGAAGGAAATTCCTATGTTTGGTTCCTAGGAGGCTTGATTCTTTGAGGTTTGACTTTCTGTCCCTTTTCCACTCCATCTTTGTATATATATGTGTATATATACACACACACATACACACACACACACCTATATACAGATACACACATACACGTGTGTGTGTGTCTGTTACTAGCCAGAGGCAGTCATTGTTGAACTGAAAACTGAAGTTCATTTTATGGTTGGTTGGTCCTTGCACCAGAATATGCTGGCTACTCCCACAGTGAACTTCAAAGCCTGCAGTTCCTTCACCTTCCCATCTCTGTTTTAGAATCTCCTCCCACTACCACACCTTCTACCTCCCATCTTCTGATCACCCAAAATTGCCACCTAGACCTGTCTCTCAGCTTTATAAAACTCTTGCTCCTGTCTGATGGGTTGTCTTTTCTAGTGACAGGAGTTTAGCAGATAAAGTAGTTGACATTGAAAGGATGAATGAGGCTTGGTCTTTAAATGTTCAAACTTTAAAATTAAATGACGCTTGATGGTTGTGAGGGAGGTGGTTGCTGGGGGAGCTGGGGCAGGGGTCTGGATATGGTGGTGGGGATGGGTGTGTTAGTGGTTTTTTTTTTTTTTTCTTTTCTAATATTTGTTTATTTGTCTGCACTGGGTCTTAGTTGCAGCATGTGGGAGCTTTAGTTGAAGCATGTAAGACCTAGTTCCCTGACCAGGGATCAAACTGTGGCCCCCTGCACTGGGGGTGCAGAGTCTTAGCCACTGGACCACCAGGGGAGTCCCTAATGGGCATGGAATTTCAGTTTGGGAAGGTGGAAAAGATCTGGAGATGAATGGTGGTGACGGTTGCAGAACGATGTGAATGTGCTTAATGTCACAGAATTATACATGGTAAAATGGTGAGTTTTATGGTATGTATACTTTACCAGGGTAAAAAAATAATTTAAAAAATTCAATGAGGGGCTTCCCTGGTGGTCCAGGGCTGACTCTGCTCCCAGTGCAGGGGCCCAGGTTTGGTCTCTGGTCAGGGAACTAGATCCCACATGCTGCAGACCCAGTGCAGCCAAATAAATAAATATAAATAAAAAATATTTTTTTAATTGAATGAGGTTTTCACAAAGAATATTGCATTAGTAATAAGAGATCTTTAAGAGAATTTGGAAAATACAAAAGCACAAGAAAACAGGAACTGTAACTCTCTCTATGGCTAGCATTTTGCCCTTTACTGGAGTTGTATATCTTTCCAGCCTTTTTTCTGTGTAACTATAATTTTTATACAAAAGTGATACTAAACTATACACACTGCTTTGAAGTTTTCACTTACCATGTCACACATATGCTATGTCATCAAACATTCATCCACATAGCCTTAGTTTGAACAGTTGCTTGATATTCCATCATGCCGATCCCCAGATAAGGCTCTCTTCCCAGTATCATATTTCTGCAGGAAGGATGACTCCTTCCAGGGCCGAATGTGGCCTCTTGTCTGACACTCAGAAATGAATTGTCCGAGGAGACACACGTGTTGACAAAGCAAGAGACTTTATTGGGAAGGGGCACCCGGGCAATGGGGTGAGGGAACCCAAGAGAACTGCTCTGCCACGTGGCTCGCAGTCTCAGGTTGTATGGTAATGGGGTTAGTTTCCTGGTGATCTCTGGCCAATAATCTTGCTTGGCCCATATTTAGTCTAACTCAGGGTCCTTCCTGGTGGCACTCACATCTCTCAGCCAAGATGGATTCCAGCAAGAAGGATGCTGGGAGGTTGGTAGAACATATTATGGGCTGGTGCCTCCTCCCTTTCTGGGCGCCTCCTAGATTCTCCCGGTTAGTTTTTGACAGTAGGCCTGTGTTCCTTTTGAGGACCTCTTGTTGCAAGATAACTCTAGCAAGTGCCTGGCCAAGGTGGGTGATTTCGCTTGATGGTTCACTAGCAATATGCACTCTCATTGTAACCTAGGTATTTACTTAGTCCCACTTTTCAGAGTTTATAATATATATGTATATTGGAGATTATTTCATGTCTGTCTGCTTATAGGAGTATAAACTCCATGAGGATACGTACCATGCTTACTCTGCTGACCACTTTATACCTAGTGCCTGGCTCATTGTAGGTCTGCAGACTGAAGGTGAATAATACATTGCTGCACATGTCATTTTCTGATTTTTATTCAGGGATTATCTATAAAAGATCCTTTGCTTATAGATAAAACTTTGTACAAATTCATAATTGTTTTCTTATGAAAATTTCCTATAATTTGAATGGTTTGTGTTTCTTTCTAATACAATAATACACACTCTGTGTAGAGTTTCAGAAAACATAGAAAAGAATAAAGGAAAACAAAGCTCACCCCGTCCCCAATCGTTTTTCTGGGCTCTGGAATTAGATAGCATGAGGACCATGATCTGTTCCTTCAGAGGTTTGGAATTGCCTGTGAACCTGTCTGAGCCCATTGCCTTTTGGGGCAGGTGGTAATTTGACAAGAATGTCTAGATATTCTGCGATTATTACTACATTTAAGTTTTTTACTTCTTTGGTGAGTTTTGGTCTTTTATGTTTTCCTCGGAGAAGGCAGTGGCACCCCACTCCAGTACTCTTGCCTGGAAAATCCCATGGACGGAGGAGCCTGGTGGGCTGCAGTCCATGGGGTCGCTAAGGGTCGGACCCGACTGAGCGACTTCACTTTCACNCGGAGAAGGCAATGGCACCCCACTCCAGTACTCTTGCCTGGAAAATCCCATGGACGGAGGAGCCTGGTGGGCTGTAGTCCATGGGGTCGCTAAGGGTCGGACCCGACTGAGCGACTTCACTTTCACTTTTCACTTTCATACATTGGAAAAGGAAATGACAACCCACACCAGTGTTCTTGCCTGGAGAATCTCAGGGATGAGGGAGCCTGGTGGGCTGCCATCTATGGGGTCACATAGAGTCGGACATGACTGAAGTGACTTAGTAAGCAGTAGCAGAGTATTTCATCCAGATGAGCTATTAATTGGTGGAATTCTGAGGAGATATTTTGTAATCCAGGTTCTCACCCATTACCAGTCTGGAGGAAGTAACTAGCATTGCAGGCCCCAGGTAAAAGTGAGGCCTCCAAGAAACCGCATTTCTGGGGAGAGGGGCAGCAAAGGGCAGGGTTGTGTTACGTGCACTCTGTTCAGGAACCTGAGAACCTCCTGGAAGGAGCTGCTAGAGTGTTTCAAAAGTTTCTGTTGTATGCAGCAACGGCCAGGAACCTTTGTCTTCTTAATGACCCTGGCCTTGCTGAGGGTCTCTTTAAGGCTAAATAGCTGCAGCCATTCACCAGATAAAGTCAATTTGTCCTTCAGGAACATTACTGAGCTGCTGGCCAGCCTCCCTCACTCACCTGGAAATGATGATAATTAGCGTTTACCTAGTTCATGAGAAGATTAAATGAGATGTTGCCTGTAAAAGGCTTAGCGCTCACTAATGGCTCGTTTTCGAAGGTGTAAAAGCACCCCTGGGGGATATAATCTGGCTGGATAAAACCAGGGCCCTGGGGGCCCATTGCGTGTAGGGAGACTGGCTGACAGAGAAAGGAGCAGCTCTCTGCCTGAGGAGGAAGCCTCACTGCTGAGGAGACTAAGTACAGGCTAAAGAGAGGTGGCTGCAGGCAGCTGTAGGAGGGGGCGATCCAGACAGCAGAGATGGCCTGACAGCAGGTGAAGGGCCCAGAGCACGGCGTGCTCCGGGCAGCAGAGGGCCTGCCACTGGTGGCAGCTGTGGTGATGCCAGCTGGGGCTGGACAGGCAGTCTGGGGCCGTATCATGAAAGCCAAGGAGTTGCTGCTTATTTCCTCATAGCAGCTAGGTGGGAGCCACTGAGAGTTTTCAAGCAGAGAAATGGTGTGATCACAATTGTGGTTTAGAAAGATGGAGCATGAGAGAGAGGCTCAAGGCTGGATTTCTCTCTCGGATCCAGGGAGTCTCTTGGACCACCTTAGTATGTGGTTGTGGTTTGTAAGGTAAGAAACAAGTCCCGGGCTGGTGGGATAGTGGTGGCAAGGAAGGCAGAACAGGAGAAACTGGAGGAATTTGCAAACAGTGGTGTCAGAGTTTTTTTGGTGTTTTTGTTGTTGTCATTTTTGCTTGTTTGTTGTTTTGGTTGCACCATGCAGCTTGTGGGATTTTTAGTTCCCCGACAGGGCATGGAACCCGGGGCCTTGGAGGAGAGGGCGTGGAGTCCTAACCACTTGACCACCAGGATTGAAGAGAGGAAGTAGGGACGAGGTGAGCAGAGCTCAGGCCATGGGAAGTCACACACAGCACCTTGTAAGAACTGAGTCTTCTTCCATCTGTCTTGCTCTTAGCTCCCAAATTAACCCCCTCCCCATCTTTCATTGGCTTCCCTGGTGGCTCAGACAGTAAAGAATCTACCTGCAATGCAGGAGACCTGGATTTGATCCCTGGGTTGGGAAGATCCCCTGGAGGAGGGCATGGCAACCCACTCCAGTATTCTTGTCTGGGAAATCCCCATGCACAGAAGAGCCTGGCAGCCTACGTCCATGGGATCGCAAAGAGTCAGACATGAGCAAGCAGCTAAGCACAGCACAGCGTCATCTTTTGAGCTGACTAGGTCTTGTGTTAAGCTCTTGCTTTGAGAATGTACCCCTTTGATTTTATTTTATGGCCCCATCCCATTTCTAATGATTCTTACACTTGGAATCAACATCCATGAAGAAAGGGTTAGCCCATTTATCTTTACCTTTAGGGTCACAGGGACCCACTTAAAATGGGTTTACGAGAACTGTGCCCTATGGAAGATTTGAAGCAGGGAGCTGCATTGATAATGATATCGTCAGACTATATAAGAAATACAGAGGAAGAAGTGGGTTTGGGGAAAGCCATGGCCTCAGTTTAGACATGTCCAGGCTGTGGGGGCAGATGAGCTCCTCTTTGGGGAGCGGGTAGGAGAAAGCCAAGGATGGAGCCAGCAGTTCTGGCATTTTAGGGGCAGGCGGAGGGGCTGGCGTAGGAGACCAAGAAGAGCAAAGCACCAGAGCAAAACAGCCATGAGAGGCAAGTGAAGAGCTTCGAGAGAGAGTTGGAGAGCAGTGGTTTCAGATCACAGAGTGGCCTGGAAACCCGACCATGGATTTGCCGTGAGAAGTTATCAGTGGCCTTGCTGAATGCTGACTCTGTAGAATTCCCAGGGCACCTGTGGGGAGTCCAAAAGCAAGCTAGGATAAGGAAGAGGAGACGGTAAGCCAGAAAGGATGGTGCCAAGGAAGAGTAAGAGAGCAGTAGCTTGAGGCTAAATGGCTAGTTTCTTGGATGACAGTGACCAGAGTCAGGTCAGAGTCGGTTGGTAGGCTGAAGAGAAGTGGGAGCGTAAGGGAAAATTCTCCCCTGCCAGTCACTGACTCAGTGCTTTGCGTATGTGTCCCCTCCTCCATCTCCACCACCGATGCATGAAGGTGCTCTTCTCACAAAGAGGTGCAATAACTTAACGGTCACAGGGCACGGAAGTGGCGGGTTTGGGATAAGAGAACCGGAGTGCAGCTGGAAGAGTTGGTTGTGGGAGGTGCGGCACCATCTTCTGAGACTGGATGCCCTCTGCTTTCGTGGTGAAGATTTGACAGACTGCTGAGGGCAGAAGCCGTGGTGAACTTTTGAGCAGCTGCTGGAGCCCCAGGGAGGGAGCTAGAGGAGAGTCACTGAAAGCATTTCTGAGATGTGGAATCCTCCCGATGCCACTGAAGGGGAGAACTAGAGGATGGATTAGCAAGGAGAAGTAAATCAAGAGCAAGCTGAGACTGTATTGATAGTAGATGCTACCAGTGGAAATGTANACTAGTGTGGGCAGGGGTTGAGTGCTGGACCTTGGAGTTTGGAGAACAGACCCAGGGAGAGGAGCAGTTTTGGCTGTGCAGAAACAGCGTGAAGGGACTAGAGTGTGGTAAGGCTGCAAGCGGGAGTGTTCAAAGAAGCCACTCTGTGGCCACAGAAGCAAAGCTCCTGAGAAGGGTAGGGTGCAAAGGGAGGGTTGGGGCCGCCATTACAGCCTCTTTCTCCATGCGCCAATCCTGCCTCAGCCAGCTCCCGTGTCACCCGTCACCTCGACAAGCCCAGGGAACAGATGCCAGTGGTCTGCCCACTCACTCATTGAGCTTGGAACCACAGCTGGGCCCCAGGGAACATGCAGCTTAGGCAGTAAGGCTGAAATCTCTCCCTGCAGCTACAAGAACTGTGGATTTACACTCTTGCCCCTGGCTTTGTAAATTCAGCCCTTCAGGATGTCTAAATAGAAAATGGGTGCTTGCACAGATGGGTCAGGCCTGGTCTTACCAGCTGTGGACTTTGTAGGCATGTGCACACAGAATCAGGTCTGGGTCAGGGTCTCAACTGTCTTCACAGCTCCCAGTGTGGGTNGCACAGAAGAGCCTGGCAGGCTACGTCCATGGGATCGCAAAGAGTCAGACATGAGCAAGCAGCTAAGCACAGCACAGCGTCATCTTTTGAGCTGACTAGGTCTTGTGTTAAGCTCTTGCTTTGAGAATGTACCCCTTTGATTTTATTTTATGGCCCCATCCCATTTCTAATGATTCTTACACTTGGAATCAACATCCATGAAGAAAGGGTTAGCCCATTTATCTTTACCTTTAGGGTCACAGGGACCCACTTAAAATGGGTTTACGAGAACTGTGCCCTATGGAAGATTTGAAGCAGGGAGCTGCATTGATAATGATATCGTCAGACTATATAAGAAATACAGAGGAAGAAGTGGGTTTGGGGAAAGCCATGGCCTCAGTTTAGACATGTCCAGGCTGTGGGGGCAGATGAGCTCCTCTTTGGGGAGCGGGTAGGAGAAAGCCAAGGATGGAGCCAGCAGTTCTGGCATTTTAGGGGCAGGCGGAGGGGCTGGCGTAGGAGACCAAGAAGAGCAAAGCACCAGAGCAAAACAGCCATGAGAGGCAAGTGAAGAGCTTCGAGAGAGAGTTGGAGAGCAGTGGTTTCAGATCACAGAGTGGCCTGGAAACCCGACCATGGATTTGCCGTGAGAAGTTATCAGTGGCCTTGCTGAATGCTGACTCTGTAGAATTCCCAGGGCACCTGTGGGGAGTCCAAAAGCAAGCTAGGATAAGGAAGAGGAGACGGTAAGCCAGAAAGGATGGTGCCAAGGAAGAGTAAGAGAGCAGTAGCTTGAGGCTAAATGGCTAGTTTCTTGGATGACAGTGACCAGAGTCAGGTCAGAGTCGGTTGGTAGGCTGAAGAGAAGTGGGAGCGTAAGGGAAAATTCTCCCCTGCCAGTCACTGACTCAGTGCTTTGCGTATGTGTCCCCTCCTCCATCTCCACCACCGATGCATGAAGGTGCTCTTCTCACAAAGAGGTGCAATAACTTAACGGTCACAGGGCACGGAAGTGGCGGGTTTGGGATAAGAGAACCGGAGTGCAGCTGGAAGAGTTGGTTGTGGGAGGTGCGGCACCATCTTCTGAGACTGGATGCCCTCTGCTTTCGTGGTGAAGATTTGACAGACTGCTGAGGGCAGAAGCCGTGGTGAACTTTTGAGCAGCTGCTGGAGCCCCAGGGAGGGAGCTAGAGGAGAGTCACTGAAAGCATTTCTGAGATGTGGAATCCTCCCGATGCCACTGAAGGGGAGAACTAGAGGATGGATTAGCAAGGAGAAGTAAATCAAGAGCAAGCTGAGACTGTATTGATAGTAGATGCTACCAGTGGAAATGTAATTGATGAGACTGATCCCTGGGGAATAGGCTGGCCAGTACGCCAGTCTGGGTAAGGGTGGAGAACCTGAGAGAGCATGGCAGCTCTGGATGGAGCTGGTGAGGGCTGGTCACTTGGGGGGCAGAGGTTACGGGATGGGGAGCTGGACCCTGGGACTGGGAATTGGCATAAGAGACAATGCCAAGCCCAGGCAGGCCTGACTTGCATCAAGGCCAAGGGATTTGTGCAGGTCCTCTGCTGAGTTGTGAATTCAAACTCCAGTGAGGCCTAGGTGTCCTCAGGTATCCCTGGCTGAGAGGGTAGTTATGTGGGCATGTTGGCTCATTGGGCTGAATCTGAACAATCATAAGATGTTGGATTGCCCAAGGCCAAAGGGGTAGCTCACTGGGTGAGATGAAGGAATGGGAAGCAGGATTTCTAAGTTCACAACTTTGGATTTGGGAGTATTGAGGGTGTTAAAGATTCAGGATGTTGTCATTCTAAATGAATGGAAGTAAATGTCCCTAGCATGGGGAGGATGTTATGGAACTGGGTGGGCACTCTTGATGGGTGATAGAGAAAGTTAGGATGCCCGTGTGTGTTGAAGCCTGGAGATGAGTGAATGTCAGTTTGTAGGGTGGGCAGAGGCAGGTATAGACAGATGAGCTCAGAGATCACTGTGGTCTGTTAAGAGTGAATGGCAGGTATTCCCAGGTGTTTCCTGAGGACCACTTTACATCTAGTTGGGTTTTCTGAATTCTGTTCAACATTATTTTTCCAGCTGTTTCTTGCCTTCAGAGGTATGCACTATCAGATAAATGTTGCTTCATGCTGTTCTCTCTCCCATCAAATGAGATAGTTGAAAGCAGGGCTTTCAACAATTGAGAGCTGGAGGATAGAGATTCTGTAACCTGCAGGAAGCAGAGAAGGCAATGGCACCCCACTCCAGTACTCTTGCCTGGAAAATCCCATGGACGGAGGAGCCTGGTAGGCTGCAGTCCATGGGGTCGCGAAGAGTCAGACACGACTGAAGCGACTTAGCAGCAGCAGCAACAGCCACCTGCAGTAAGAATAGGTGTATGGGGAAAAAATGGGCCTTCCCTGGTGGCTCAGATAGTAAAGAATCTGTCTGCAATGCAGGAGACCTGGGTTTGATCCCTGGGTCAAGAAGATCCCTTGAAAAAGGGAATNAACAGCCACCTGCAGTAAGAATAGGTGTATGGGGAAAAAATGGGCCTTCCCTGGTGGCTCAGATAGTAAAGAATCTGTCTGCAATGCAGGAGACCTGGGTTTGATCCCTGGGTCAAGAAGATCCCTTGAAAAAGGGAATACTCCAATATTCTTGCCTGGAAAATTCCATGAACAGAGGAGACTGGCGGATCACAAAGAATTGGATACGACCAGTCAACTAACGCTTTCACTTTCATGAAAAAGAATTTGACCCATTCTTCAGAAAACTGGCTGTAGTAATTTAACTTCGGTCATGCTGAGATTAGAGAGGTTTTTCATTATTGTTATAACAGTACTCACATTTAACAGCATTGTGGGATTGAGGAATTATCACGCTACATTGAAAGAACCTTGTAACAAAGGCTGTTTGATTGAAATAATTACCCCAGAAACTTGATTTAATTTATTGTATTATCTAAATCTTAAATTCACCAAGAATTCCACCAGACCCTTTCAAAGTCAAGAAACTGAGGCCATAGGTCTTCAGAACTGAAGTGAATTATGGACTCAGTAGCCAAACAAATACTGGAGTTATGAGCTCCCTGAGTCGAGTTCACAAAGGAAATAAAATGCTGTGATGAAACTCACTGATACGTCTTGGGCTCCTCCAGTTTCCTTTTCGATCCTCCTTCCTTTTGCCTCCAATCTGAATGTTACAAAGGAAAATAACCTTAATCAAGACCAGATCCCTTTGGGCCCAGGGGTCTGTGGCTCTGTCTCCGGCACAGAGGACTGGGCCTCTCACAGACTCATTTGTCATCGTGTGATTGATTACAGAAGGAAAGGCTCTGTTGTCTTGGGAGAGGTGATACTGAATTTTCTGGGGTTTTAGTTGAGTACTTCTAGTCGGATAACATTATAGGTAGTCTTCTGACTTAGATGCGCGAGTTTCCTTTTTAAATGAAGCTGATGTTTCATTTAGTCCATATACTTAATGAATCTCTGTTTTGTGGTCTGTCCTGGGCCGTGTGCCTTCCATAATGTAGGAGCTCAGTAAACAATGTTTTGTTATCCATTAGGGGTTCTGTCTGCAAAATCGATGACAAAACATATTATTTTTCTTCACTAACGAGCTCTCTGCTTTGTTTGGGATGTTCTCCCCTCCCTTTCCCATCCTGCTCATCCTCTGAAACTTCATTTTGCCATCATCTCAGCAAAGCTTTTCTAGAAAGAGCTGCTCCCTCCCATTGCTCCCATGGTGTACTTTGTACCCATGTCCTGTTGAGCTGGAAGCAGAGATTTACCTCCGGGAGGTTGAACCAGACAGGAGGGTCCGCAGGGGGTGGGTAGCCAGAATTGGGCTGAGATGGCAAAGTGGGTCTGAGCCATGTTCCTGAAGCAACAAACCAAGGCGTGCAGAGGTACCGATGCTAATAAGTTCAAGGAGTAGGTGAGAAATTTAAAAATGGGGCATGAAGACAAGGGTCAGGAAGGAGGTGGCAGCATGACCAGAGGACTGGGAGCAGGTTGGTGAGGAGCAAGGAGGACCTGGGACAGGTGGCACCTGGGACTTGGCTTTTGTTTCCTGAGTGAGGGAGTCCCAGACCCAGAACACTTCATTCTTTTGTTCACAGAAGAATAAGCCGTCTCCCTGGAGGCAAAATCTGTTTGATTTGTATCTTCAGCATGTGTAGTGGAACAGGATACAGAGTGTCTGATAAATGTGAGTAATGAATGAAGATGAAGACCTGTGGAAAATATCTGCCTTCTGATAACTGCCTTTCTTAGAAAATTTCTAAGGAGGAGATCTAATGTAAAGCTGGTGACTATAGTTAATACTAGTGTACTGCTTGCTTAAAATTTAGTAGAAGAGTAGATGTTTAAATGTTCTCACCACATGTGTAGGGTCATGGATGTGTTAATTAGTTTAATTATGGTACAGGTCATAATATATATGTATAGAAAATCACTACATTGTATACTTTAATATATAAAACTTTAATTTGTCAGTTATACCTCAATGAAGTTGGAGGAAAAAGAAGTACAGTGAAACACCAAAAAAAAAAAAAAGGAATTTTCCAAGGAAGAAGTTAAGGTGGTGATCGACCTAGAGGTCTATTGGCTGCTGTAACTTAACAAGTGTGCGTAATATTAAAGCTCTCAGTATTTTTCGGTAATTTTACAACTCTAAGATCACTCTCCCATCTTTTCTTCCTTTCCTTCCCCCATAACACTTACTTCTGGGCCACAGGGATCCCTGGAATCCCTGAAAACTTAAGAACTTTGATTCCTTGGATATTTACAGTAGCTAATCTAGCTGGGATGTATTTTCACTACCA
>SJYV01000302.1:0-17828 GCA_006410875.1 Neotragus pygmaeus | reverse complement strand
TGATGGACAGGGAGGCCTGGCGTGCTGCAATACATGGGGTCGCAAAGAGTCAGACACGACTGAGTGACTGAACTGAACTGAACTGGTAGGGAAAAGAAGCTGAAAAGAATAGATAGATATACACATATAACTGAATCACTATGTTGTACACCTGAAACCAATACCACACTATAAAAGTATAATTCAATTAACAAAAATACACGTATTCTTCCCACCTTTTGAATCCTACCAGCCATCTTGTGTGGGTGTAGACGAGAGCTTCTGCGTCCTGGCTCTGCAGGGGTTCCAATTGTGTGGGCTTCCAGTAGAAGGAGGTTCAGACTCAGCACAGCTGGGACTGCCCCTTACCACGTGTCCTTCTACATCACACTTGTGAGTCCCCTGTGGACACAGGGTCGAAAATCACTATTGTGTAAATCCTTTTCCTCTCAGGTCACTGGGAAAATAAACAACTATTAATAACCATTGTTTGTGATTAGTAACAATTATTATNGGACTGCCCCTTACCACGTGTCCTTCTACATCACACTTGTGAGTCCCCTGTGGACACAGGGTCGAAAATCACTATTGTGTAAATCCTTTTCCTCTCAGGTCACTGGGAAAATAAACAACTATTAATAACCATTGTTTGTGATTAGTAACAATTATTATTGGGTTGCCATTTCCTTCTCCAGGGGATCTTCCTGACCCAGGGATAGAACCCAGGTCTCCTGCATTGCAGGCAGATGCTTTAACCTCTGAGCCACCAGGGAATCCCAATAATTAGTAATAATTATTAAAATATTTATTAATTATTAATACTAAGTGTTATTAGTTGTTTATAATTGTGTTGTTTTATAATAACTGTTGTTATTATTATTATTAAGCCTATACAAGCAATTTCTGAGCATTAACTCATTTAATTCTCACACTAATCCTATGAACGAAATACTGATATCATTCTCATTTTATAAACTCATCCAACATCACACAGGAGTTTGAGTGGCAGAATAAGAACTAGAACCCAAGTCTGCCAAAGTTCAGGATTTCTTTCCCAAAACAGAATACAAATTCCTTTCCTTAAGCTAAGTCTCTTTGTTTTCTGTCAAGACCCAGCCACACCCAAGAGAGGTATCACCCTATGAGAGGTTGCCTGTTTCTCCTCAGTAGGGACTAGCCTGGGCCTCACCAGGCTGACTTCCTCTGAGTGAGCACGCAGGAAGACCACACTCCTGCCTCTGTGAACACAGGCTGGGCCTACGAGACCAGGTTCTGGCCAGTGGAATGTGAGCACCTTCCAGGCCTGGCCAGAGAGCATCTTGCAGTCTCTCCACACTAGTTCTGTATCCACGGAGGTTCTGTATGTAAGACGGCGGCCTCACAGATTAGAAGAGGCTGGGTGTCTGAGCCATCTCTCAGAGAAGAATGCCCAGTCTGCACCAGACTGCCACAGGAGCACGGATAAACCCAGACTTGTTAGCCACTAAGATTTGGAGATTGCTGCTTTTGCAGCTAGTTTTCCTTATCCTGGTCAACTCACCTCCCCTATGGTAATAATATGGAAATTCTCATGAATAACTTATCAAGGAATTTCTCAGGCTCAGCACAAATATTCCAAATCTCATGTTCATCAACAAGGGTAAGTTTAGCAACCTCTGAGTCATAACTCTTGGCTAAGTAGCCAGAACAAACAATAACCCACTGGTATCTCTCTTGCTGTCCACACAAGAACCCTCACCC
This sequence comes from Neotragus pygmaeus, assembly GCA_006410875.1. NCBI lineage: Eukaryota > Metazoa > Chordata > Mammalia > Artiodactyla > Bovidae > Neotragus > Neotragus pygmaeus. The sequence goes on along the minus strand of SJYV01000302.1, from coordinate 16,109 downwards.
CTAATAAACTATTCCTCCTGGAGTATTTCTAAGGTAATCAGTTTATTCGTGCCATCCCATTCTACCTGAATATTTTGAGCTCCGTCTTAGAAAATCAATTCTGAAAGTCCCTATTTTAAAAGTCTCCTAAAACCATCCCATGTGTGGGTAGGTGAAACATGCATTTGTTCCAACAGCTCATGGGATTCAGAGGTTGAAGACGTTATTCCAGCGAATCAATGACAACTCATACGGGGCTGTTTTAATCAAATCTTCAAGATGCACCTAGAAAGAATTAACTCTTATAGGTAACAATGGCAAGAATATAGAAATCCTCACTGTATTGTTGTACATGGAACATTTATTTTGTGTCATCTGAGGTTCTCAGGTATCCCACAAGAGCAAGGCCAGTAGCACAATCTAAAAGCAAATGAATGATTCTTTTGGTCTTTTTAATCTAGCAATCACTGAACAAGACACTGGCTATCACCACGCGGTAGTTAGTGGGACCTAAATGCATACTGGAGGAAGGCTTAGAATATTCCATATGCAAAGGCTAAATCTGTCATATGGATGTTCATCCACTTCAAATATGTTTAAAGAAAGTTTGGCAAAATGCGGGGCTGGCATATGACAGCTCTATGACAGATTCATTAAATAAAAAAGATAACAATGGAAATTCTACATCACTTACAGCACAAAAATTAGCAATGGGCTCAGTGATCTGAAGACTCAATTCACGGCTTAATGTTCTCTTTTTTTTTTTTAAGTTTATTAAATGAATATTGAGTTTTTGTCTCCCAGAGACAAAAGGAGCAAAACTTTCCAATAAGAGAACTTGAAAATAAAGAGTAACATTTCATACTAGACATGCAGCAGAAACTAGAGGGAACAAAAATGTACATACAAGTGGCACTCTTCTGATGGCGCTTCACCTGAGGAACTTTTTAAAATAGCCAATATGTTTGCTAAATCCTGCCTTCTCTTATTTGACACTGGTTAAAAGCGGCATCAAAAAGTTGTCCTAGGATGCTGAAAAAGAGAGTCAGTCACCTGAAAGGCCACATGAAAACTCTGATTCCTCAGCCTCATCTTAGATCTAATGAGTAAAAATGTCAGGACCTTGGCATAGAGCATTTTAACAGTCACTGTGCAATTCTGAGAACCCCCAGTAGAGTCAAATCACTTGTGAGAGATCAGGCAAAAGAAAAACATCACACACAGACAGGAAGCGTTTTCCTGCAAGAGAACCCAGAGACATTAAACTCCTACTGGAGTTTAATAGGAAGTAATTTCTCAATTGAAATCTTAAAGATCAGAATAAATAAGAAGTCATTAAATGTGTCCATCTAAATTAAACAAAGATAGATGAAAGAGTATTGTGAAGAAAAAATCATTCTGCTTCAAATAGAGATAAATTCACTGTTTAACTTTTTTGTTCTACTAAATGGAAAGAAAGATCTTAAAATGCATATAGATAGCAACTAGACAGACAGATAGATATTACAGTTCCCACTATGCTTAGAAAACAGCTTAAGAGAATGCCTTTTATTCTTTATTTTATATTCTTTCTACTTTTAACTCCCTTCTGTTTTTAACAACAAAGACTCCAAAACAGTCAAAAGGGAAAGGTTTTGAAGTTAGCTATTAGAGAGACAGTTTCCCCAGAAAAACACCTAGCACAATTCATCCTTCACATAACAGAACTGCCCAGTGGGAGGTTAAATCCTGAGAGCTGTCTGGCCAGGATTTAATACTACACCTTTCCATTTGTGCTCAATGTCCTCATCTAGAGCATTCAGGTTACTGGGCACCCAGTCCCTTCAACATTGTTCAGAGCCTGTTGCCAAGTGCCACTGGAAATAGAAGCAACATGAGCAATGGAAACCAAATTTTTAAAGGAAAAAGATGAGATGCCCCACACTTTTAGACCACAGGAAGTTTCAGTATATTTAAACAAGAATGTCAATATAAGATCAAGTCAGAAATCCACAAGTGAAAATACTATAAGAAACTTGGTTATCTGTACATGGAACAGATTTCAGCGGCTCATTATAACTCATGATGACAGCCATCACAATGTTGAAATATCTATGGCATTTCAAGGTGCAGGTGAGAGAAACATAAAAATATTAGTCTAGAAATGGGCATATGGTACCCGTGTGTGTGTGTGTGTGTGTGTGTGTGTTGCTCAGCTGCATCCAACTCTTTATGACCCCATGGACTGTAGCCCACCAGGCTCCTCTGTCCATGGGACTTCCCAGGCAAGAATACTGGAGAGGATTGTCATTTCCTTCTCCAGGGGATCTTCCCGACCCAGAGATCGAACCTGGGTCTCCTGCACTGCAGGCAGATCCTTTACCATCTGAGCCACCAGGGAAGCCCTATGGGATCCCTAGGCAGCAAGCAACCATAGCATCCAGCTGTAAACACAAGAGGGCAGGCACATTTTCTTTGGCTCTTCATAAAATCCCAGTGTCTTGCACACTCCTGACTCTTCTTGTGCGTAAATTTTTTTGAGAGGACAGAATATGAAAAATCAGAACAAACAAAATGTGCTTTCCTAAAACTATCAGAAGAAATTCCAAGGTAAAACCTTTCTTTGCACTGAATTTTATCAAGTTACTTTCTAAGTATCCTTCGAAACCTCCCACCTTTGCCCTGCTCACCTTAATCCCAACCATCATTAGCTCTTTCCAAGACAGCAAGAACCTTTTAAAAGATCTCTCTGCATCAACTTGAGCCCATCTTCAATCTTTTGTTCATATTTTAACTACAGTCATGGCATCCTTCTTACAATCAGGTTCTCAGACAGGCAGGGCAGTGAGAGCAAGGGCTGAGGTGGGGCCGCTGAGAAACACTGGTGTTTCCTGGACGCACTGCAAGTACAGTATGAACGTGGGAATGAGGAAACTGGTCATGGTGAAGGAAGTTTGCCTTTGGTCACATGAAATGTGGAAATTATATTTCCTTAGACCCTTGTTGGAGAGAAGGCAATGGCAACCCACTCCAATGTTCTTGCCTGGAGAATCCCAGGGACGGCGGAGCCTGGTGGGCTGCCGTCTATGGGGTCGCACACTGAAGTGACTTAGCAGTAGCAGCATGTTTTTCAAACTGAAAAATCCGATCTTCACACACACACATACACACACACATACACAGATGAGGCCCACAGCAGATTAAACCATGATTCACAGGGGTCTGAGGATCCAGACCAAAATTCCTAATGTGACTACCAACATGTCCACGGTCTTGTTCCTATCCACATCCGCATGGTAACCTCGCAGCATGCTTCAGCCACCCAAGCTGCTCTCAGTTCCTCTGACGTCCACGTTCCCACTGCCCCAGGGCGCTGGCACTTGCTGCGTCTTCTACCTGGAGTGCTTCTTCTTCTTCCCTATTCCTTTGCCTGCCTTCCTTTCTGTAATTACCAGTCTTCCTTCAGATCTCAGCTCAACTACATCTTCTTCAAGGGGAGGCTTTGTCACATCCTCTATTGCAAAGTCTGAAATCACCATGAACCTCTCCCTTGTAGCACTTAGGAGAGTCATTATTTTATGTTCATTTCTGTGATTCTTCGATTAAAATCTTACTTTACTACACTGAATACTATACGAAGGCAGGGACTCTGTCTTTGAGCTTTACTCAACAATATATCCCCATAATCTGGCAAAGTGTTTAGCGTTATAGTCAGTTCGCAAGAAATATTTGTTAAAATCAAGAATCAGTTAGGAGACTGATGATTCAAGGGTGCTGTTGGTTCCATATTCTGAACCCTAAGTTGGTAGTGGCTGCTGTTTTTAAGCCATAAAATGTTCCCTCCCATTAGTTAAACCAATGCATATCTAAATGATTTCACAAAAATTTCATCTCTTTGCAATGATGTGCAGTCAGATCCAGACAGCTGTTGGAACCGGAAGCCCAGAGCAAAGGGGTCAGATTAAGGAACTTCCAATAACACCTCCACATTTTTATAACTTAAAGAAGAAGCTTCTTGGGTATTTAGGCTAAAGCAACTAGTTCCCAGAATGGCTACCATGGAATCTGATTTCATAAATTTCAAAAAACAAAGTGTAGAATTACGTCTCAGACAGCAGGATAATATCAACAGAAACAACTGGTATTTTTATGAGGTTAAAACAAGAAAATCTGTTCTACTGAGATCCAGCTGACCCACAGAATATACACAGAGATAGCAAGTTTCCAAAGAAACTTTTTCTCTTTTTTAATTAAATGTTCTTTCTTAGTTTATGAAATCAAACACATAATATCCACAAGAATATTTGGATTAGTTAGTAAGTAACTCTGAAGATTTTTGTAACTTCTAAAAAAAAATACTAAAATGCTTATCTTTAATAAATATTAAATAAAAGTTTACATATATGTATATATATATAGAGAGAGAGAGAGAATTTGGGAATTTATTCTGTGCAACTTTGCAAGATAAATAAATTGGTGTTATTATTATTATAATTATATACATGAAAAATCTAAGGCTTAGTTGTCTATCTGCTAAGTAGCTCAAGTGGGAATCAAATCTATCTTAGTGTCTATCTTGGTCTATCAACACCATTCCCTTAAAAAAAAGGTAGGGGGAGGTGATGATTTTGCAATTTTAGACCTAATTGAAAAGGTATAAAACTGATCAATTTCATACCACCCAGGTTTTTCCATTTAAGTTATACTTCATATTTTTCCTAAAAGAGACTCTTTAGGCAGGGTTTAGAATTTTATTCCACCCTGAGACAAAGAAGAAAATGTTTTCAGAGTTCCAAGCACGTTTCTTACTATTTCACTCACACAGAGGTCTGCTCTTAATTTTTTTTTTTCTGTTTCATTCAAAAAGCAATTCCACTACCAACCTGAGGTTAGCTACATTAATCTAATGTCAACTCCATTATTGTTAATTATTTTATGGTGGCTATATTTTAACAGAAGGGGGACAAAGATCCCTCGTGTCATTTGATAGCCCACCAAGAATTATATTGAAATAACTACATTGATTTCCAGATCTCAGCAAGCAACTAGGACATAATTAAACTTTTATCTCTGCAAATTTTGCTGTCTTTTTTTTTAAAACTTGGTTACCTATTGTTCGGTGGACTAATCTTATTTTGCTTCTCAGGCAGGCCTAAAATTTCATTCGGTGTTTAAGAAATGAATTCAAATGAAAGACATGTAATATCTGGACATTTCTCAAATAAGAATTTCCATTGGTATATTTTCTTTCTGGGTTCATTTTTTTCCCCCTGTTCCTTATTTGACTTTAATAAAGCTATATTCTATTGAAGTTAAATAAAAGCGTTCCTCTGAGCACTTGGAGTTAAATTAAAATAGCTGTAAATCTGAAGAAGCAGCCATTTAAAGAGTCTACTTGACCTACCTTAGAAGAAATAACCTGTAGCTACAGAACAAATGGGCTCCACTGAGACCCGCTCTGTGAAACCAGTGCTGAGGTCCCTGGCTTTTCCCTCCTGCAGCACATCTGTTATCTTACCTTGCTCCCTCCTCACCTCTCAGCACAGGCCTTAAACTTGATGAGAAGGAAACTTTCTCAAGACTTCTGGAAAAAAAATTTTTTTTTCATTAAGAAAAAAAAAAATTAGCAAGCAAAGGAGCAGTATGGTAAGGTAGGAAAGAAAAAAAAACACCCACTAGGCTGAATATAAACTTGAATTCATTTTCCCCTTAATTGTCTCTGTCACAGAGCATAAGCCATGTTGCGCTCTGTGCCTCAGTTTACTCATCTGAAATCTATGGGACTAGATCAGACCCAGGGCCAGGACTAGGGGAGACTCAAGTGAGGTTAGTTACCCCCCGTGCAAAATGCACAGGAGCACCAACACTTCAGTGTGAAAGTGTTAGTCGCTCAGTCATGTCTGACTCTTTGCACTCCATGAACTGTATAGCCTGTCAGGCCCCCTTCTCCATGGGATTCTCCAGGCAAGAATACTGGAGTGGGTTGCCCTTGTCTTCTCCAGGAGATTGTCCCCACCCAGGGATCAAACTAGAGTCTCCTGCTTTGCAGGCAGATTCTTTACCACCTGAGCCACCAGGGAAGCCCCTGTATGCAAAAGATCCATGATGAACAAAATAGCAAATGCTTAAGTAAAGACAGGCTGGGGATCGCTGATTTTCCTTCAGTCTCGGCACAGCTCTGTTCCTCGTCATGATTTCCATTATCTCTGAACTCCTCTCTCTCACACCCTAGTACCAGGCTTCTGGTCCCCACTGGTAGCCTGGATATGCAATACCACCGCCACCCCCAAACCTGGGAGATTCCTGCCATCGCAGCCCAGGAGGAGCATCTCCAGGGTGACTTGTGACACTGCCTGGCGCCTTCCTTTTAATTCTCCTCTCGCTGTCCCAGAGACACGGTGACTTCATGTGGCTCCACATCAGGACGTCTGCTCATGATCAAGATGGAAATCACAATCTCATTTCCCTAAGAGCCCTGGGAGGGCCCAGACTTCCAGAAAGCTGCCTTGGGCACCACCCTGCAGCCCAACCTGCTCTGACTGGATTAAGATGCAGCTTCAGATTGAAAAACCATGGAAGAAACACAGAAATTCTGGAAGGCTGTCCCCCACTCCTCTGCCTGTTTCCCTGCCCACCCAGCCTCAGGGAAGGGTGACATTCATCAAGGCAAAGCTTCCAGTCCTCCAGAGTAAATCAAACCATCTCTTTTTGTTCCTGAGAGGGCAAGAGTGGGGATGGGAGTGATATGCCAGGGTGGGGACCCCCATAACATGACCCAAAACAAGTAAGGCAACTTCATAGAGATCCCCCAAGCTCCAGGGGGTTCCAGAAATTGGTAGGAGGCCTTAGAATGCCCTTGAGGCTAGCAAGGGAGCAGTAAAATGATCTCCATGCTCCTCTAAAGGCAAGGGGGTCTCTGAATTGGAAATGCTGAGTTATTTGCCCAGATAAAGCAAGCTGCATTCTTTCTCAGGGATTTTAACAGCTTACTCGCTGTCTCTTCCCCAGCTCTCCATCAAACCCTGTCTAGACAGCACAGTGTGGAATAGGATTTCATGACAATCCGTTTTTGTATAGAAGGTTAATGTGGATGAAGGCAGGAATCAGGAAGTACTCTCAAGGATGCTTCCCTGGTGGCTCAGATGGTAAAAATCTGCCTGTAATACATCAGACATGGGTTTGATCCCTGGGTCAGGAAAATCCCCTGAAGGAGGAAATGGCAATCCACTCCAGTATTCCTGCCTGGAGAATCCCATGGACAGAGGAGCCTGGTGGCATACAGTCCCTGGAGTCACGAAGAGCCAGACATGCCACAAAGAGTCAGACACAACTGAGCAACTTTCACTTCACTCGAGGATGCCAAGGTACCACTGTGCCTCTTCCAGGCTAGCGCCAGTTTGCTGTTCTTCCAACAGAGGCGTTTTTCATGAAACTAAAGATGTCACTTTTTTCCTAAGACCACAGTCACTTAGATAATTTGATCCGCTCCCTCTGTTTCTCCAGTAGGGCTTCCCTGGGAGCTCAGTGGTAAAGAATCCGCTTGCCAATGCAGAAGACACAGGTTCAATCCCTGCGACAGGAAGATCCCCTGGAGAAGGGCATGGCTACCCATTCCAGTATTCTTGCCTGGGAAATCCCATAGACAGAGGAGCCTGGTAAGCTACAGTCCATGGAGTTGCAAAGAGTCAATCATGACTTAGTGACTAAACAACAAAAACAATAACAACAAAATGTCTCCAGTAGTGTTGTGCCTTGTGATTTACAAGGGCTTCAGCATTCTTGTTTCATATTTAAACCCTTATGCAAATTCTGCCAGCAGCCCAGCAAACTAAAATTCTTGCATTAATGCTCCATATTATTCACATACAAAAATTCCATTTAAATCTCATTAAGCTTGTGACATAAATCCAAACAAACTAGAAAATGCCCCATGAAGGTGGAAAAGTGACATATGTTTTCCAGTCCCCTGGCAGAACAAGGCAGAATGAAAAAAAAAAATGATAAAGGTGCTCCCCATTTGGGACAATACACCACTGAACACATGTGTTACTCTTCCGCCTTTAACTGTTCACAGCCTTCCTGCTTTTATCTCAATACCATTTAAATGAAGTATTCGTCAGCAAGTGTTTCTGGTAATGTGACGTACGTGATTCAGTGAGACTGTGAGCTGTGTTTCTGGAAACACAGCAGTATCCTGGGAAAATCATAAAAGGTCTGTCTGCTAACGGCATTTTTTGATTTCCCCCTAGGCATTTCTTGGGGTTCGCAATATAATTTATCTGTCATGTAGTATTAACAATATACCTTTCAGGGACTTAAAGATTAGTGGGGCCCCTGAGCTGCCTGTCTCAACTTGCCGAACACTGAACGTCCTTCATGCCATCGTGTCTCATCTCTAATCCAGTTTTTCCTTGAAAAACAATTATAGTAACGTCTGCGGGTTATAGCAGCTTTGCAATAGTGCCTGGCACTCTTTAGGACCACTGCTAATTACCAATTATTCAACATTTTAATTCTGTAATGTGTTTGGTTTAGAGATTTAGGGGGTTGGGAGGATCAGCTTTGGCCTTTTGCAATTGCAAAACTGAGTTTATCTCCCCTCTTGATGTGAATAAGCACAAGTTCAAACTGGTACATTGAATGACACTATTACAATATCATAATCATTTACATATTTTCTCAAAAAAAATTGGATTTGGACATAGCTTTCATCAGCTGCAGGAATCTCTCAGAAGACTTAATAAGAGTCTCTAAATATATACGAAAGACCCTGCCTGTTGAAAGTAGAGTGGAGTCTTCAGCCAATGTTTACAGCTCTCCAATCGCTCTTGCCAAGCCTTCCAGGGCTCCACCAGGAAAGATGACATAGTTGCTTCCAGAACCCACTCCCTTGATCTAGTTCCACACCCTGTGGTTATCAAGAGCTATGCATATACAGTTCCCTCATCCCCATGTATTTTAGAGAAAGAAAAGTAAAGAGACACAGAGCAAGAAAATGGAGAAAATAACCAGATAGGTAAATATGGGCATAGAGTCTCGCACGCCTGCTGCCCAAAATGCACTGCCTTACCCAGCGTGGCTCCTACAGGTCGCTTCTCCACTGCAACGCGGGTCCCCCAGCAGGCCTCTCCCCACCCCTCCCATCCCACACTAGGTGGCGCTGTCTTGTGACCCGCCATCCCTGCATTGTGCACACTTCACACCCCTCACCTTGTCATCCTGAAGGCAGAACAGGGAGGATCATGGCACCACAGCCACAACGCCTGGGGTTTGCATCTCAGTTCTGCCCCTTACTGAGTGACGCTGGGCAAGTGACACTGGGCACTTCCTTCTCTTTGCCTCAGTTTTCTCATCAGTAAATAACTGGTTATATAAATACGTGTTGTTGTTTTTTATGTTCAGAAAACAGAAAGGTTTCACTAAGTGTTCAGTTTAGTTCAGTTCAGTCACTCAGTCGTGTATGACTCTTTGCGACCCCATGGACTGCAGCATGCCAGGCNTCTTCTCTCTCCTTGCTGGTCTCTGGAACTCTGACTTACTGGTTTGTTCTTCCAGTTTCCGAGAAGGTATTGGCAAATGAGGGTGTTTTGTTGTTGAAAGTCCAGAGAAAGTGAAATGAGTCTCTGTACAATTATAGGCTCCTTTGAGATAACCTATGTCATGATTTAGTTTCTGTCTGTATTTGTCTTCATTTCCCCCATCATCCTGTTAGGATGTTCTTCTACCGTAAATTATTGAGAGACATCAATTCAAAAGAGAAGACAAGGAGTTCAGCCTACTGAGTAGCTGAGACATCTCTCACTTCTGCTTCTGTCTTCCTACCAACGTACTATTGTTTCTAAAAATTAATATTTTGAGAACTCAGATCTTTGTTGATTAGATTTCTCAAGTCCAGAGAGGAGGGAGAGGGTGAGACAAATGGAGAGAGTGGATGGTGACATATACACTAATGTATGTAAATAGAGAGCCAATAGGAATTTGCTGTATGACTCAGGGAACTCAAACTGGGGCTCTCCAGTAACCTAGAACAGTGGGAATGGGTAGGAGGTGGGAGGGAGATTCAAGAGGGAAAAAAAAAAAAAAGCAACAAGATTTCTCAAGTCCAGAGTAGAAAGGAAGGTGTCAATAGCACAAAGGAANTACTTTATTTTACTTTACAATACTCTATTGGCTTTGCCATACATCGACATGAATCCACCACAGGTGTAATTATGACTGATTTGTATTGATGTATGGCAGCGACCATGACCCTAATACTTGACTGTAGTTTCTAGAACTCTGTTGTCCAATCCAGTACCACTAGCCACATGTGGCTATTAAAATTTCAATCAGTTAAAATTAATCAAGATATAAAATTGTGTTCTCAAGTCTGACTAGTCATATTTTACATGCTTAACAGACATATGTGGCCATATGTATTGAATAGTTCAGATGTAGAATATCCCAACATTGCAGAAAATTCTCTTGGATATGGTTGCTCTAGGAAGCATGCCAGCCCCTTGTCATATCTGCAATTTAAAAGATATTCAAACCCAGGTTTCTTGACAAACAAGATAAAGGTAAACAAAATATTCTCTAGTAGATCAAGAAGTGGCTGTATAAGGCAGGACTTGAGTTAATTGGCTCAGTGGAGGGCAAAAAACCAAACCAAAACAAAACAAAAAAACCCAAAACATGGCAGTACCACTCGTTTAATTTGGTCTTACTTATTTAGGGTGGGAAAGTGAGACCTATGTTGAAGTGTTTTTCCAGAGTGCTTTGGCTATTATTTCAAATGATTTGTTCAATGTTAACATCAATGACTCAAGTTAAAGTATTTCTACATACACAGTTATAAAATTTAAAGACAGTAAATGGAAGAGGAAGAGTTGATTCTAAGAGCATCTGCATTATCACAATATTACTTTATAAATTGCCATTAATATATCCTCTGTATCTTCCCTATTGTGGTTTTCAAGAGCTGAGTAATACAGGTAGGAACACTGCAAGCTGCAGCAACTTTAAGCTTCAAAATTACTGGTACTAATAATGATTCACATTTCTGTAATGAATGTCTTACATTTTAGGAAGTGTTCTCATTTTTCTTTCCATGGATCTCACAATGCACTCCTGATGTAGGTAGGGCAAATATTACTATTATTTTCTTAGCATTCTTTTCTTTCTAGTCTTTGCCTTGACTCAGATGCCACCTTCTCCATGAAGCTGTTTCTTGAAGTGTTAACTCTTTAGCTCTTGTTCTGTATGGTACATGTCTTAAGCTAGTTACCAATGCTGTTGATGTACTTTTGATCTTAATAGATTCACAATTCCTCTAGGACAGAAGATGTGTCAGATTTAGTTGTAGTTTTTTTTTTCTTTTTATTTTATTAAGATAAAGCTCATATGACATAAAATTAAATATTTTAAAGTATACAATTCAGAGATATTTAGTATATTCACTGTGTTGTGTAACCATCACTTTCTAATTACAAAACATTTTCATTGTCCCAAAATGGAACCCTGTACCTATTAGTCACTATTCCTTGCCTGCCTACAATCCCTGGCAACTACTATCTTTCTGTGTTTGTGGATTTATCTCTTCTGGATATTTCAAGTAAATGGAATCACACACTATGCAACCTTATCTATCTGGCTTCTTTCACTTAGCATATTTTCAGGATTTTTTCACATTGTAGCATATGTTGGTATTTCATTCAGATTTATATTTGAGTTTTGTATTTTACTAAAGAGGCACTCAGTAAATAGTAGCATAATTGTTTAATGGTGGATTATATTACCCCAACAACAAATTTTACCCTAAACTCCCTTACCTGACAGCATATGCTAATATAATGCAGTCTGTATAAATAGATAAGGCCTGAACCTGATTAAATTCTGTTATTTCATCCTTAGCTACTCAGAATACCTAAGCCTTACACATTAACTGTCAGAAGACTTTCTGTATTTATCCATTCTGAGATGTGGCACAAACATGTCATTTTTTCCGACAATATCCTGCTGTGACATCTTCTCCTACTGAAGTTCATCTGTTGATAGAAGGTAAGGTGTTTTGAAACATCTTAGCTCTGCAGATCATATTTGATCTTTAATGGCTCAGCTGCCCAGATTTCACAAAGTATTAATATATAAAAACAAATTATTTTGTAATATTTTACAGATCCTTCAATATTAAAGATTTGAACATGAATCTGTGTTTAAAGGTTCATAGCATTATGTTTTAATAAACACATTCTTAGAAAAATTTCCATTTCTTGTTTAATGTCTTCCTTGTATGAATGTTGGAATTAATATATTAATTAAATTTTAATTAATATATTAATTGTAAATTGGACTTAATTAATATATAATTTTTTGAAACAATCATTCTAAAATAATGATATGAGGCAACCACACTAGTAAATAAAGCATACTGCCTAACAGATGTGATTTACAGTCTTCTATTAGAAGGAGTTAATTAATACTGACTGAAGAGAATGGATTATAGAGTAGTAGAGGCAATGAAAGTGAAAAAAAGTGGAAGTGAAGTCTCTCAGTCGTGTCCGACTCTTTGCAACCCTGTGGACTGTAGTCTACCAGACTCCTCTATCCATGGGATTTTCCAGGCAATAGTCCTGGAGTGGGTTGCCATTTCCTTCTCCAGGGGATCTTCCAAACCCAGGGCTCGAACCTGGGTCTCCCACATTGTAGACAGACGCTTTACCATCTGAGCCACCAGGGAAGCCAGTAGATGCAATGAAAGGAGACGTTAAATGTCATTAATTAAATTAATTTTATTATTAATTGTAGTTTGTTACATTTAAAATGAATTTAACATTTGAGAGCAAGGGCTATGCCTGCCTCTATTACTAGCTGTTCACATTAATAGATACTGAAAAATAATATGTTTACTGATTTAAGAGTGAGGAAAGATCCAAAGTTGTCTTTTATCGGATGTCCTTATTAGCAATGCACCAAGGAGCACTTTAGAGAAAATTGGCTGCTCTTAGCATTTTTTAATTACAGAAACTCTTCTAAAGATGATTAGTGATTGTGAAGCTTTGCTTTATTGCAGTATTTTCTTTACATAGGGATTACTAAAGATGGTTTAGCATATTCTGTTTTGTTAAGTAAAATGTTTAAGGTACTATATAGATGAAAATCATTTCATCATTACAGAATTATAATGTCTTGTTTATACTTTACTTTTTAAACTTAATAAAGTTTTAATTCCCATCCATAATGCATAAGTTTATCTTCACATTAAGCTGAAATATTACAGTTATCTAGTGCAAAAATTTATGTGAGAACTTACATCATTTATATCAATAAAATTATTTTTATGCAGAGGCATGTCAAGCAAAAAGTAAATTTCAAAATTTGGTTCATATTTTAATTCTTTTGTAATTCTTAATGTTACCATGTTTCTGTTTTGCATATACATTAACTGGTATTATATTTTAGATTCCACATATAAGTGACATCATACAGTATTTGTCTTCAACTTATTTAACTTGGCATACTATTCTGTAGGTCCATCCACTTTGCTTCAAATGACGGAATTTTATTAGTTTTCATGATTGAGTAATATGGTAGGTGGGTTCCATATCTTCACTATTGTAAATAGTTCTGCTATGAACATTGGGGTGCATGTATCTTTTAAAATTAGTATCTTTGGATATGCACTCAATATGGAATTTATGGGTGATATGGTTTTTCTATTTTTAGTTTTTTGAGACCCCTTCATACTGTTTTCCACAGTGGCTGCACCAATTTAAATTCTCACCAACAATGTACAAAGGTTCCCTTTTCTCCACATCCTCTCCAACATTTGTAATTGTGTATACTTTGATGATAGCCATTCCTACAGATGTAAGGTGATATCTCATTGTTGCTTTTATTTGCATTTCTCTAACAATTAGCAATGTTGAACATCTTTTCATGTATCTCCTGACCATGTGCTTCCTTGCAGAAGTGTCTATTCAAGTTTTCTGCCCATTTTTTATTGGCTTTTTTATGTTAAGTTCTAAGAACTGTTTGTATATTTTTGAAATTAACCCCTTAGTAGCCTTATCATTTGCAAGTATTTTCTGCAATTCTGTATGTAGAGTTTTCTTTTTATCAGTGGTTTCCTTTGATGTTCCAAAGCTTTTAAGGAGCAAGCTGCCATTTACTTATTTTTGGTTTTATTTCTTTTGCCTTAGAAGACTGATCCAAGAAAATATTGCTGTGATTTATGTCAAAGAATATTCTGCCTATGTTTCTTCTAAGAGTTTTATGACATCTGCTCTTACATTTAGGTCTTTAAACCATTTTGAGTTTATTTTTATATATAGTATGATAGAATGTTTTAATCCCATTGTTTTATATGTGGCTGTCCAGTTTTCCCAGTACCACTTGTTGAAAAGTCTGTCTTATCTCCATTGAATATTCTTGACTTCTTTTTCATAGATTAGTTGATCGTGGGTGCATAGGTTTATTTGTGGTATCTCTATTCTGTACTATTCATTTATCTATGTCTGTTTTTGTGCCAATACCACACTGCTTTGATACTGTAGCTTTTTATTATAGTCTGAAGTCTGAGAGGTTTTTATCTCCAGCTTTGTTCTTTTTTCTCAAGACTGCTTTGGCAGTTTGGTGTTTTGTGTGGTTCCACATTAATTTTAGGATATTTGATCTACTTCTGTGAAAAAATGTCATGGGTATTTTAATAGGGATTGTATTAAATCTTTAGATTTCTTTTGGTAATATGGACATTTTGAAAAAGATTAATACTCCCAGACCAACGGTATGGGATATATTTGCATTTCTTTGTATCATCTTCAATTTTTTTCATCAGTATTTTATAGTTTTCAGAGTACAGATCTTTCACTTTCTTGGTTCAACTCATTCCTTGGTATTTTATTCTTTTTGATGCAACTTCAAGTGGAATTGTTTTCATGATTTTTCTTCCTACTATTTCATTATTATTGCATAGAATTGTGATATGTTTCTGTATATGAATCATATCTTGAAAACTTGCTAAAATCATTTATTCAGATAGTTTTTTGGGTGGATACTTTTTATAATGTATCATATCATCTGCAGACTGTGAATTTTTTCACTTCCCTTCTGATTTTGATAATTTTTATTTTTTTTCTTGTCTGACTTTTGTGGCTAGGACTTCCACTACTATATTAGATAGAAGTGGTGAGAATGAGCATGCTTGTCTTGTTACTGAATTTAGCAGGAGGGCTTTGAGTATTATATTGGCTATGGGTTTGTCATAAATGGTATTTATTGTGTTGAGATAGGATCCCTCTGTACTCACTGTGATGAGAGTTTTTTTTTTGATGAATGGATGTTGAATTTTATCAATTCCTATTTCTTTGTCTATTGAGATGACCGTGTGATTTGATTTTCATCCTTCCTTTTGTCATTGTGATGTATCACATTATTGATTTGTGAGTGTTGAACCATCTTTGTGACCTTGGAATAACTCCAAGTTGATTATGGTATATGATCCATATATATTGTTGGATTCAGTTTGCTAATATTTTGTTGAAGGTTTTTTGCATCTGTATAGAAAAGCCCTTGAATGTTCTTCTATTCTTAATTATGTTAATTTATACTAAAGCATGTGTGTGATTCTGTGAACTGTATATCTAGGAAGAATGAAGCAACTCGGGGTACAGAGGAATTCACTGTGAGAAACAAAAGCCAGTCAAGTATGGATCTGTTTCTTTTGTGTGTGTGTGTGTGTGTGTGAGCCAATTGCCTTTTGTTGTTTTTAAATAAATTTATTTATTTTAATTGGAGGCTAATTACTTTACAATATTGTGGTAGTTTTTGCCATACATCTACATGAATCAGCCACGACTGTACATGTGTTCCCTCATCCTGAACCCTCTTCCCTCCTCCCTTTCCATTCCAGCCCTCTGGGTTGTCCCAGAGCACCAGCTTTGAGTGCCCTACTTCATGCATCAAACTTGCACTGGTCACCTATTTTACATAGGATAATACACATGTTTCAATGCTATTCTCTCTAATTATGCCACCTTTCTTCGCCCACAGAGTCCAAAAGTCTGTTCTTTACATCTGTGTCTCTTTTGCTGTCTTGCATATAGGGTCATTGTTACCATCTTTCTAAATTCCATATATATATGTTAATATACTGTATTGGTGTTTCTCTTTCT
>SJYV01000299.1:0-17278 GCA_006410875.1 Neotragus pygmaeus | reverse complement strand
TGTTAGCTTTTGTCTTTACTTTAGAGAGGCTGTGTGGAGAACAGTCAACAAAAAGTGTATAAGATCAGCAAAGGCTGGGGAGTAATTGGATTCTGCCATTCTCTGGATATATGACCTTGGCCAAGAAACTGCCTTTAAAAGGAGATAATCATATCAAACTCTGGACACAATGTAAATGTTCTAGAAATAGTGTAATGCCTGAACACATCTCCAGCTGTCTCTGGTTCTGAACAGAGAAGTTCTAGAACAGTGGTCCCCAACCCCTGGGCCATGGACTGTTAGGAAACAGGCCGTACAGCGGAAGGTGAGCGGAAGGTGAGCAGCAGGCAAGCGATCAAAGCTCCTTCTGCCGCTCCCCATCTCTGGCATTGCAACCTGAACCAGCTCTCCCCCTCCACTCCATCTGTGGAAAAACTGTCTTCCACAAAACTGGTCCCTCGTGCCAAAAAGGTTGGAGACCACTGTTTTAGAGTGTTCATTTTACAGTTGTCCCTCATTATGGGAGTGATTCCAGAACCCCCAAAGATATCAGTCAAACCCTACAGATGCTCGAGGCATACAGAAGACGGCACAATATGTGCAGGTAACCTATGCCCACTCTGCTGTATACTTTACTTTTTTAAACAGTTTAAAGTCTTTATTGAATTTGTGACAATACTGCTTCTGTTTCATGATTTGGTTTTTNAAACCCTACAGATGCTCGAGGCATACAGAAGACGGCACAATATGTGCAGGTAACCTATGCCCACTCTGCTGTATACTTTACTTTTTTAAACAGCTTAAAGTCTTTATTGAATTTGTGACAATACTGCTTCTGTTTCATGATTTGGTTTTTTGGCCTCAGAGCACGTGGGATCTCAGCTCCCCGACCAGGGATGAAACCTGCACCCCATGCACAGGGAGGCAAAGTCTTAACCACTGGCCCACAGGGGAAGTCCCTTCTTCTGTTACTCTAAGTCCTCTCTAGCCTACTTATAGCTAATAGAGTTGATTCTTGAACAATATGGGTTTGTACTCTGCAGGCCCCCCTTAATACATGGATTTTTTTTTTCAGTAGTAAATACTGCAATGCTAGAGGATCCATGATTGAACCCTCAAATGCATGCAGAGGTACCATGTATGCAGAAGTGAAGTCGCTCAGTCATGTCCGACTCTTTGCAACTCCATGAACTGTAGCCTATTAGGCTCTTCCGTCCATGGGATTTTCCAGGCAAGAGTGCTGGAGTGGATTGCCATTTNCATGCAGAGGTACCATGTATGCAGAAGTGAAGTCGCTCAGTCATGTCCGACTCTTTGCAACTCCATGAACTGTAGCCTATTAGGCTCTTCCGTCCATGGGATTTTCCAGGCAAGAGTGCTGGAGTGGATTGCCATTTCCTTCTCCAGGGGATCTTCCCTACCCAGAAATCGAACCCAGGTCTCCCGCATTGCAGGCAGACGCTTTACCATCTGAGCCACCAACCACCTGCCATGTATGCAGAAGACTGGCTATAAGTTATATGTGGATTTTTCAACTGAGTCCCTAAGCCCTTCAGTATGCAAGGGTCAACTGCACAGTATAAGTGTGTTATGTAAATAGTTGCTGGTGTGCAGCAAACTCAAATTGTTTTTTGGAGCTTTATGGAATTTTACAATATTTTCAATTTTTGATGGACTGAATTCACAGATAGGGAACCCACAGTACGGAGGACCAACTGTAGAAATACAGTAAAGTTCCAGGGCCAAAGATGTACTCAACTTCAGTGTCTTTCTGATGCCTGAAAATTTTTTTTTTTTAATGAAATAAGGAGAAGAAAATTGCTTTCAAATATAAAAGGTTAATGCTTAATACATGCTTTAAAAATACTAAGTTCCCATTTTCTACACACACAGAATGGTTTGAGGAGTGAATGAGTCAAATGATGAGGCAAGTACTTATTAAAAAGGTAACTATCGGGAAGACAAATAACACTGTTTAAAATGACAATGATCTGGCATAGAAAAGGTGCTTCGGTGAGGTGACTCATCTGATTTTCAGACAATGGCTTTAAAACATGACAATGTTCACAATTTAAACTTCACAGAGCTGCCTGGGCACCATCACCTGTCTGTGCCAGGCCCTCCCTGCTACAAGTCAGGCATGCATTAATAAGACTGACTCATCCTTCAAGAAGCTCACACTCTAATAATCCAGAGTCCCAGGAGTCACAGGAGACATGGGTTGTATCGTTGGGTCAGAAAGATCCCCTGGAGAAGGAAATGGCAACTCACTCAGTATTCTTGCCCGAAAACTCCCACAGAGAGAGAGAGTCTGGCAGGTCCAAAGGGTCACAGACAGTCAGACAAGACTGACTGAGCAAATAAACCAAACAAACCTGATAAACCAGAAGATTATCATACCATCAAACAAGAGCTATGAGACTGCTAAGGGGGGATGGGGAGTAGACCAGGGTGTGTTGTGTGAGGGATATTACCCGGCCAAGTTGCCACTGGGCCAAGATTTAAAGACAGTTTATTATTAATCTTTGGTAAAAACCCCATAATCTGTGGCTTAAAATAACCATTTCTTATTAGAAATTTATGGGTCAGCTTGGGGGTTCCACTGATCTGATCCTGGCTTGGCTGATCTTAGCTAGACTCATCCANTTCATGCATTGGAGAAGGAAATGGCAACCCACTCCAGTGTTCTTCCCTGGAGAATCCCAGGGATGGCAGAACCTGGTGGGCTGCCATCTATGGGGTCACACCGAGTCAGACATGACTGAAGCAACTTAGCAGCAGCAGCAGCAGATATGGAGATGACACCACACTTCTGCCACAAAGTGAAGAGGAACTAAAGAGCCTCTTGATGAGAGTGAAAGAGGAGAGTGAAAATGTTGGCTTGAAATTCAACATTCAGGAACTAAGATCATGGCATCTGGTCCTATCACTTCATGGCAAGTAGATGGGGAAACAGTGGAAACAGTGTCAGACTTTATTTTATGGGGGTCCGCCATCACTGCAGATGTTGACTGCAGCCTTGAAATTAAAAGACGCTTGCTCTTTGGAGGAAAAGCTATGACCATCCTAGACAGCATATTAAAAAGAAGAGACATTACTTTGCCAACAAAGATCCATATAGTCAAGGTTAAGGTTTTTTCCAGTAGTCATGTATGGATGTGAGAGTTTGATTATAAATAAACCTGAGCACCAAAGAACTGATGCTTTTGAACTGTGGTGCTGGAGAAGACTCTTGAGAGTCCCTTGGCTGCAAGGGGATCCAACCAGTCCATCCTAAAGGAAATCAGTCCTGAATATTCATTGGAAGAACTGATGTTGAAGCTGANGAGAAGGGGACAACCGAGGATGAGATGGCTGGATGGCATCATGGACTCGATGGACATGAATCTGAGTGAATTCTGGGAGTTGGTGATGGACAGGGAGGCTTGGCGTGCTGCAATTCATTGGATCGCAAAGAGTCAGACACAACTGAGCGACTGAACTGAACTGAACTTAGCAAAGTAATTGAACTTGAGGAAGAGGTCATGGCAACCTCCAGTCTATAGCCAGTTAGTCAAAAGGACAGGTAACAATGTCGACCTTCAGTGGGTTTCTGGAGCGGGTGGTGGAGGGGGTGCGGTCCTGTGGGTCTGTGCCTTTAACCTGTGGCATCTGGTACTGCCTCCAAGTAGACAGTGTCAGAACTGAGTTGAACTGTAGGACACACTGCTGGTATTGAAGAGTCATTTGGTGGTGTGGAAAACACACACATCTTAATAACAAAGTTTATTGAGCTACTCAAGCAACATATTTCAGTCAGGATTGCAAACAGACTTACCCTCAGTCAGAGTAAAGTGAAAGTCACATGTGGTAACAGAAACTCTTCAGTTTTACAGACTTGGTTTTACACAAATGAACCAAAGCTAGTTTTTTCCCCCCTTACTTTTGTTTCTTTTTTTATACCATCCACACACCTGACAACTGACCTGGTTAGGATAACCAAACTGTGTCACCTTTTATCGTATTCTGAGAGAACCATATGTTGACTTGCTTCTTTTGATGTACTACGATACTGTGTTAAGTTATATGAATTCTATATAAACAATCCTCTAACTTTGAGACACACTATAGCATTGTTGTTAATGGCACAGTCTTTAGAGACAAACTAACATGAATTTAAGCCCTGGCTTAAGAATGGATAGATAGGAGGTCTTCAGTGGTATATTATGAACTATGTGGCTTCCATCTCCTCATCTGTGAAATATTTACAATAATATACTTGGTATTAATGACTTTGTGAAGATCACACATATTAATTATACCACATTTTGAAGCATAGTATATAAGTATCCAGGTGTTACTAGAATTTAGTTTTTCTTAATCTGACATCTTCTTAGGCAATAAACTTACCACTAGGTGTTCCTGGGGCTACAGCTTCAAGGGAAACTAGAAACATAATCTCTTACTAGGAAGTCCTATCTCCAGAGACACATTGTGATCTTCTAATACTAAAATGGACAAGAATATGGTGGAGAATGCATAAGGTGATCATACAATTTATTGCACGTTACCTCATTTTTAAATTAAACTTTGTTTGGGGCTCACAGCAAAACTCAGCAGAAAGTATAGAATTCCTAAATATCCCTTGCCCTCCCAAATACCCAATCACCCCCATAAAACCCTCCAGCAGAGAGGTGTATCGTTACAATCAGTGAACCTACAGTAAAACATCAATATCATCCAAAGTCCACAGTTTACATTAGGGCTCACTCTTGGTCTATATATTCTACAGTGTGATAGTGTAACTTATAGGAAAGAGCATGTTTGGTCATTCAGATGATCAAATATATGAGAAGTACATATTTGGTTTTTATCCTGGATTATAGCTCCCCAAATCCCTGGGATTTCCTGAGAAGAAAGAGCAACACAGTAAGTTATGGTTATGAACATTTTTTTAAAAATAATACCATACTCTCTCACCTTTGGGGCAATATGTAACTGCTCCTCTCATGGAAAACAAAATCAGCTTACATCTTCTTCTTCTTCCTTCTTTACCTCTCCTCCATCAAGCAAGTCTATTGAATGTTAAGATCTTTTCTATTTGTTCTTTTAAATATATTTAGAATTCTGCAATTTCGCTTCAGCTTTCAGTTCAGTTGCTCAGTCGTGTCTGACTCTTTGCGATCCCATGAGTTGCAGCATGCCAGGCCTCCCTGTCCATAACCAACTCCCGGAGTTCACTCAGACTCATGTCCATGGAGTCGGTGATGCCATCCAACCATCTCATCCTCTGTCGTCCCCTTCTCCTGCCCCCAATCCCTCCCAGCATCAGAGTCTTTTCCAATGAGTCAACTCTTCGCATGAGGTGGCCAAAGTACTGGAGTTTTCAGCTTCAACATCATTTCTTCCAATGAACACCCACGACTGATCTCCTTTAGGATGGACTGGTTGGATCTTTTTGCAGTCCAAGGGACTCTCAAGAGTCTTCTCCAAAATCACAGTTCAGCTTCACATTACTTTTATTCTATTTCCACTTATAACCTATGAAGGAAGGAAGGACAGAAGGACAGAAGGAAGGAAGAAAGGAGGGAAGTGAGGAAAATAATTAAAAGTCTATCAATTGGAGAATAATTAAACTATGTTACCTCCAGCTGCTGCTGCTGCTGCTAAGTCGCTTCAGTCGTGTCTGACTCTGTGCGACCCCATAGACGGAAGCCCACCAGGCTCCCCCATCCCTGGGATTCTCCAGGCTAGTGAAATACTATTCAGGTGTTAGGAAGAGTGAGATCAATTTAGGTACACTGATATGGTGATAGGTCTATCATATATCAACAAAAAAAAACCCCAAAGGCTTAGGACAATAAATACGATGTGATATGTAATATACACCTCAATAAATTCATATATATAAATTAAAATACGCATGTGTGTATGGAAACACATACTTGTGTGCCTAGCTACAGCTGACGTGTGCGTGCCTGCTCAGTGTTGTCCTGCATCTGGAAGACAGAGCAAATGCTTTTCAGAGTTGTGCAGACTGAGGAAGTTTATCTGGGGTTTTCAGAGCAATAAAGGAGGGCTTCTCTGGTGGCTCAGTGGTAAAGAATCCACCTGCCAATGCAGGGGACACGAGTTTGATCCTTGATCCAGGAAGGTCCCATGTGCTGCGGAGCAACTAAATCCATGTGTCACAACTGTTGAGCCCACACACACCTTGGAGCCCGAAGCCACGGCGGTGAGAAGGCCCAGCACCGCAACTAGAGAAGAGCCAGCAGGAACGGAGACCCAGAACAGTCAAAAGGCAGACAAATAGTTAAAGGAAAAGAAAGAAGGGAACTCTCATTCTTTACTCCATTACATTTGTATCATTTGAGCTGTTTACAATGTTAAAGAGCTGCTCTCCTGTTTGAAAACATAATGAATTATTTAAAATTATAATTCTTAAGATATCTGGTTGTAGGAAAAATGAATGCTAATACAAAACTGAATTTTTATTTTCTCACAAAGCTATGTCGAAAGTGTATAAAAACAGGTTAAAACCGCTGTCCAGCTGAACCCTTGTATTTTGTCAAACAGCTGGTCTGCAATGTGTATCTGAGAAGCAGTGTTCAGGGAAACTCCTTCTCAGCTTGCATTTGACTGCTTCCTCTTCCATTTGCTCCAGTTTTCCTCCAAAGGAATCATGCTGTGTCTCCCTGAATTCAGTTTGAATGTGTGATGTTCTCCAGTGTTTTGATCTTTCTTTTTTATGAAGAAATAGATATCAATGAATTCTTCATTTCCCTATGAAACATGAAAGCTTCTCTGTATAGCGCTGGGGAGCCCCGCTCTGAGCCTTGGGAAGTTCTAGGGCGGTCACCAAGTCAGTAATCCTTTGGTTTTTGACTTTGCCACCTTGCCCCACAAGGAGGCAAATCATCTATGCCAGGTTTCCTTTCATATGCGCCAGGATAAACAATGGTCATACAACACAATTTTCGCCCAAAAGCAAAATGGTGATCATTGTATTAATGACGTGATCCCCCACACCCCGCACACCTAACTGAGGTGGTAACTGAATGAATGATTAGTTTGCCAGATCACTTTGCGGGCTCGCCTTCTTTATCTTTTCTTTCTGCTACCGTCTCCCTCTCCAGCCTCTGCGGGACTTTCCCAAACTCTCTCTGGTCTCTTCAGCCCTTCAGCTTCTCTCCCCATGTAATCTGACACATTCTCAGCAGGTGTCTCCCTCCTTCATAGAGGAAATAGAAACCAGGGGACCCGAACCGCCTCTTTCCAGCCACAAACCCAGTCCCCCCCNTCTCTCTGGTCTCTTCAGCCCTTCAGCTTCTCTCCCCATGTAATCTGACACATTCTCAGCAGGTGTCTCCCTCCTTCATAGAGGAAATAGAAACCAGGGGACCCGAACCGCCTCTTTCCAGCCACAAACCCAGTCCCCCCCGCCCAGCTAGGAGCTGCCTTTTACTTCTACCTGGGGTCCCGTCTCTTTTCTCTGCATCCTTATGCCATTTCCCCTCATTATCTCCCATACATTTTTCTTCTTCTTTTTTTCACTATCAGTTACTGTAGAGGATAGAAACCCAAGTGTTTTTAGGTTGGAAGCAAAAAGTACACACTTCCACACAATATACCCAGATGTTAACCCAAATAGATATACAGGTACATTACAACACAGAGTTGATGGAGGAAATCTAACCACTCATGCTTTACTGCGCTGAGAGACCCAAGGAGAATGTCACCCACCACCCATGTTAACAAAACTCACCACCTGTCCTTTATCCACCCATCCGCATTCATTTGAACGGGTTCCGATTTCTCACACTTTATTCAAAATTCCCCCTTATCCTCGCCTCCCAGTCCACAGCTCTCCCTTTCACTGTGATGCTTACTGCCATGCCCACCACCCTCATGTTTCTGGACCCTCCGTTTCTTTCTCAGCGTGCTCTTGTCTCAGTCTCACATGGAATAATGCTGCTCCTCTCCAGGTGACCAGTAACATCCAAGAAGCATCTCCAGTCCTCAGCGTTCCTGGTTCTCATTCCACCAGTCCGGCCCTTCCTCTTCACTTGGCTTTGTTAGACCTTTTCCTGTAGCCAATCATCAAACTCTGAATACCCTCGAAGTCCTGAACTAAACATACTTTTAACCTTAACCTGAAACACTCACCCATTTCATTAGTTTAAATAGACTTCTACTAACTGATGACTCCAATTCAGGCCCAAGGCTCTGGTCTGATATGTAGCCTTGTAAGTCCCTTGGACAGCAAAGATATCAGCTGGTCAATCCTAAAGGAAATCAACCTTGACTATTCATTGGAGGCCACTTGACCTGCCTCCTGAGAAATCTGTATGTGGGTCAAGAAACAGTAGTTAGAACTAGACATGGAACAACAGACTGGTTCCAAACTGGGAAAGGAGAATGTCAAGGCTGTATATTGTCACCCTACTTATTTAACTTATATGCAGAGTACATCATGAGAAATGTTGGGCTGGATGAAACACAAGCTGGAATCAAGATTCCCAGGAGAAATATCGATAACCTCAGATATGGAGAGGGCAATGGCACCCCACTTCAGTACTCTTGCCTGGAAAATCCCACGGACAGAGGAGCCTGGTAGGCTGCAGTCCACAGGGTCACGAAGAGTCGGACACGACTGAGCTACTTCACTTTCACTTTTCACTTTCATGCATTGGAGAAGGAAATGGCAACCCACTCCAGTGTTCTTCCCTGGAGAATCCCAGGGATGGCAGAACCTGGTGGGCTGCCATCTATGGGGTCACACCGAGTCAGACATGACTGAAGCAACTTAGCAGCAGCAGCAGCAGATATGGAGATGACACCACACTTCTGCCACAAAGTGAAGAGGAACTAAAGAGCCTCTTGATGAGAGTGAAAGAGGAGAGTGAAAATGTTGGCTTGAAATTCAACATTCAGGAACTAAGATCATGGCATCTGGTCCTATCACTTCATGGCAAGTAGATGGGGAAACAGTGGAAACAGTGTCAGACTTTATTTTATGGGGGTCCGCCATCACTGCAGATGTTGACTGCAGCCTTGAAATTAAAAGACGCTTGCTCTTTGGAGGAAAAGCTATGACCATCCTAGACAGCATATTAAAAAGAAGAGACATTACTTTGCCAACAAAGATCCATATAGTCAAGGTTAAGGTTTTTTCCAGTAGTCATGTATGGATGTGAGAGTTTGATTATAAATAAACCTGAGCACCAAAGAACTGATGCTTTTGAACTGTGGTGCTGGAGAAGACTCTTGAGAGTCCCTTGGCTGCAAGGGGATCCAACCAGTCCATCCTAAAGGAAATCAGTCCTGAATATTCATTGGAAGAACTGATGTTGAAGCTGAAACTCCAATACTCTGGCCACCTGATGGGAAGAACTGACTCAATGGAAAGGACCCTGATGCTGGGAAAGGTTGAAGGTGGGAGGAGAAGGGGACGACAGAGGATGAGATGGTTGGATGGCATCACTGACTCAGTGGACATGAGTTTGAGTAACCTCTGGGAGCTGGTGATGAACAGGGAGGCCTGGCGTGCTGCAGTCCATGGGGTGGCAAAGAGTCAGACCTGACTTAGCGACTGAACAGCAACAATCACTCTCAGACTGGGTTCCTGGGGAAGCAGGCTATGAGGTGGAAATCAGGAGCAAGAGGATTTGGGGGAGGACTCTTAGAATCCATACTTGTGGAAGGGAAAAGGAGGAAGCAGACACGAGAAGCTGCCACCAGTGGCATCACCTAGTTCTGTGGGGAGCTGTGCAAACGAGTGACTCTTTAGATTTGTCCCTGAGCTGGAGTGAGGGGAAACTTTAGAGCTCCTGCTGACTGGTCATTGGTGCAGGCACCCTGGGGAGAAACTGTGACTTTGGAAGGGGAGGCACTTCACCTGAGGCAACCCCCTTGGGGAGCTGACAGCCGAGAGCTGTCAGTGGCTGAGAGGTCCATCTTGTTTCTGAAAGTAGTCTGACCATAAGAATCAACTACTTACGTAATATTTCTACCTGACTACTCCACAAACACCTTAAAGGTAACATTTCTGAGACCCACATCTTCATGCTAACCCCTCACATAGCTTCTCCTGCATCTTCACATCATACTGAGATGGACGTTCAGTTTGCTTAGTCCAGACAGGGCCCACAGTCCCGCTTCAGCGCTTTCTGTTCAGCGCACAGCATCACTGGGTGTGCCCAGTACTTGGGTCTGGGTGTGCCATTCCTGCTACTTGGAATA
Source organism: Neotragus pygmaeus (assembly GCA_006410875.1). Taxonomy (NCBI): domain Eukaryota; kingdom Metazoa; phylum Chordata; class Mammalia; order Artiodactyla; family Bovidae; genus Neotragus; species Neotragus pygmaeus. The sequence continues at coordinate 7,078 of SJYV01000299.1, read as the reverse complement.
TCTTCCTAGTTTTGTAAGCCCTAGATGTAACTTTTTCCAAGAATTGTCCTACAGCTCAGTTATACCAAAAAAGTCAATTACTTCTCCCTCAGCGCCACTTCTTTAAATGCTCCATTGCTCTCCTGTTCACACTTTTATTTCTTTAGCATTAGAAGTTTACAAAATGGCAGCTGATAAGCCACATTGCTCACAAAACTTTTGGCGTCCCACCCTCCGGGGGGACAGGGAAGCCTGGCATGCTGCAGTCCATGGAGTCACAAAGGTTAGGACACGACTTAGCGACTAATCAACAACAACAAACATAAAGATCAATAGATTTCACAATTATCAAATCAGACGACATAGCAATACTGGATACAATATCCCCACATGACTATTATCCACCTTGATTGAACCTTCTGTTTCCTGGGATAAAGCAAGGTCAATATTGTTTATAAATAGAACAATTGCTGAATTCATTGGAAAAGGTTAATACTTTTTAAAATATAACTTATGAAACGTATGTACCATTGCTAAATTACTTTTTAAATGCAGAAACCCATATTTAAAAATAAACCGCTAGGAAGTAAATCAGGGAGATAGGAAGCTACCCAGGTTGAACAAAGCTTACCGTGAGCAGTTGCCCTCAAATACCCCTAGAACTCCACCATCCATTCACTTGTTATGTCTGAATTAATGACAAATAATACAAGTGTAACTCTTGTACTAACTTAAATATTTCTTCTTTTGTGAGTTCCTTGACATAATGAGCTGAATTTTATTCATCTCTGAATCCTGCATTAGCTGTGACACAGCACGTGTCACATTCTTAATGGATTAATCATTCTTAATGGATTAATTGATGAATTAATTGGAAAGGATTAATACTTTCCTATTGATATTGTTGAGAAGGTCCCCTGGAGAAGGAAATAATAACCCACTCCAATATTCTTGCCTGTAAAATCCCATGGACGGAAGATCCTGGTGGGCAACAGTCCATGGAGTCACAAAAGAGTTGGACACAACCTAGTGACTTAACCACCACAACAATAAACCATGTGTGACTTAGAATTATCCTTCCTCGAGTCCATATTCATTATTTTCATTAATCTCCAAGAGTAGTTTCTCAGAGTGGATCTCATAAAATTGAAATTTGACTGAAATATATATGGTTTAACATCAAATGAATCTGTGTTTAATCCACAAAGTTAGGTTCAATCACAACTTCATTCCCAAAGAAGCTCTCTTAACCCAGCAGCAGGAATTGTATGTCGGGGCTGAATGTCTGGAATGTCTTCATGCCAGAAAAATAACTTCTTGAGTTAGATGAACTATACAGCTTCGAGAGAGAAAAATGCGTGGTTCTGCTCAACAGCCAGTCCTAACAAGGGTCCTAGAACCAGAGGTGCTTGTGAATAAGCTGTAACAACGACTGGACGAATAACTTTCCTTCATACTGAAAAGTGGCTGTGTGGTGTTTCAGGACCCCAGTAGATCCTAATGTTACTGACGCATTATCTTTTGGTGTGTGACCTGCCTATCTTGTTGGTCTCATTGATCTCAGACTTTCTAATCTGCAAGATTCCAATAATGACCTGATCTAGAAAATAACTAAAAGTGTGTAATATAAAAATAGCAAGTGGTGTTTTTTTCATAACTGTGTTCTGTGGACAACATTTGAACAGGTGGATGGTTCACTAACTCACAATTTGATTACTAATCTTGTTGCTAATTGTACAGTTAATTTTAAAAGTTCTTTATCCTTTGAAAGTCTGAAGGGCAGTCTCATCTGCATTTAATAAAGTAAATCCTCTAACATAATGTACAGTTTCACAGCTCTAGTGAGACTGGTTCTTTCGTACTGACATAAATATTGAACTAAAAGTAACAGAAAATACTCATATTAACAAAGATTACAAAGACAAATGTGAATTCCTGCACATATATTGAGGACCGTATAGCCCAGTGAATGGGCTTTAGGAACCAGAAATATTTTGATGTGTAGATCAGTTTTTTAATAGATTGAAGACATTCGGCAAAGATGAAGTCACACGGCAAGTCAACCAAACTAGAAATAAAACAATATATTTGGCTTTTATTTTTAGAAAATATCCGGTGCAAACAGTTTAGAGTCAAATCTTCGTGCAAGTAAAAACGTAGAAGTTTTTATCCAATAGTTTTCTTCTAACAATTATGCTTTATAAAAGACTTTATAGTGTGTCAAAATGCTGTTCATCTTATGCCATTCATTTTTATGTCCTTAAGGGTTCTTGATAAGACAACATCCTTGATAAGAATGAAAAAAGAGAAAAGGGGGAAGGAGTTGAAATAAGCATCATTTCTGGTCAAGTATTTATTACAATCTTAACCATTCACTATTTCATATAATTGGTCCTTGTTTTAATGATGTACTGATAAAAGCAAGTAACCATCCTTGATAAATTATACCACCAATTTCTTTTTAAAAACTCAATGCCACTAACTACACTAACACCATTTTCTGCAGTTTTTCTAAGTTGCATATTCTTTTTGTCTTAGAAATGGGAAATGCAAGATATAATGAAATATTTAACTAGCACATAAATTTTTCAACTCTGATTTTCATTACAATAAAAAAGTTTTACACCTATGTGTCTTGTGAATGCTTCTTATGTAGTTCATATAGCTCATTATAATCACTAGAAGAGTACCACGTGTATTTTGCCATTAAGTAATTTAAAAATATTCTTAGTTGAATATAGAGTATAATTCTCATTTTACAATGTATCTTCAAAGGGGGCAAAATTCTGACCTGATAAAATTAATTCTATTATTTTATTGGATTATTTTAACATTTTTTTCTGAAAAAAAGAACGAGATTGTTTTCCATTGATCAAGTAGTAGAAAATATATTTCAAATTGTTATGTAACAGCACATCAGAAAAAGCTTCCAAATTCTTATATAGAAATGTGTTTCTGAAAATAAATGCCATAATCTCATCATTGTTATTAACGTGCTCTTCCCTCAGTAGAAAGTTTGTCCAGTTGTGCTTTCTATCATTGTTGCTTATACATGCACTTCTAGGGAAAATGGTAGAAAATGTAATTTCTTTTATCTCAGAACATATAGGCTAATTTTTCCACATTTAGATGTGACTCATATAAATTGATTTATTTATCCAGTTGCCAAAGAGTCACAAACACCAAATAGCAAACAGAACTTTGATCTTAGACCACCCAGAAAGCTTGTTGAATTAGTTAATGCTTCTTGAAGTTCACTTGCTTTAAAAAATAAACATTTTTCTCCGTCTATAATGACCATAAAGTAGGAGTGTTGCAGAACCTGATATGTCTGAAATTTATAGCATAATGAATCTCATGAATAATAGTCTGAATAGAAAAAAAAAATAGAGGCACAAGCTCTTTCTTACCTTTCTCTTTGAACACATCTTGGGTAATTTAATTGTCCTCTGTCACACTGCACTCGGGATTCCGATACAGAAACCGGAAACCCAGCAATATAAGTATCTCTCTTACAAAGAAATTCAACATACTCGCCATGGAAAATATATGGTCTATTGTCAAAATTCCATTTCAGAAGTAAATTATTATTTTCCATTGTATCAAAAGATAATGTACAAGGCTCTGAAAACAAAACAAAACAAAACTGTCATGATGCCTTTCAGTATTAGCCATTGTATTGTTTTCTCATAATGACCTTAAAATTCCCAGGCATTAGAGCAGTAAGTTAGTTGGAACTAATACTCAAATCAGAAAATATGTTCAAAGCTCACAGAAAGCAGTCTGTTATTTATCTCTGTTGTCTTGAATTTGGAAAAAGGGTACCTCCTACCAGTTACTGAGTTTTATGCCTTTAAGGTTTTCAAAGACAGCAAAAAAAGATGTTTTTAGAAAATATTGATCAGTAGTAACAGTCATTGAAATAGCTTTTTTCCCTTTTTCTTCTTCAGAAAGTGCAAATAAAACATCCATGGGACAAACCATTGATTGCTGGACAGATAGTATTTTATGGAAAGGTAAGAGTCGGAGACGACTGAAGCGACTTAGCAGCAGCAGCAGAAACAAGCTGGACTCTTGACACTGACTCAATCCAAGAAAGTGGAAGAGAGGAAATAATAAAGACAAAAATACAAATTAATTAAACAGCAAAAATCCAAGAAAATGGAAGAGAGGAAATAATAAAGACAAAAATACAAATTAATTAAACAGCAACATATGAAGAAAGTATCAAAAAAAATGAAGATATTGGCTCTTGAAAGGACTAATAAAATTTATAGACCTGTAGCAAGATATGACAAGAAACAGATACATCTTCGCAGCAGTAATAACAGAAGACACATCTCTAAAGCACTAAAAAGAGTGTAAAAGGATGTTATGAACATCATGTCAACATATTTGATAATTTAGGTATAGTGGTCAGATACAAACCACTTCCTACTGAAACCGAGAGAAGAGATAATAACCCGGTATTTATTAAACAAGCTGAAGCTGTCACTGAAATCTTTCCTCAAGAAAATCCTCAAGGCTCAGGTGATATCTCTGATAAATTCTTAAAATTATTAAGAAAGAAATAGTATCACTCAGACAAAATCCAGAGAATTGATGAGGGACTACTTTTCAGCTTGTATGAGGTTAGCAGAAACTAAACCAAAAGGAAAATAACAAACCAACCTCTCACATGACAAAGATACATTAATCATAAGTAGAATATTAGCAAATAAAATTCAGCAGTATATAAAAAGCATAATGCATCACAATCATGTGAGATTTGTTACAGAAATGCAAACACACTTTAACCTTCAAAAAGAAGCAATGTAATTCCAGGAGGAAAAGAGCAAAGATAATAATCATATGATCAAAGCCAATAGAGTATTGTAAAGTCAAATTAAAAAAATAAAAAATAATAATAATTTTAAAAAATAAATAAAAATAACAATAAAAAATAATCATANACTTTAACCTTCAAAAAGAAGCAATGTAATTCCAGGAGGAAAAGAGCAAAGATAATAATCATATGATCAAAGCCAATAGAGTATTGTAAAGTCAAATTAAAAAAATAAAAAATAATAATAATTTTAAAAAATAAATAAAAATAACAATAAAAAATAATCATATGATTGTTTCTACAGATACAGCTAAAACTAAACTCACTGAGGTTTTTTTAAACTCTTAACAAAATAGAAATAGGTGGCTTCTGTACCTTTAATTTGAGTTTTATAAGTATTTGTAACACCATAGTTAAAGAAGAATACTGGAAGATTTACTTATAAGATTGGAACCCATGGATACACACCGCTTCTTTTATTCAGCCTTGTACAAAAGTCCAAGACAGTGAAATAAGAAAATAAATGAAAACTAAATATAAACATAAAGAAATTTTCTTTTTATTTAAAAGTATGTTATTTGACACCTCCTGAGAATCTTGGGAAGTGGTGTCGCTTCTATAGGCTGCCTTGCCAGCGAGGCAGGAACGTGTTTCACCTTCTAAACCAAGGAGGCCATTCCTGTGTTTGTTCCTGCTGTCCACGTGTTTCCTAGCAGTACCAACAACAGGATGACTGCGGTTAGCCTGGTTACACCTCCCGCGTGGCTCACACAGCCTGTAGGTCCTACTAGCCCGTACCTGATGTATGGTTTGTACTTAAGAAGTGCGTGTTAGGAGGGCTGGACTCCTATTATTGGTGATCTAGAGGCTCACCTGGGGCTTCCCAGGTGGCACTAGTGGTAGAGAATCTGCCTGCCAAGGCAGGAGACGCAAAAGGCACAGGGTCGATTCCTGGGTTGGAAATCGGGAAGACCCCCTGGAGTAGAAAATGGCAACCCATTCTGGTATTCTTGCGTGGACAATCTCATGGACAGAGGGGCCTGCAGGGCTACAGCCCATGGGCTGCAAAGAGTTGGACATGACTGAGCAAATAAGCACACACAATAACCAGATCTAGAGCAAAAGAGTAGAAACCAGTAAATTATCAGGCACACTAATAAAATAAAACGAACGCAAACTTAAGTGTTATATTAGTCTTCAGTTCAGTCACTCAGCCGTGTTCAACTCTTTGCGACCCCATGAACCGCAACACGCCAGGCCTCCCTGTCCATCACCAACTGCCAAAGTATACCCAAACCCATGTCCACTGAGTCAGTGATGCCATCCAGCCATCTCATCCTATATTAGTGTTATATCAACTCAAAGAGAAGAGAAAGTGCAAAATCGGGCTCAGTTTGAACAAATAGAGACACACGTAGCACTACATACCCAAACACGAAGGTGGTGTAGTCCACACGCCCTCTAAACAATAGGACTCCCTAGCCCCCTGAAGGAAATGGTGCTCGAAACATATGTATTCCACTGAAGAACCGTTCTCATAGGTGTTGAGTATTGAACTCTTAATAACTCCATTTTTAATAGCTGGAGGAGATGCACACATTCTTTTAGATTCTGCAAAAATAATTGTTAAAGTCCACAGTGAATTGCTACAGGAGGTGGCCAGTGCTTTCATGACTGCTACAGAAATAAAACAAGATGCTTCATTTCAAAGCATTTTTAAGACAACTCTCGAGTAATTTTTAAATATCAAAAGCATTTTCTGCTGTCACGTCATACATAAAATTTATGCTTGCAATTAGAATCTCATAGCATTAAATATACATTTAAAACTAGCCAAGTATTAACAATCATGATTTTACTTTTCTCGTTTCTGTCTTCCAAAAGTGAAAGCGTGTAAAATCTGTCTCGAAGCCATGTTTCTGAATGCATTCTCTTCCTTTTTTCCTTATTAAAAGTGACAGTCCCCTGTCTAAGCAGTCCACAAATTCTCTCCCTCTGCTTCAAGTTTCCTTCTGAGACAATGCTCTCCAGCTCACCCTGAGGTGAGCTTTACAAGCGTACTGGTTGCCCACAGGAAAGTGATCCATCCTCTGAAAGTCTGGTGACATTTGCAAAATCTCATGATTTCTCCTTTTACAAAATTGACTTATGAAGTTAAAAGATGTCTTCATCGTCATCCTATTTAAGGGTATGTGCTAACTGGTAACTGATTGGCTCATTCCCAGTTTTAGATTGGATGATGAGGGTGGTAGATAGCTTTTGGTCTTATCCTTT
>SJYV01000296.1:0-10330 GCA_006410875.1 Neotragus pygmaeus | reverse complement strand
GCTAAAAGAGATCTTGAGGACAATCTGGTGCCATCCTCTGCTCCAAGGTAGGAAAGGATTGGTGTCCCCATTTTACTGATGAGCTGAATGTAGGTGAGAGTCACCCCAGTTGGTCTCCAGGCATATAGAACCAGAACTGACTCTCCCAGAGCTCTTGTTCTCTATCGAGATGCTTTTCTTCTTGTATCCATGTTAAGTTTCAAATCCTCATTTCAGGTAATATTTGAGGTATTATTTATTCACACTTCAAGTCCTTCCTTGGCAGCAGGTTATAAAACAGGAGAGAAACTGAGTCAGGCAAGAAGCAAACCGAATGAGAGGGCTTGAGTAACGAGAGGACAAACTTCAGGGGCTGTTAGTGGCTTCGGTGAAGCAAGCCTGTACTGTGCCAAGCTGCTCAGTCGTGTCTGACTCTTTGTGACACTATGGGCTGTAGCCAGCCGGCTCCTCTGTCCATGGGGATTCTCCAGGCAAGAGCACTGGAGTGGGTTGCCCTTTCCTCTTCCAGGGGATCTTCCCGACCCAGGGATCGAACCCGTCTCTTACATCTCCTGCACTGGCAGGCAGGTTCTTTACCACTAGTGCCACCTGTGAAGCTGAAGCAAGCCTACCCAGTGGAAAGGCTCCTTAACCAAACCACCGGTCTTCGAATCTCTGAGAACCAGGACCATTATTTTCATCGCGAATGACTGGGAGGAACCCTAGTGAAGAAAGTTAAGGGCTGGAGGGTTTATCAGAATCATTTGCTATTATTTTCTTTTCCTCTTTCCTTTCCTTCTCACCTACCCTTCTTAGTGACCTGGTGCCACAGCCTCAGAAGGGAATAACACAGGGCAGAGGGCAAGACACGTGAGGGAGGGGGCAGATGGTATCTGCAGACCCAGCTGTAGCTCACGAGCTGCACAGATGGCTTGGCCTGCACACGTGGGGCTGTGGGAGGATGGCGAGGCAGAGAGGGGATCACTGTTGGAGTAGCTGGAGTGACAGAGGACAAGTGTGCTGCCTGTGCGTTATTAATAGGCACTAGGGCATATATTTACAACCAGTGGCTGAACTTAGGGGCTGCACAGTCACAGCCAGCCACGCCCAACACCAAAGACAACTGAAGGGTGCAAAGTGTTCCAAACCCAGCTCACCCAGAAGCAGGTGGCCTCAGGTGGGATAGGGAGATCCTTGGAGCTTGCTCAAACTGCATGCTGTGGTTCTGTCCTTCTCTTTAAACAGAAGGAAGGCGAGGCAGGAAGAAGGTAGGAAGAAAGAAAGGCAAGAGGGAGAGGAAGGAAGAGAGGAAGGAAAGACACCAGGTTGCTTACATCAAAACCTAAGCTCAGGGAATTCTGTGATGGTCCAGTGGCTAAGACTCCGTGTTACCAAAGCAGGGGACCCAAGTGTGATCCTTGGGCAGGACACTAGATCTCATGTGCTGCAACTAAAGGTTCCACTTGCCCAAGTAAGACCAGGTGCAGCCAAATAAATATTTAAAAACAAACCCNTAGGTGTGAGTGGGGTATTAAAGTCTCCCACTATTATTGTGTTATTGTTAATTTCCCCTTTCATGCTTGTTAGTATTTGTCTTACATATTGAGGTGCTCCTATGTTGGGTGCATATATATTTATAATTGTTATATCTTCTTCTTTAAGATGGAAATTCTTAAGAAGCTACACTATGTTTGTCAAGATGCTAACTTCTCCCAAAAGAATACAGAGTAGCAAATAGGAGTAAGGAGAAGAGAGACTCAAAATTTCATCAATAAGTTTGAGTCCCCAGCTATAGAAATCACATATATTTCTTTATTGCTTCATCATCACCTTTAATCACAAGGTCTACTGATGGTTAATGAATAGACTGAGATCACAAACCACCATGAGCACAGGTGGTATCCCAGAACCTTCTCATGACTCAGGATTGTTGCATTGGCTGCAACTCTAGCATTTGAACACTAAATGGTAAAATGACTTTCAAGTAGCTGCTGAATGATTAAGTAATGTGGGAACGTCACAAGCACAGAGAGTAATTAATGTCGAAGAGCAACAGGCACACTTCCCTGGGAAATAGTAGCAGTGGGGGAGTCCAGCACAGTGAGTAGCTATCAGAGAAGGATTACTCTGGGAACAAAGCCAGAAGCCAAACTCTAGTATAGGTCTATAAACAACTAATTCTTCAAATAATTAATTTCCTTTATCTAGTGTGCAAAGTATTTTTGGTTCTATATTGCATTGGAAAGGGAAATGTCCTCTTCCATGTTATTATCTGACCCATTTCTGCCCACTTTCCTGCTAGTTACAGCCCCTCCTGAGGGTGGCAGGTCACCATCTGCTGAGTCAGAGCCCAGATACTCACTGAGCCATGTTTACATAGTGGCTGAAGTCATTGGTCCTTCACGTCAACACTATGGAGTGTAGCATTCTATTCTCTTTTCTATGGCAAATTTCAACTTTTTCTCTCCGCATCTCCAACTGTGTCATCAGTTAGGTAAGGGCAATCTCTGAACCTACAAACATTTTTTTCCTAATGAACCAAATGAACCAAAACTAGATTATGGAGGAAGTGCTCTCTCTACTTCCTGACGGAGTGTACCAATCAGGGCCCTGCAATTACAGCATTACCAGAGGGCCCTGCAGTTGCAGATTATTGAAAGTTCTTGGCATAGGTAACAATAAACTTGCATTTTGATTTGTTATGTTTTATGCATAGCTCCCACTTTTTAAAAACTTGAGGGGAGGAGACATGCTCAGTAAGGCATATTCTGGACACTATAGAATCTGTAGCCCCAAAATCATTATAATAATACATCACAAATAGTCTCCACAGCTTCAATCATGTGATCATTCTAGTCATAACCAAAAATCACTATAAATACCATAATATTTTAATGTATAAAATCAATCTAGATATTTTAAGTGGCAAACCTAACTTAAACATACACAATTTTTTTTTAAAATCCTAATTTAAAAATATGTCATGTGTGCCCAGAAATATTTTATATCCTCCAATTTTGAGTATGACAGTAAGAATATCTAAAGATCTAGGATTTCAATAAGATTGAATTATTAATCATTTTAAAGTGAGTTCCATAGCAAACTTTTATAGAATTACAGAGTTGAGAACACTTAAAATAAGGTCTTTTTGGTTGTAAAGGACAGAAAACAAACTCAAGTCACTCTAAGTTAAAAAGAAATTTGTTGTCAGAGAGATGAAAAGTAAAAAGATAGAACTGACTCCAGAACTTTGCAAGGCAGTCACTCAAAGAATGTCATTAGGATCTATCTCCATCTCTCAATTCCCTTTTTTCTGGCATACATTCTTCCCCTGTAAGATATCTACAAGCAAATTAGACTTAGAAATCACAACAGAATGAAATTGTCCCATAGTGATAGCAGAAATCCCATGGCTGCTCTTCAATAGGCCCTGATTAAGTCATATACCTATCTCTGAAATAATTTCTGTGACTTATTTGGACCTTGATCATTACTCAGCCCTGGGCAACACAAACTGAGGGAATGAGTGATTTCCTTTTTAAAAAGTCAGTTTTACAGTTTACAGGAAAAGGAATGAGGTTGACCAAGATAGAAACAAACAAATATCTTTTCCCTGAAGTTTTCTCTATAAGAGAGAAATTTTAACAGACTCTGCAACCCTGATAATGAAACACATGCATAAATTCACATTTCAAAAATGTTCCCCAAATATAAGAAATCCAATTTGACAACATTTGAAATTACTGAGAGTGTAATTATCATATAAGCTAGTGTGCTCACCCATGCAGAGATCTTTCCCCTCCTCTCCAACTTCTTACTACCATTTAAACTGTCTCTTTTGATGACTCCAACTTGATGGAGACATGTATTTATCATAAATTCAAGTTTTAGACAGGCATAAAGGGAGAAATGAATTCTGCATGTTCTATATAATTTATTCATGATTATAGATGTTAGAAGTTTAAAATTAGAAATTATCTAAGCATTACTGCTTTCTATGTTGTAGAAAGATTTTTAAATGCTGACTTGGAATAGATCATTACTTTGAAAAATATGCATCTAAACTCTTCATAGGTCCCCCAGTTTAGATATACAAATGGTAAAGAAAATAGGGCTCCCATTATCTCATTTCAGTTGTTACCTTATGGATTTACTATGGTCTGAACAAAAATTTTCATTGAGCTATACAAAGATTTTGGTTGGCTTTTCAGAGTTCACTTTGGGTACTGCATAAAACTGAAGAACAAAGCCATTGTAAATCATATTTCTGCTTCATTATAAAGAATAATAGGACATTTAAAAGACCTGTAGCAAGTCATTAAATTCAGTGCATTCCTCTTCCTCTCTCCCTTGCCTGTGACAGACATAAATGAACTGATCAATGTACTCCTTACACCTTTCTCAAAATAGCACTCCAGACAGCTACCATAAACACAGGAAGGCCTAAAAACAAAATATTTACCAATTTTGTCTTTAACAAATGTTTACTAAGCCAACCAACAAGAATTGAAAAATCATCCTACCTAAGGTCAATGACCTTATCTGGATTGTACTTCCAGTCCTGGATCTTTGGAGCTTAATTTCCTTGGAATTATATCTACCTGTATTTTTAAGCATAAACAATATCAATAGCTACCTAAAACTCCAGAGTTATTGGAATATTCCATGAATCTGTCTAATCCCATCCAGAAAGCAATGTGAAATAGCCAGGAACAGCATTCAGAAGTGTTGCTGCTGCTGCTGCGAAGTCGCTTCAGTCATGTCCGACTCTATGTGACCCCATAGATGGCAGCCCGCCAGGCTCCCCCATCCCTGGGATGCTCCAGGCAAGAACACTGGAGTGGGTTGCCATGTCCTTCTCCAGTGCATGAAAGTGAAAAGTGAAAGTGAAGTCACTCAGTCGTGCCCAACTCTTAGTGACCCCATGGACTGCAGCCCACCAGGCTCCTCTGCCCATGGGATTTTCCAGGCAAGAGTACTGGAGTGGGGTGCCATTGCCTTCTCCATCAGAAGTGTTAGGGACTCTTACCTCCTGGCCATTGGAATAGAATACCTAAAGTATCTCCATCAGAGTGGGTCCCTGGGAGTATCTAAGGAACCAGAGAGCTCAGGAATAGGCTTTGCTTTTTACATAAGCCCAAACATCGGCTCCAAAGATGTTCGTATTCTCCAGGATTCCCTCAATGCAGAAGACTTCCTCTAGTCACTTCCCCAAATGAAAAGTCTTTCTTCAAAGAATCATTCATTTAACCAACTCAGTTTGCTTTTGAAATAAGTGCAAAGATCTATTTCTTTGAGATTTCAATCCGTTTGCTTCTTTTTTAATGTTCTCTTTGGTTGCCTTGATAAGAAAGCAAGGCAATGAATAAATTAATAAATAATTAGAAAAGTGTGATTGTTTTGATATAAATGTGCTCACCCAGGGAATGGCTGTATGGCTTTGGCATCATGTGCTGTACATCTGGGCAGAAGTCTGCTTGGGGAGTTAATTTGAATCATACCCTCTCTACGTGTGTGGAAGCAAATTCACTGAAATGAACTATTCAGTCTCTGAGGGCAGGAAAGCATTCTGACAATGACATGAACATTAGTTTCAGCATTGTTTCTAGGAGAACCAAGGGATCTTTCTATGAAATGAATTGTTATTACAATTACAAAACACAATAAGAAATATATCTCATCAAACAATGTTGTATCTCTCACTTTATGGAATAGTGGTGTTCGGCCAAACAGTTTATAAAGGCAAAGTTTTAAAAATCATGTGTGTTTCCACAGGGAAAGGTCTACCAAATGACCAAACTGATCAAGGTTTATTAGAAAGCAGTCACAATTATAGTTTGTCTCATGGCATGCACTATGACTGCTCGTAGGGATAGACCTCCCCAGCAACTCATTTTTCTTTGGCAGCACTTTTCTTGTTCAAGATCTTCTTTCTAAGACTTTCTAAGACTAAGATGGCACAATACCATCACCAGAAGATAGCATGAATTCTGGACAATTCTGGAAATTATGTGATTCAATATCCCCCAACATGTCCCCTCAGATTCTTTTTGTAAAAGGCACTTATAGTATCTAACAGCTTAAACTTGTCAAAGCAAGTGAAACTGGAAAGATGGAAAGGGCAAACTTGAGAGAAACCTGAATTTCTAAGAATATAATTTGAAGGTGTGTTTATAAATAGTTATGTCACCTAGAGAATCCCCTATCAGAAGAAAATATTCTAATTTGCTCCTCTGATTTGACATCAAATTTAAATATTTATTTTAGTTTGGTTGATTTTTAGTATGCCTAAAAAGTATCAGTACATACATTGCCATAGTACACAAAGAAGCTAAGTGAGTTGCCCACAAGTTGGTCAGTTGCTAAAACTCTTTGTTTTTTTTTAATATAACTTTTTGAAATAAACTTGATGTCATTTATGCTAATCCAAATGACTCAATCAAATTTCATAGTTAAGATGTAATTAAATTACATTAGATTAGATCATAGACCCTCCTACACAGTACATAAAATATTTCCAGTTAATTAGCCTGGCCAGTCCTTCATTTATTTATCTTGTTGTATGCAAGTTATTATGCTAACTGCTGTGAAGACTAAAGCAATATACTTAAGCAGGTACAATGTACTCAAGACATAGTAAATAACACTAAGACTACAACCTAGTGTCAAAACTTTTGGTGTAGCAAGAGAGACACAAGGAAATTTCTATGAGAGTTTAAAGAACAGAGAAAATATTTCTATTTGAAGATATTGAGAGAGTAGCAGAATTTGTGTTGAATTTTAACAAGTAGACACAGGAGAGAAGATCATTCCAGGGAGAGAAAAAAGTAAGTGGTACAGAAGTGGGAAAATGTTAGGGGACTAGAAAGAAGTCTAGTTTGGCTGCAAAATAGAGTTGAAGAGAAAAGTTAGTAAACACAGCTGGTGGGGCCAGACTATGGGCACAGCAAACCAAAGGAATTCCAAGTTAGTTGGTAACAAACAATGGGAGTTGTTTAAAGTATTACACAGAAAGATAATGTTTTATGCTTTTAAGATTAATCTAATAAGATGGAGTAGAGAAACACTGGATGCCAAGAACTAAGCAAAGACACCATAGACTAGTGCCAAGAGAACAGTTACGAGATTGCAGGCTTCCCTCACAAAAGCCAAGCTCCATGGTGTCAAGAACCATAATGCTTTTGTTATGAGTATACACTGGAGTTAAGAGATGCTGAAGAAGTAATGATGGCAGGCCTATGAAACTGACTAACAAGGGAAGGAAAGGGCGGTGATTAAGATTTTGAGATTTTAACAGCAATTTTATAATAAATTCAGAAAGTCTGAGCATGAGGCATTCATTCAAAAAACATTTTTGAGCCTCTGCTACATGCAAGTTCATATAGAATTTTGAAGGCACTGAATCTGAGGTGCTAAGGCGGATATTCAAGCAGAGATGACCAGCTGTTCAAAATGTGTTTTTACATTCAGTAGAGAAATTTCAGACAAGAAAACATTTTAATGAACTCTCAGTTACCCAGGACTTTAGTGTGGCTAGATCGTATTTCACATCAAAAGTTCTTTTTAGCCTCCAAACCACAATATCTGCTTTAGTAATTTATGACCTTCCATTTTAAAGACAATTGTTTGGAAAACACATTTTGCCTTTCCTTCTTATTCCACGGTGAAAAACTATGATGTAATAAGTCCTATAAAGAATAGATATTATCCATAAGAAATTCAGAACTTAACAGTTTATCAATTATGCTAATTTTCTCTTAATATCCACACTCTAAATATCACAAAAGTGGAATTTTTGCAAAGTAATGATAATCAATCTTGATGACAGAGGTTGGTGAAAATAAAAGATATAATTTTTTTTTAAGTTTTAACTGGTTTAAGCAAACAAAATTTCAGTATTGTACTAGTTTGGAATATGTCTTTTCAAAAACTGAGAGCCTTAGGAAATGTTTGCATTTATTCTGTTTTTCTTACAAAATACTTGCAATTCATTTTTTAAAGGAAAAGAGGGGTCATATGATTGGTATACACTTATCCCCCAAAACAAGTCAGTAGAGAATATTCAGAGGGATTTTTCTGAAAGTTCCATTTGTAAGGTAAATTCAAACCTAAAGTTAAGTATGATTCTCTTTATTTGAGGGGTTGGGGGTAGGATAAAGTTTAAGGGACAAATAAATAAACGTAAGCATATATAATCTACAGATTATACAGTTTTAGTGACTCTGTTATCTCTTTAAGCCATCTCCTTGGTGTTTGCATACATTTTCATACAGAGTGTGTGTGTGTGTGCGTGTGTGTGTATACTGTCTGCTTTCTTTCTAAATTTCTTCTAAAGAGTTAGCATCTTATTGCATTATCCATCCTAATTTCAGTTACAACTAATGGACACCTATACCTAGTGACTACTAAATTAATTATTGTAACTGGATTCCAATGATTCTATTTATCTTTTTTATTATGGGTATGGGAAGAACACTCCTCAAATTTAATATAAAACAGGTCATTTAGCCTAAAGAGCCTTAAGAGAGCTTCTAAATGTGGGTTCTTTGGTTAATAGCACATTTTTGCCTTTTAAGGCATTTGTTTCCCTACTGGTTCATTCTTCAAGATAAATAGCTGTTTCCATATTCTATTGGAAACAGACCATGCAAAATTGGATCCAATAAGCAACCTCTATCCTTAGAGTACATTATGAACCCATCTATAAGGTACTTGCAGAGTTTAACAAGGAAAGGCAGACGTCTCCTGTTGCATTAAGGCATAAGAAAGTAAAATCATCATGTTTCACATCACACTGGAGAACTCTGAGAGATACATTTTATTCTCAGGAAATTTAAACATATCATAAAAGCTTAACATATACAAATCAAGATAATAATTCCTTAATTATACCTAATATGGATGACACAGGGATGAATATATTTCGAGAGACCAACTGTGAAAGGAAAATGTTAATATAAATTTTCCACAAAAGTGTAAATAGTTCAGCAGTCTATCCTGTAAGGTACTTGAAAAAAATTCTTAACAAAGTAAAGAGATGAATTAGTTGTTTAGCAAATGACTGGTATTCTGGGAAAGTACTTGAGTTATGCTTTGGATAAAAGTGAGTCACTCTTCTTGAAAGACCTAAAATACAGCATCCAGGGGACCTCCATTATCCTGCAGAACAGCACAAAGCTTCCCCACTCCAGCTTTCAGCTCTATCACCATGATAACAAGCAACCCTATAAAACTGTCTCTATACCACTGCAAGATTTTCAAAGATAGTATGGATATTTAAGCTGATTGTATAGAATAGAATCCTTAATAAATTTGGAACTGTTGGCCATTTTAAGGATATTCACAGACTACAATAGAACTTTTTATATTCTTGCAGCAATAATTGACACAAAAATAGCCTCGTGTGGTGACTTTATTCTTACAAGCTTTCTTCAAAAAATGATGCAACAAAATGTTTCACTTCATTTATGCTCTCTTCCTGGCTAATGTGAAATTGCATTAAATCTTTGCTAGGGCCTGGAGTTAGACTGTGGTACACTTTAATTTTCTAGTTATAAATTTTAAAGAAAAAGCAGAACAAGATAAAAGAGAAAAAAAAGAAATAGAACATTAAGTTTAGTAAACATGCACTAGACCATTTTCCCTTATAATTTATCACTCTTTCTACAAATATTTAGTGAGTCCCAACTCTGTATCAAGTACATATTTTAGCTACTAGGAATACAGAAATAAACCAAACAGAAAATTTTACATTAAACTAGAAGACAAAAGATAAACTGGTAAACAAACACATTTAAAAGAATTTCAGTTAGTGTTTGTACTCTGAAAAAACTGGAGAGTACTCTGATAGTGACTGGTCTGGGTTAGGAGCACAGCTTTAGATTGGACAGGTATTTTTAAGCACTATAGGAAGATAAAGATCTACTAGATGGCTTTAAGAAGGAAAGAAACATCTAATTTACATTTTTAAAGGCTCTTATTGGCTGCTGTGCTGGTACTAGATCATAAGACTACAAAAGTAGAAAGAAGGTAACCAGTTGCAAAGTTATTGCAGCAACTCAGAAAGCAATGGCATCCTGGTCTAGTGTTTAGAAAAAAAAGATCATCAGAAATAGACCGGTCATACACCTTGGTGGTAGAACACATATAAATTGCCAATGGATTGTATCTGGAGGTGCTCTGGAGAAGAAAATGACAACCCTCTCCAGTATTCTTGCCTAGGAAACCCCATGGACAGAGGAGCTTGGCGGGCTACAGTCCATGGGGTCTCAAAGAGTTGGACAAAACTGAGTATGACTGAGCATACCTTAGGGGTAGAGCATACATGAATTGTCAAAGGATTGTATTTGGA
>SJYV01000292.1:0-17922 GCA_006410875.1 Neotragus pygmaeus | reverse complement strand
GATCCACACAGTCAAAGGCTTTGGCATAGTCAATAAAGCAAAAATAGATGTTTTTCTGGAACTCTCTTGGTTTTTTGATGATCCAACCGATGTTGGCAGTTTGATCTCTGGTCCCTCTGCCTTCTCTAAATCCAGCTTGAACATCTGGAAATTCATGGTTCACGTACAGTTGAAGCTTGGCTTGGAGAATTTTGAGCATTACTTTTAGGAGAGAATATCAACTAGGAACTTCCCAGTGGCTCAGCAGTAAAGAATTGGCCTACAATGCAGGAGATAAAAGAGTTTGATCCCTGGGTCAGGAAGATCTCCCAGAAAAGGGAATGGCTGGCTACCCACTCCAGTATTTTTGCCTGGAGAATTTCATGGACAGAGGAGCCTGGCAGGCTACAGCCCATGGGGTCACAAAGAGTTGGACACGACTGAGTATGCACACACACAATATCAAATAGCCAGGTAAGCAGCAAGAAATACCATAGGGGGAAAAAAATGGGAATTTTGATTACCCTCTGCTGATAAGAATAAAATGGAACAAAGGTGGCTGAGTAGGGTAGCATCCTAGAGAGACCCAGATAGAGTGCCCGGTCCCCTTGCTGTCCTAGAGGGGTGCCAAGGTATGGAATCTGTATGGATAAGAAAACAAGGGAGCCAATGAGTAAGTAGAAGCAAAGGGCAAAGAAAGGACTGTAGCCTGGAGGAATTCCCAGCATGGAAGCAAATACCAGTGGACTTTGTTACAAGGCTCCCATGTCAGCTTGCTTGGATTTGCCAAGTACGATAACACAGTCTGAAAGGGAACAGACTGGAACAGAGGCAGTATATGGTGGCTCCAGCAGCAAAGAAATGATCCTGAGATCTGAAGCAACTGGCTTGCTTGGTTCTTTCTATTAAGGATCTCCCACCTCTTAGAAGGTGATGGTGACTGAAGGATTGGGGAATGGTTGATCTGGGACAGGTCAGGAGGTTTTTGACCATGTGTGTAATTTCTCACTTAAGACAGTGGGAAATGCCCATATCATCGGAGTCAGCAGAACTGGGAAACAGCCAAGGAATCAAAATCCTGGAAGCTAGGAGAGTCTGGAGGGAAGATGTGAGTGAGGGATGTCGTCCATCGATCCCAGAAAGGGAGGCTGGGTAGAACACTGGAAAGACTATAGCATTCTTGTGTAGAATAGCTAAGCCCTGTTCTTTTCTAGAACAGTTCTTTCCTAATCCATTGAGACTGTAAAGGCCCTATAAACAGTGTGTGGTTGCTTATCTCCATACTAATTTTCTACCAAATCCACTTGCCCTTATGGTTTCCATTTCTATCCCATTGAACTGTACCTAGACTCTGCTGCTCAGCATGTTTCTTTGGCCAGGTACTTCATTAAGATAATCTTCTTGGTCCTCTATTCCAGCTTTGATCCTTGACCAGATTTGCTATGACTCCATGGTCTGCAGCCTGTCTTATCCTGTCAACCTGGTTAACTCATCCCAGAACACCCCCCTGAAGCCTTCTTAGAGCTGGGCCCGCAGTGATGTTCCTTCCATTCCACCTGAGAACCTGTAGAGTGTTGCCATACCACTGACCATGTCCTGCTAAATATCGAGATGTTTAGGGACTTCCCTCGTGATCCAGTGGCTGAGTCTCCACACTCCCAATAGAGGGGGCCCAGTTTTGAGCCCAGTCAGGGAACTAGATCCCATATACCCCAGCTAAACCTAGATAGCATATTAAAAAGCAGAGACATTACTTTGGCAACAAAAGTCCGTCTAGTCAAGGCTATGGTTTTTCCAATGGTCATGTATGGATGTGAGAGTTGGACTGTGAAGAAAGCTGAGTGCCGAAGAATTGATGCTTTTGAACTGTGGTGTTGGAGAAGACTCTTGAGAGTCCCTTGGACTGCAAGGAGATCCTACCAGTCCATTCTAAAGGAGATCAGTCCTGGGCATTCTTTGGAGGGACTGATGCNCTATGGTTTTTCCAGTGGTCATGTATGGATGTGAAAGTTGGACTGTGAAGAAAGCTCGGCACCAAAGAGTTGATGCTTTTGAACTATAGTGTTGGAGAAGACTCTTGAGAGTCCCTTGGACTTCAAGGAAATCCAACCAGTCCATTCTAAAGGAGATCAGTCCTGGGTATTCTTTGGAAGGACTGATGCTAAAGCTGAAACTCCAATACTTTGGCCACCTCATGCGAAGAGTTGACTCATTGGAAAGACTCTGATGCTGGGAGGGACTGGGGGCAGGAGGAGAAGGGGACAATAGAGGATGAGATGGCTGGATGGCATCACTGACTCGATGGACATGAGTTTAGATGAACTCCGGGAGTTGGTGATAGACAAGGAGGCCTGGCATGCTGCAATTCACGGGGTCATAAAGAGTCGGACATGACTGAGTGACTGAACTGAACTGAACTGATAAGTTAAATCATACAAAATTAACTGAGTAGAATCTAATTCTATTGGATCTCATCTAATATCTGAGCTTTCATCAGAGTGAAGTGTGGTTTTCATTGGAGAATAAGTGAGAAGGTAGAGAAGGGACAGATACCCAACAACACTCCCAACCTTTCCCTTGGCTGGCCATCTGAGAGGTATTTGCTGTTTCTTCATGATGAACCTCAGAGACCAACTAGTCTAGAGAAGTAGGTTGATCCCGCTGATAAATTTCCTGTTGTTGCTCTTGTTGCTCAGTCTTTTCAGACTCTTTGTGGCCCCATGGGCTGCAGCACACCAGGCTTCCCTGTCCGTCACCATCTCCCGGGGCTTGCCCTTTAGAATTGATTGGTTTGATCTCCTTGCAGTCCAAGGGTCTCTCAAGAGTCTTCTCCAACACCACAGTTTGAAAGCATCAATTCTATACCTTACCAATACTGGAGATATACCACCAGGGACAGAAAAGCACAGGATACATAATACAGATTATATTTTCTGATCTCATCCAGAACCTTTGAAACTCCATGCAGTATCCCATGAGCCCTAACCATATGAGCCAGATCCAAGAACCGATAGATGAGCTGGGGCATAGCTCTTTCCCTTCCTCTAACCCCACTTTGTGATTCACAGCCACTAAACTGAGTTTAATAGTTGAGCCATATCCTTCCTGAGTGGGGAAGATGCAATGCAAGTGGAAATGACACAACCCTAGAGTTGCTAAAAAGTGGAAAGACCTGGTGTTTTTCATGGGTCAACTGTATTTAGTGCTGTATTCAAGTATGCAAGGCCCATAAACCAGGTGCCCTCAAGAGCTTTCAGCAAGACTAGGCACAGGGCATGCTTAGAATTGATCAATTACTAAAAAAAAAAAGGAAATGGTCATATTTCTGCATGAGGAAGAAGAGGCAGCTCCATATTTAATAAGGAGAGTTAGGAAACAGATGTCCAGCCTAATATCCTGGACTATTGACCAGATCTCAGGTCCTAGGTAGGTCATGAGGTAGACCACACAGTCTGCTACTGATGGCATTTTATTCAAGAAAATTTTAGTATGCTTTGAAGTGAGTATGTCTAATTGTTAGCAACAAGCAGATTTTCTTTTGTTTTCTCAGTTCTTTTTAAAAGCCTCTTTGTCGGTTCCATTCTGTTTTACGATGGGGTTTAGAGCAGATTGCCCCAGAATGTGTCAGTTTGCCTTGTGGATTATTTTTACCTAAAAACAAAGCCAGACTCTAGACTATCTTTTAAGTTCTTTCTAAACTGCCAAAAATAATTTAGATGGAGGCTTGTACCAGGAAGAGAGCTAATACCAATCAAAATTCTACATCAGACTTATCTGCATAGCGGGGCACACATTTGTTTACCAAACATTTGCCCTTCCAATCTTTCTGTGATTTGTCTTTCTCTCCTTTATAGTCCCAGACTTCTAGGCCATTCTCCTCAGCACAGCCAAAGTAATCAGTTAATTAATTTTTGAAAAAGAAGCAGAGTTGTATTTGCATTCTGCTCAGGATGTCATATAAGCCTCGACCTCCTGACTGTCAGGAAGGCTCATATTTGGGGGTTCCTGTACCAGGTGGCTCAGGGGTAAGAAACCTGCCTGCCAATGCAGGAGATGCAGATTTGATATCTGGTTCGTGAAGATGCTCTGGAGAAAGGAATGGCAAGTGAAAGTTACTCAGTCATGTCTGACTCTGCGGCCCCGTGGACTATACAGTCCATGGACTTCTCCAGGCCAGAACAAGAGAAAGACACGGAAGCACTTGGAGTGTGTGCGGCTGCTGTGGCAGCGTTGGTCCTTCCAATAAGTATTCAGGATTGATTTCCCTTAGGATTGACTGGTTTGATATCTTTACTGTCCAGGGGACTCTCAAGAGTCTTCTCCAGCACCAAAATTTGAAATTGGAATCCTCCGGGCCAGAATACTGGAGTCGGTGGCCTTTACCTTCTGCNTCAGGATTGATTTCCCTTAGGATTGACTGGTTTGATATCTTTACTGTCCAGGGGACTCTCAAGAGTCTTCTCCAGCACCAAAATTTGAAATTGGAATCCTCCGGGCCAGAATACTGGAGTCGGTGGCCTTTACCTCTGCAGGGGATCTTCCCAACCCAGGGATCGAACCCAGGTCTCCTTCATTGCAGGCAGATTCTTTACCAACTGAACTATCAGGGAAGCCCTGGTATCAGGAAGGAAATGGCAACCCATTGCAGTATTCTTGTGTGGGAAATCCCATGGACAGAGGAGCCTGGTGTGCTACAGTCCATGAGGTCATGAAGAGGTGGACATGTCTGAGTAACTGAACACTCACACATGTATGTATGAATTAAATTTGTTTTCTCCTGTTAACCTTGGTTATGTCAATTTAATTATCAGATCAGCCAAAGAACTTAGAAGAAAAGTTTTCTTCCTCTACATCTACAATAGAATGAAAAAAAATCCCTCATTTTAGAGAATGTATTAATACGGCAATTCTTAGTCTGATTCCTCCAAGATGCTCCACAGTGTCAGCAAGCCTTGGGCAGTGTTCAGGAATTACTCAATATCTGTACATGGAAGACTTAGACTAGGATACTACTCATACTTCCCATTTCACATAATCTTTTATGAGATCAAGAATAGTAGATGAACTTTAAATGACCCTCCTGAAAGACATTACTTAATTAAGCAGGGGACTTTCCTAGTGTCTTAGTGGCTAAGACCCCATGCTCCCAAGTGCGAAGTACACAAGGTCGATCCCTGGTCATGGACTCAACTAGATCCCATACACCATAACTAAAGATCTCACATGCTGCAAAAATCAAGGATCATGTTGGTCACAACTAAGACTCAGCACAGCCAAATTAATCAGTTAATTAATTAAAAAAAAAGAAGCAGAATTTGTATTTGTGTTCTCCTGTTCTATTTTATATCAGTGAGAGGGTTATATACCATTATTCTACTATGGTTTTGGAGAGAAAAAGAAACTTTCCTCAGAGGAGTCCAACCTGTAAACTTCCCACTAGAAATTCACCAGTGTTAAGACACTCACAGTCCTTTTGCTGCTCCTGTGTTTTCCATTCCTCATTCTCATGGCTGCATTAAAATGAAGGATTATCACTATTTAGTATTTCATAATTGCCATGCCATATGTGTCTATTTAACTGAATTAAGTAATGTCTGTTGTTTATATCAACAGTAAAAACATTCACATAAACACCATACCACAGTTTTGATAAAACCCACAACTAACTTCTACTTAGTAGTAAAATGTATGTGGCATTTCATGATATAGTGATTAAAATATTGATTTGCTAATGGCATTCTATGACTAATTTTAATAAAACTTTTGTTAGATTCTACTTATTAATACAATTCCCATTTCTCAGAAGTTTTATGAATCAGCAATATGCAATAGAAAACATTGAATGATCCTCTTGAAACGTATTATTGAATTATACTCTTAGAATCCTTTTATATCATTACTAACTGTATTTATTTTTTTATTCACAACTGACTCAATTGTAATGACAGGTTCAGAAAATTATGATAATGAAGATAAATAGGATTTCTATCTGCCCCAGAAAGTTTCTTGATGATAGAGGTTTTATTTTCCTTTTCTATACAAGTTCTTCATTATCCATAGACAAGACCTTGAAAAGACTGAATAAACTTATTTCAGGAGACATTTGAGTCTGTTATATTTTTCTGGGTTGATTGCTACATATACTCATTTAAAAAGGTATCTGTTTATTTTAAACTACATTTTGTTGGGGAACCATTTTTAAAATAAAATGTCCAAACCCAAAAATCCTCTCTGCAAAGGTAATGAAGAAAGAAAACACTTTTATATTGAAGAAGCATTGCTAAAAAACAAGACTCAACTGAATAAATTTAAATAGCTAATTGGTTTTATTCAACAATTTAAAAATGGGGTAGGATCCTATCCAACCCACTTCCCTAGTGGTGCAATGGGTAAAGAATCTGTCTGCCAATGCAAGAGACATAAGAGACACAAGTTCAATCCCTGGGTGGGGAAGATCCCCTGGAGAAGGAAATGGCAGTCCACTCTGGTATTCTTGTCTGGAGAATCCCGTCCACAGGACAGCCTGGCCTGCAGTCCATGGGGTCACAGAAGAGTCGGCCGTGAAAGAGACTGAACACTCAACCATGCATCCCATTTAACAACAAGAAAGGGGCCCCAGGGAGCAGGACAAAACGAGGGGCTTTCAGAGGAAGAAGGAGAGTGAAGCAAGGGAGCTTAAATAAAGGATAGTTTCCAGCAAGATCACCCTTCCCTTAGGGGAAGGGAGATTACCTCACTAGTCTTGATCAGGAAATTCTGAGTTGATTGGTTTAAAATTCTCCTTGTGGGAAAGACTGAAACTGCAATCAGGTTTGCTATTAAAGTCTTGATGGGGATTAACATAGGGGATTCCATTCGGAGATTGCTGTTTCTTTATAACAGCATTAAAACAGAACGTGATGTGCATCACAGGTCGTCTTCGAAGAGACTGCAAAGATGGAGAATGCTCATTCCCTTACACAGCTGGTAGATGCAATTCATTACATGCATGTTTTTTAAGATAAACAATAGAAAAAAGAAAAGAAAGTGTTAGTCACTCAGTTGTGTCCTGCTCTTTGCAACCCCATGGACTGTAGCCCACTAGTCTCCTTTGCCCATGGGATTCTCTAGGCAAGAATACTAGAGCGGTTGACCATTCCCTCCTTCAGGGAATCTTCCTGACCCAAGGATCGAACCCAAGTCCTTTACATTGCAGTCAGTCTGAGCCACCAAGATAAACAATAACTAGTTCATAAGTAAGAGGACTTGACGACACCATTTGTTACACATGTACATCCTAACTCTATATGGTATTTGGGATTGCCATCTGTGTTAGCTAATCGGCTACTGGAGAGAAAACAAACCTCACATCTTCATAACAGCAGATAGTTTTCCAACTCAGAACAAGGTTCCCACGGAAGTTAAACTATCTTTTCACAGAAACTGGAAAATAGAGATGCAGTCTCCCTTTCTGTTTGGGCTTCCATGGTGGCTCAGTGGTAAAAGAATACGCCTGCAAAGTAGGAGATGCAGGTTCGGTCCCTGGGTCAGGAAGATCCCCTGGAGGAGGACATTGTAACCCACTCCAACATTCCGTGGGCAGAAGAGACTTGCGAGCTAGAGTCCATAGGATTCCAAAAGTCAGACATAACTGAAGGGTCTGGGCAGGCAGGCAGGAGCTCTTAATATTTACATTTCAAAGAGATGGTTCCTAGGTCTTTGAGAAAACCAATGCTACATCATGAAAGGTGACAAAAAGCCAAATGAGAAATATTTACAATGACAAGTTGTCTAATGTAAATACTCTAAGTAAAGTGGGGAAGGGAGAAGTAGTTTCTTCCCTTATTTTCAAGGAGAAGAATTAAGACATATATATATATATATATTTATATATTTTATATATATTTATATATATATTTTTTAAGCAGACAGCTTAGCTTTTGGCTAAGCTGAATGTGGGTTTCTTTAATTGTGTTGCATGGGTTTCTCGTGGCAATAGCTTGCCTTGTTGCAGAGCACTGGCGTCAGGTGCACAGGCTTAAGTTCCCTTGTGGGATGTGGGATCTTCCAGGACCAAGGAACAAACCCATGTCCCCTGTATTGGCAGGCAGATTCTTAACCACTGGACCACCAGGCTAGTCCTATTTTTAGTTTTTATTTGTCCTTATAATCTTTCCTGTAGCATCTCATAGTACTCATGGGTTAATTATACCAGTGTTCCCTTCAAAATTCATTAGTTTTCCTGAAGAACTAGGTTGACTTGAAAGAAATAGAGAGATATTTCTCCAATAGAGATAGATTTATTCAGAATCAGCAGAGAATTGCAATTCAAAGTGCAACCATGATGAACCATGTGCAAGGCCCTGCACAGAAAGGGAAGGAGAACTCTTTCACAGAGGGGAAAATGAAATTGAGAGGCTATCATCCAATGGCTTTTCACCGGCCCAGTCCTTGCCAGGAAATAAGAGAACTCTTTCTTTTTCCTTTTGGACTCTGTTGTATTTGCTTCCCAGGTGGCGCTAGTAGTAAAGAGCCCACCTGCCAATGCAGGAGACGCAAGAGATGGGGTTTGATCCCTGGGTGGAAGATCCCCTGGAAGAAGGCATGGCCACCCACTCCAGTATTTCTACCTGGAGAATCCAATGGACAGAGGAGCCTAGCTGGCTATGGTCCATTGGGCTGCAAAGAGTCAGACACGACTGAAGTGACTTAGCATGCATGCATGTAGTCTCAGGACTTGAGAGTACTCCCTTCTGGTCTCCCAACCCTATATAATTGACAGTTTTGCTTATTAATACTTTGCTACTACCATTGAGGGTGCTGCTGTAAATATAAGACAAAATGAATAAGAAAGAAAACCTGAAAGGCAAACGGAGTGACTATTTTCTTAAATGAGGCAGCCATGGCACACTAAGGGAAAAATTACTCCATGGTATATTACAGGTTTTCCATTTTTTTAGTTCTACCGTTGATTTTGTCATTGTAGAAACCACTCTAAAGCTGTAAATGACAGGCCTAACCACATGACCTTGATGTATGGCTGTTAGGTCTATTCCATGAATAGATTTTGACCTCTAAGTAAATGTGTGCACTAGCCTTTCTCTCAGAGAAGGCAATGGCACCCCACTCCAGTACTCTTGCCTGGAAAACCCCGTGGACGGAGGAGCCTGGTAGGCTGCAGTCCATGTAGTCGCTAAGAGTTGGATATGACTAATCGACTTCACTTTCACTTTTCACTTTCATGCCTTGGAGAAGGAAATGGCAACCCACTCCAGTGTTCTTGCCTGGAGAATCCCAGGGACGGGGGAGCCTGGTGGGCTGCCATCTCTGGGGTCGCACAGAATCGGACACGACTGAAGCGACTTAGCAGCAGCAGCAGCAGCAGCAGCAGCCACCTTTCTCTGGTATCCATAAAAAAATTGATAGGACCATTCCTAATATTTCAATAAATGCATTTTTCTTTTTTCTTTTCAACTTTCTTGGAAGGCACAAAATATTTTTTTTTGTTGTTGTTGTTCTAAAGACACTAGATGTTAGACTCCCACAGTGATACAGGCCCAAATCTGGGCTTCCCTAGGGGTTCAAGTGGTAAAGAATCTGCCTGATCGAGACGTGGGTTCGATCCCTGGGGCGTTGAGGGGGGGATCCCCTAGAGAAGGGTACAGCTTCCCACTCCAGTATTCTTGCCTGGGAAATCCCTTGGACAAAGGAGCCTGGCAGACAGGGTATAGGGCTGCAAAGTGTTGGACATAGCTGAGTGACTAACACACACACATACACACACGCACGCACACAAACCGCAGTGCTTGGTTTTCATGTTTGTGACATTTTACTCTGTTATTATGCATGCATGTTTTTACATGATACTTGGAAAGGATGGCTCATTTGCAACCAGGATTCAACAGAGGCAAAGAGGGAAAATTCAAAAGGTCAAGGGAGCACTGGGCCACTATTCTCACCAGAGGAAAAAATAACAGTGGATCCTTTTACCAAGGCCAGAACTGTCAGTCCCTGTGTAAAACACACTTGTACCCTAGAGATACAGATCTAGATAGGAGACACAGAATAAGAAGAACCAACTATTTCAATGCTCCTTGAGGGAAAAATATAAATGCAAAAGTACAGGGAGTGAGGTTTAAAGAGCTTTTTATGACTGTTATTTTAAAAAAGCAAAAGTGAAAAACAACATGTCCCTTCCAAACTGGTTCCTGACAACACTTACATAATAAAATGCTTGCTGAAGAACTGTGAACACCTTCCATGGTATTCCTGTTCCCCTTAAAAACAAAGTCAACTTATCTCGACACCTAAGCAAGTTGTTCCTTAAAGAGGATACAAGAAGGCTCATTGCGGTTTCATATACCTCAGAGTTTATTTGACTGAATATTGGAAAGTACCCTAAAAATCAAGCAGTTCTGCTAGCGTAGTAAAGAAAATCACAACAGATGTCACATGGCTAATTGTGTTTTCCATGCTTGCAAGAAAAAAAAAAAATGTGTTAATCGGGATATGCCTAAGGTCACCTTTCCTCAAATCAGAGATTAAATTATGTATTAAAATACTTGAACATCTGTGTTCCAAAATAAATACATTCTAGTTTTCTTAAAACATATATATGTAGATATATGCTACTGTTTAGTCTTATTTGAAAGAAATAATTAGTTTCAAAGACATAAAATTAAGTTTTCAGATTAGCCTGTTAAAGTCCAGTTAAGTCACAACTGACTTGAGTGTGAACAATATTCTTTCAACTGTATCTCTGTGAATGATATCCAGCTCCTTGTGACCCCAGTTCCTCTGTCCATGGGACTTCTCAGGAAAGAATGTTGGAGTGGGAAGTCATTCCCTTCTCCAGGGGATCTTCCTGACCCAGGAATTGAACCCGTGTTTCCTGCACTGCAGGCAAATTCTTTACTGACTGAGTTGCCAGAGAAGTCACTGAGTCCCTCTGGCTCACAGCTAAATCCTCTTTCTGCAGCACAGAGCATTCTATTGGCTAAAAGACTTTGTAGATGAATAAATGCACATATAAATCTAAAAGTCAAAATTTTGACTCGAGACCACACATCTTTAATTAACTAGGCTTACCATGTGACAATTTCTAGAACAAAATCTCTTAGCTTACATGGAAACGAGAAGCATAAATCTAATTCTAGAATGAGTTCCATTGCTCCCGAGAGATTAAGGCATTCAGAAACACAATTTTGGTTTTAAAATATCATTATGTTAATGATCTCCAGTGTAAATAATTCCTTAACTAGGGGTGAGACAAAGATTACATTAAGTTAGTAAATTCATTGTTGTTAATACAAGATGTTCAGAGGGGTTCACATTTAGCATGCTGACAAACACTCTTCCAGTGGTTTTAATCTCCCATTCAGAATAAGTTTAGATAACCCAAAGGGGTCAAATTCTTTGGAATTATCTTCATTTTTGTAGTACAAAATATGCCTACTTTCATAGGGATCTCCACTTGCCAATGTTGGAATAGTGAAATATATTTTGATCTGAGCATAGAAGGATTACGTGTAACTAATCACATCAGGCCATAAGCATTGTGCCTTTTTGTAAGTTTAGCCTGTGTACAAGCATTTGCTGTAAGCTGAATCACAATTTAGCATTTATTGCTGTGTACTATTGCCACCATCATGTATTTGAAGACTAAAATAAAAACTAAAACAAATCAAGACATAGATGTCAATTTTTATATGTAATATCAATAAAAGCCAAATATAAAATTCATATAAAGTTTGTGGAATTTAATTTGCACTGTTTCTGACAGCACAGATAAAAGTATATAGGACAAAGGTGCTATCAGTTTCAATTTGGAGGGAAACCAAAAGATCTAGACCATCAGTAGTATTCACCTAAATGTTTTAAAATTGCTGAAACTTTTATAATTATTTTTATTTTTTATTGCATATTGGTTATAACACTTATACGCTAAATATATGACAGAAAAGAGTAATTTAATTTGTTTTTAATATACAATAACAACACGGTGAGATAGCTTGTATGATGTGTTTGTGTGTGTGTGTGTGTGTGTGTGTGTGTGTGTGTTCTGTGCACGCTCAGTCGTTTCAGACTCTTTAAGACCCTCTGGACTGTAGCCCACCAGGCTCCTCGGTCCATGGGATTTCCCAGGCAAGAATACTGAAACGGGTTGCCATTTCCTTCTCCATATGATGTGCATGGCGGTTATCAATGTATTGTCTCACAACTCCACATTCACGCTTTGGTACACCTGCTCTAAGTGATAACTCTATTTTCTCTTTTATAGTAAGCATGATTTTAGGCTGTGTCGGTAGAGGGCGCTGGAGAAAGGCAGAAAGGGGCTGCTTTAAGTGATACTTCTGGGGTTTTTTTGTACCTGCCACACTGTATGCCAAGGAGCAGTGTGTGAGAACATGTAGTGTCACTCAGTCCTGTCTGTGCACCCAGAACCCACAGCTTTTGGTGACCACGCAGCCCCAGCGCAGAGGTTTTCTTCCGAGCTTGCAGCATATCCGTAAACGAGCTTTGGCTCTGACAATACAACAGACTTGACTCCTCTAGGCCTGAACGGTGTCCTGCCCTGACGCGTGGAGGGGTGAGAAGTTTGTCCTTACTTACTTAGCTACGTTTGCTCTAGGCAAAGGCAGATAAACCCTTCAGAGTACACTTTAGAGTTCTCTTGCTTTTTATAGTTATGATTCTGTCATAGCTTAATAATTCTTTATATGAACTCCTCCTACTTAAGTTACTATATGTCTCTGGCTCCTGATTGGACCCAGGCCAGTAGAATGTGTGTGTGTTCAGAAGCTCAGTCGATTCTTTGAGACCCCATGGACTGTAGCCCACTAGGCTCCTCTGTCCCTGGGATTTCCCAGGCAAGAATGCTGGAGTGGCTTGCCATTTCCTTCTCCAGGACATCTTCCTGATCCAGGGATTGAACCCATGTCTCTTGCATCTCCCGCATTGGCAGGTGAATTCTTTACCACGCTGCACCACTTGGGAAGACGCTGTAATGAAGCACATTCAAAAGACATTGTAACATTTTTCCCTTATTTTGTAAATGATTACAATAGCTGATATGAATATTTATTTTTTAGTCATGTTTGCTCAGGAATTCAGTTTAGAATAATAAACTTCTTCCCCTCCTAGGGAAAAACCATCATAAACCTTACAGTCCTATGCTTTATTTCAGTGCATCAGAGAGAAAAGTTATGACTTTATATATAAACAGGTATGTCATATTTTCCACTGTGAGAACACTGTTTTGAGAAGCCAGTACAAAAACTATCCCTTTCCCTGAAACAGTAGGTGATGTGAAAGTCAAAGCTTTTGTAAAACGTACACATTAAAAACACTGAGATTCAGTTTCTAAATTTATGGCCTTCAGTTATTATTTCTGTCAAAGATGAGGAAGAAAGTCAACCGAAGTATTTTTTTCAATGTTATGAAAAAAGGGAAATATTTAATAAAATTTTATTAACACAGCTGATCTACAATGTAGTTTTAGTTTTAGAGTGATATGATTTCCTGTTAGCTGTTGTGTAGTAATTGTTCTATAACTAATCTGGGACTTAATACTGATACAAAGAGTTTAGACTGGATAGAAGTGGGAGACTACACACTAACACTGATATAAAATCAGCTCTTGGAAATTGCATAAGAATCAAGTGAAGGGAATCTAGGCAAAGAGACAAAGTATTTCATCTGAAGATTACAACAATGGATACTAGGCAACAATGGAGCAAGGCAGCTGGACAGACAGGCAGGTCATCACAGGCCATCTGCTGTCCAGAAAGACCAGCAAGAGTGTAAGTTCTGTGTTAGTAACTTTAAGTTAAGGCAGCTAAAGACTAAAACATAGATTCTAGACAGAATTGCAGAAACACGATGGAAATTGAAGAGGACAAGCATAATTCTTGCTTCAGGGCTAAAATTTTCAAGACTGATTAGACTGAAGAATCTACAAGAACATGGTGGGACTAAAATCCTAGTTATAGAGAGGAAATGTACAGGAAATCCAAACCAGGATCATGGCACAGGTTAAACAAAGGAGGGAGATACAGCTACTTGACATAGAATATAAGACGACTTCATCTCAAAACCAAATCTAGGAAGGAGAATGTGACTAAAGGAAACGACTGAAGTTTCCAAGAAATTATCTCAGTGTTGAAATGCTGATTTACTGGACTGGAGCATTTAAATTTTGTCTGATAAGAATCTTGATCCTGGGTCTGGATTAAGCTTTTCTAGTTAAAGTTATAAGGGATGACAGTGCATGAGATAAAGGAATAAATCTGGTCATAAATCTTCATCACAGAAATAAAGAATTTCTAATTTGAAGCCCTATAAGAATCAAGAATTCACCTATGTTTATTTTCTTCATATGTGGGCTGAGCTTTAAAAATATCAAATAGTAAAAAAAAAAAAAAAGTTAAATAGCAGAAGACAATGAGATTAAAAGTAACACAGAAAAAAAGAATAATAAATATTTGACTTTCATAAAGCTGATTAATTTCTAAACATTTTAAGATAGCACTGTATATTAAAAATATACTTTGTCAGGACAATGAGGTATAGTGAAAATAAAAATAAGACATAGATCTTGGCTTTGCATCCTTGTTCACCTCTCATCATTGCATGAACTTGTGCAAATTACTCCATTCCTCCTTGCAATAATTTGTCTGCTAAAGATCTATTTTGTAAAAGGAAGGATTGGTAATCCAGTTATCTATTGCTGGACAAATGACCACAAAAGCTAGTGGTAAAAACCCTACAATCATTCTACTGTAGTCTATAAGTTTTGTGGGTTAAGACATCCAGTAGAGCTTGGATGGATAATTCTGCTTTTCTATGTGGCCCAATAGAAGTCTTTTGATCATGTTTAATTGTTAAAACTATCTGGACAGGAAGGCAGAAATCTGTTACTTATATGGTGACTTGGTGGGTGTATCAGAAAGGCTGAGTCCAGCTGGAATGTCAACAAAATAACTAATAGTGTTCTCTTCAAGTATGGCCATCTCAAGGAATCTAGAATTCTTACACGGTGGGTCCAGGTTCTACTGCTGCTGCTAAGTCGCTTCAGTCGTGTCCGACTCTGTTCGACCCCAGAGACGGCAGCCCATCAAGCTCCCCCGTCCCTGGGATTCTCCAGGCAAGAACACTGGAGTGGGTTGCCACTTCCTTTTCCAGCGGTGGGTCCAGGTACCAAGAGAAATTCTTCTAGGGAAGAAGGTGAAAGTTGTGTGAAGTTTTACAATCCAGCTCCGCTTCTTTCCTGCTTAGTTGGTTGAAGCAGATCAAATCAAGTGCATATTCAAGGTGGGGGACCACAAACCCTGAATATCAAGAGAAATTTCAAATAATATACTTCCATGTTTGAAACCACATAAGTCCTTGCCCTGCCCACAAAATTACTTATCTTCCTTCTTCATCCAATAACCACCAAAAGGCTCATCCTATTATTCTATAAAGTTCAGATGCAAGGTTTTGGATCTTGTCGTTGAAATCAAATCTAGCTACAGACAGATCTCCTTAGCTTTTATTCCTTGGATAAAGCTGCTCTTGATCTAAAGACTTATGGAGATGGGAGACAAATTATCTGCCCCCTTCCACCTAATGTGTGAAGATGAGAAAAGCATAAGAAGAGTAAACATTTCTGTTCCAGAAGGGGAAAAACGAGAAACACGTAGCAATCACTGTCCTATGGTAATTCTTAAATATAATCAGGTAGAAGTTTTTATTTCCCTAATTGGGGAAAGCTCAGTACTGATCTCTGAGCATAATTCTAGATGACTTTTGGTTTTAGACATGCCATCTGAAAACTTCCTTGTCCTTATAACATAACTTTTCCTATAAACTCTAGGTTTCTTAAAATCCATTTTTCTTCATTTTTTTTTCCTTCTCATAGAATTTGGGGCTTCTTAAAATTTAAAATTCTTTCTATCTCTCTCAGTCTATGCTAATATAATCCTTAAAATGATATCCATAAATCTATTTAAGATATAAGTAAATTTTCTATAACTTGCTATTAAAAGAAATTCTCACATATTGGATATGGGGAAATCATTCTGGCTTATACTGGGGTTAACTTAAATTTTATGCTAACTAGAAAAGCCTACTTGTAGCCTATCAAGCATATATTATATATCAACTTTAATTATTGAAGAAAAAAGACCATTGACCAGAAGTAAAAAATGACCGCAAGAATAAAGATTAAATGCCTCCCTTCTTAGGATGCCAGTGCTGGCATTCCTTCAATGATAAGACTGCCTTCCCAGGTACCAAGTTCATACTAACTTGCTGTGTATGGGTTGATCCTTTTTTCTTTTTTGAAATCTTGAAGAAATGTATCCCTAACCTCTTTGATGTTCTATGTTCTGACAAGATACAAAACTGTTCTGAAAGCCATGCTTCTATGGAGCCATTTCTTGGAGTTACCTACAAGGCTGTTACCTGGGCTATAGTCTTCAGCTGGACTCCAAAATAACGCTCTTCTATTACTATTGCTGTTCAGCCACTCAACTGTGTCCGACTCTTCGTGACCCCACGCACTGCAGCACGCCAGGCTTCCCAGATTGTTTATTAGTTTCATTCATAAACAGTTGTTTTTCCTTTGTGCCCTAAGCACTATTGGTGTGTCTGAGGCCGTCTATGTGGCATGCTTTTTTTCTCTCTTTCTTTTTCTTTTTTTCTAACAAAGGTAAAGACTTAAGTCCTAACAAAGAACCTTACGACCACAGCCTGCATTCACTGAAACTGGGTTCTCCTCAAAGTGCCTCAAATTTAATCTTTACCCTGAGACTGTCTCTTATTTTCAGGAGAACTTGCTGCGTGGAAAGATTGTCCAAAGTCTTTTATATTCGCTCCATGTTCTATTAACAGTTGATTTATTTAGTTCATCTTGCTTTTCTCTCATTTTAGTAGACAGCTGGAAGAAACCAGGTGGCACCTTCACCACTTTGCCCAGAAAATCATCTTAGAGACATTAACAAGCTCATTAAGTACATTTTATATTTCTCAGGTTACCTTGAGTGGCAGTATTACCATACTTTCTGCCAACTTTCAATATAGTACTTTTTTCCCCCCCAATCTTCATTAAGTCATCTATGCCAGCCACTTCTAGGCTTGTCAGGCTTTTTCCTGTTGTCTGGCCCCCAAACCAAAGTCACACATTTTAGACTTTGCAATGTTGGTATCTCACTTCCAGATATCAAATTCTCTTTGCCTATTGCTACATTAAAAACAAAAAGAGAGAGAGAGAGAGAGGAAGCTGTCCAAACTTAATTGCCTAAAACAATAATTTTATTATGTATATTTAATAATTTTAGGAAACCATAAATTGGCAGCATTCAAATGGGTGATTCTTTTTGTGCAAATGACTTTGATGGAAGTCACTCAGAGGTATTCAACTGGCAGATGGGCTGGTTTGGAGGGTACAAAACCGATTCAAGTCATATGATGCTTCTTTGGGAATGGCAGGAAGGCTAACCTCAGCTTGGATCATTTTTTCTGGGTGGTTTCTCCAGCATGGTAACCACCGCAACGTGGTGGAACTTCTCAGAGGGTGCCTTAGAGCTTCAAGGACAAGCCTTCTAGCTTTCACCTCTTGATGGGAGGAAAGAAAAGAATGTGTGGTCCCAGTTTAAAAATGCAGAAACTGGACTAGGTAATCGTTAACATATTTTTTGTTTGTTTGTTTCTAAAGGGTCTGTTTCAAGAGCAGCAGTAAAGACTTAAAATGAATATGAAATAAAAGGAAAAACATTTTAACTTTTTACAAGTTATAAGCATCTAAACCTGCTGAACCATTAAATAGTCTACAGCATTCATCTCTCAAAAGATTTAATTCCAAAGATAACTGTAGGTGATAAAGACATTTATCCCTGAGATTGGCTGGAAAATATCTAAAAATATATAACTTTGTCTGAGTTTCTATAAAAATGGCTCTATTGCTTATAACCTCTTGATAGG
>SJYV01000291.1:0-52416 GCA_006410875.1 Neotragus pygmaeus | reverse complement strand
GGAACTAGAAAGATAATCAGAGTATGGAAGTTGACATACTGGCTTACTGAAGCAAAGTAGGTGATTGTGTTGTCTCTTAGTTGATGCAAGATGATAAATGATGACATTGATGATAATGATGATAAATAGATAGTTAGATAGATAGGTAGAAACACTCCTAGTCCATGAGATGCTTAAGTATTCCAGCCATGTTTTTCCATTATAAGAGTATAACGAATTCCTCTTATTTGATTTAGCATCAGATTTCAGATAAATAAGCTAAGATAAAAATACGTAGGTGTCTAAACGATAGACCAGCCACTCTTTTCAAGGCTACCAGTTACTTGAATGGTGAAGGTTACTGTGCTGTTAACTTTTTAGCAGTCATAAATAATGTGAAAAGAAGAATAATTCTGCCTACAAACACACAAAATTAAGCAATGATTAGTAATAAAATACTGTAAGCAAAATGAATATATACAAAGATAGTTTTAAGAGGGAGACAACAAACTTCAGGAATACTAAAAAGCTAATTTCCTTCTTCAGAGATCATGCAGGTGCAAAAGGAATATTGCTCTCTACCTTTCTAGCTCAGGTTCTTTTTTCCCCCAAGGTCTGAGCCACACGAATTAGAAAAAAATAAGTGTCTTAGGGAGATACATATTTTACTGAACAAATATTAATTGATTGAACAGAAAAAAACTGAATTTTTTTTTCTTCTGCAAGTGTTTCTCTAAATGAAGTGCCACCTTTCAAAAGTTACTAGATAATGAGCTTTGATGAGCTCATTTAAAATTTGTCAGTTGGGAATTAATTGCACATAAGATTTTATGTAGCACTAAATGTAAATGATCTTATATTTCCAATTATCCCGCTACTTAGATGTAAATTAGATAAAAGTCTTCTACTTTAAGGATACTGTACATTAAAATTTTACAGTGTTTGGTATTTTGCTCCAAAAACCTTAATATAAGAAAAGCTCAAATAATTTAAATGAAGGTGAGAAAATTTTATAATGTAGAATTTCCAGATGTATATTATCCTCTGAAGGAGAATTTGTTTTGTAGATAAGTACAGTATTTTTTAAAACAAAAGTGTCTGTACTGAGAAGGAATTAAAATTATAAATATAACATCAGTAACCAAGTCAGCAATAGTCCAGCTATGGAAGAAATATCCATTGTTTTTTTGTAATTGTTGTTATTATCTTTATGCCATAGATAATAAAAGATTAGGCAGACCTAAATTTCCCACTGTGGTCAAAAAATTAAGACCATAGGGCTTTGAAAGTGTTATCTTTTTTATACCTCTAACACTAAGGACAATTTTAAGCCTTTTCACACTTCTAAAATTTCAACTCTGACAATTACTCAAATGTATGTGTGTGTGTGCTAAGCCACTTCAATCATGTCTGACTCTTTGTGACCCTATGGAATGTAACCCTCCAGGCTCCTCTGTCCATGGAATTCTCCAGGCAAGAATACTGGAGTGAATTATCATGCCCTTCTCCAGGGAATCTTCCTGACCCAGGGATTGAACCCACATCTCTTATGTCTCTTTCATTGGCAGGCAGGTTCTTTACCTCTAGCACCACCTGGGAAGCCCTCTCAAATGTGGGCCTTGTGCAAACCAATTTTCTGCATTTTGAATTAAAAAAAAAAAACCTGTCAAGATAATTTTTTAAAACACTTTACCTTCATACCATTGTGTTAGAAGTCACCATGAGATCTTAACTTGACACATTATTTTCTAAAACAGAAGTAAAATAGTCTCCTAGTTGATTTGCAAAACCTGATACTGGATGCTTGGGGCTGGTGCACTGAGACGACCCAGAGGGATGGTATGGAGAGGGAGGAGGGAGGGGGTGTTCAGGATGGGGAACACGTGTATACCTGTGGCAGATACATGGTGATGTATAGCAAAACCAATACAATATTGTAAAGTAATTAGCCTCCAATTAAAATAAATAAATTTATATTAAAAAAACATACTTCTAAATACTGTTAACAATATTACACAATTGCATTGTAGTGACCTGCATTCAGTTACATATTCAGCTGCTGCTGCTTCTGCTAAGTCACTTCAGTCGTGTCCGACTCTGTATGACCCCATAGACGGCAGCCCACCAGGCTCCCCTTTCGCTGGGATTCTCCAGATAAGATCAATGGAGGAGGTTGCGATTTCCTTCTCCATACGTGAAAGTGAAAAGTCAAAGTGAAGTCCCTCAGTCCTGTCCAACTCTTAGCAACCCCATGGACTGCTGCCCACCTGGCCCCTCTGTCCATGGGATTTTTCAGGCAAGAGTACCAGAGTGGGGTGCCATTGCCTTCTAGCTAATGGATAATTTTATTAGAGATCTGCTTGTCATTTGTATTATTGCAGAGTAACACAGTTTTGCCTGCTGTATTTCAACAATGATCCTTCAAGTCTCACAAAGAAACACTTGAGAATGAAGTAGCAGAATGTTATTCTTGTACATGTAAATACCAATTTTTCTAGGGGAAAAAACTTGTATGTTCCTGATGATTTCTACGCACCTCCTGTGTTTGGACGTCCATGGAGGAGGGTTTTGCTCGTGTTCTTATCCTCTTGCACAGAAATGCTCAGAGTCCTTGTGTGCCTGTTGTCCAATTCTCTCTTGTCTCTTGTTCGCTATCTGACCATGTGGTAGACATCACAAACCATTCATCAAAGTGTACTTTAGTGACTATTTATATAGTGTTAAGTTTTAGCAATTTTTTCTTTACTAATATATATATTTTGTGAATACTGACCACCTAAGGGCTTCCCTTATGGCTCAGAAGTTAAAGCGTCTGCCTCCAATACAGGAGACCGGGGTTCAATCCCTGGGTCGGGAAGATCCCTGGAGAAGGAAATGCTAACCCATTCCAGTATTCTTGTCTGGAGAATCCCATGGATGGAGAATCCTGGTAGGCTACAGTTCACGGGGTTGCAGAGTCGGACACAACTGAGCAGCTTCACTTTCACTTTCACTAAGAGGCTTAAGAGTCGGACACGACTGAGCAACTGAACAGAACTGAACTGGACTGAACTGAAGATGCTTAAAGAGCAATCAGAGGAACTGATAACCTGGAGGGCTACAGTCCATGGGGTACAGCTGCTGCTGCTAAGTCACTTCAGTCGTGTCCAACTCTGTGCAACTCCATAGACAGCAGAGTTGACACAATTACACACGCAGACAACCCCTCACATATTTGTTTTGTTCTTAACCATACAAAGGATGAGATAATGAACTTAGGAAAGCTAGGTTTTTATTCTCTTTTGCTTGGCCACTAGCCAGCAATAATATTAAACAATGTTGATTTAAAGTCTTTAACATTATTTATTAACAAACATATCACTCTTTGTATTTCATTATACCAATCGTGACTTTAGCTTCTTATGTGCCCCCAAATATACATAAAATACTACCTGTAAATATTTCCTTCAGGTATTTTCATCCAAAATCTCCTTAAAGCCCCTATTGTTTATATTTATTGAAGTTACACTAATAGAGCTTACAGTATTTGTTTTTTATATACAATTTATATACAAATTAATCCCTTAAACTCACACTGCTGAGATGTATGCTAAATTGCCTTTATGGGTTGTAAGATAATTTGAATCTAATGCCATAGAACATACCAGTTCTCTTATTGACAGTTTGGTTATATTTGCTGCTAAGTCACTTCAGTCGTGTCCAACTCTGTGTGACCCCATAGACAGCAGCTTGTCAGGCTCCCCCATTCCTGGGATTCTCTAGGCAAGAACTCTGGAGTGGGTTGCCATTTCCTTCTCCAAGCATGAACATGCAAAGTGAAAGTGAAGTCACTCAGTCGTGCCCAACTCTTAGCAACCCCATGGACTGCAGCCTACTAGACTCCTCCATCCATGGGATTTTCCAGGCAAGAGTACTGGACTGGGGTGCCATTGCCTTCTCTCGGTTATGTTTGAGTGTATATTAAATTGAACGTATATTCCTGAACATTTAAAATTTCAGATTTTCTTTACAAAACAAATATATCACTTTAGAGTATAATAGTATACATTTTAGGGTTACTCCTACTATCTGTAAATACCTAGTTGTACTTCATTATATTTCATTCATGTGAAATAAATATTTTTAAAACACTAAAATTTAAATACTTAACATTATAGAATTCCTAGCAATTTTATGTCAATTTTCCAGATTTTTCCACAAATCTACTATCTATCACAACCAACTTGGTGCATTCCAATACTACCTTGCAATGGACTAATGCAGTAGCTTCCAACTTAACTGGTGCCCTCATTCTAGCCATGTTCACTGAAATGTAGTCTCAGTATCCAGAATAACCTCTTTTCAGGTTTCTGAAATGAATATTTTCATCTCAAAACACTCCAAAGCCTTTTTGTTTTTTCGGAATAAAAGTCAAATATTTTGCTAGCCTAGTGGGTCTCCCTCTCCAGCTGTTCTCCTTCACCTCTCTAAACTCATGTCCTATTACTCTATTGCTTACACCAACTCACCACTAGCCATCTACTTTAACCCTCAAGATAGTATGGGTCATAGGGATACACCTGACCACTCGCTTTGCCTGAGAGAATGTTTCCCAGATATTCATCGGTCTCCATTATCTTCAGAATGCAAATGCCTGGTTTTAAGGTATATAAACTTTCCATTTCCTGATTGTAGATTTCTCTCAAAAAAGGTTGTGTAAGTTAGACTCCCATTATTTTTCATTCTTTCACTAATACTTTTAACAAAATGACTAATAAAAATTTTTATCTCAATTTATTTTCATTGGTATTCCTAGGATGTCTTCATATACAATATTCATATTCCAATTATCACAATTATATACCCTTTCCTAGCAGTGCTTCCTTGATTTTATTCCTTTCTTGTCCTATGCATATTTGTCAAATATATTATTTATTTCATTAACCATTGCAAATAACACACATTTGGCTTTATTCACAATTCTACTGATTTCATCTTTTACTTAAGTAAAATCTCTTTATGTTACATATTTAATTATTTCATTTTTGTTACTTTTTCCTTGAAACTTTGGCTAATTTATTTTTAAAACTATGTGTTCTTCAATAATTGCCTTTAAGTTCCTTCTGAGTGATACTATATCTGTACCTTTTGGATTTTAAAATGTAGTATCCTTTTCATTTAGCTACAAGTATATAATAATATTCAACATGATTCTTTTTAATTGAAGGATAATAGCTTTACAGAATTTTGTGGTTTTCTGTCATACATCAACAAGAATCAGCCATAGGTACACCCATGTCCCCTCCCTCCCTAACCTTTGTGTTTTATTTTGTATTCTGAAAACATGTCTGATGTCAATTATTTGAAATTTGTTTTCATTCTTTCAGGGCTAATATCCTGTGAATATCTGCAAATTTTCTAGGTGGCTTAAAAATAAAATGCAAGTTATGCTATATGGAAATAAGATTACATTCATATATAGATTATTCTTTCTAATAATTTTATAAAAAATCCTACAGATTCACTATTTGTTTTGTTTGCTTCATGTACCAGCTTTTATAAGATTTGTGTTAAATATTTCTCTGATATGTTTTTTTTCTATTATTTTGTCAGTTTTGCCCAATGAATTTTGAGCCAATTTGGTTTTTCACACTCTGGGTTATGATATCTTCTTGTTTAGTTTCATTTTCAATTTTCCCTCTCTGTAGCTTTCATGCTTTTCTCCTGATTTCTGTCAGGAATTGGAAATCCAGTTTGATACATTTTGTAGCTCTAATTTTGTTATTTTATGTCTTTTATATTTCTGGGGTAAACCTTATATGTCTTTCCTTGGAACTTGCCTGTATTCAACACTCCCAATGCAAGGGGCATCAATTCCACCCCTGGTGAGGGAAATAAGATTCTACATGCCTCAAGGCATGACCAAATGAATTCTTTTTCCTTTATAAAGCTTTTAAATTTTCTTTTAAATGATTTAAAGATATAAATAGTCCCTTATAATTTTTCAAGGAACTCTTTAAAGCATGTGTCCATATTTCATCTTTAAGCAGAATCTTTTTTAGTATATACTGAATTTTATGGATCCACTTCTGGAAAGGCATTTCATAAGCCATTAGACATATATACTTTTAAATATTATTTAGGTGGGCTCACTGTTCCTTGAACCTCTGGTATATTACTAACTTCTAAAGAAACAGATCAAGAATAATCTATGTATCACTGCAGACACAATAAAAATCAAGAATAACACCAGTAGTAAAAAAAAAAAAAAATTACAACTTTAATGAGTAACTCATATATATGAAAATTATGGTATTTTTCCATAATCTAACCCCAAGATATCACTATCTTATCTATATGACCATAAAATAACAAATAAAATAAACATATATTAGAAAACTTATCTATATATTCTGCCATCTAAATTTCTTCTTCTCTAGAAATATTGTTGCCTGGAACCCTCTTCACTGAATGCCACCTATCACTAATCTCTCAATGATTCTAAAAATAAATACTTTCAAAATTTTAATCTGTCATTGTGACCATCATTTCTCTACTTAAAAATCATAATAGGTATGCTGGGAAACTATCATCTTTATATAATTTCTCAAGGACATTTGTTAGGAACACAAAAAGTTACACTGAATTATTTTTACTCCTTCTATATAATTCTACTTTTGCAGTCTAAATAGAAAAATATATATATAGAATACCTGTAAAACTTGATTACTTCAGATTAGCATTTCCTAAGGAAATGAAGACTCCATCTCTTCCATGTTCTCAATGTCCTTCTATATCATATTTTATTAGCTACCCAAACCTTGAATTCTGTAAGTAAAAATTATATAACTTTGAGCCTACTTTTTTTCTCAACCCAAGAATTCCATAAACCATTCAGCATTCCAGAGAGGAACCAGAACTATAACATGGAATAAGACACAATCACAGAGATCTTAAATCAGAGTCACAAGTATTATTTGTACTACATGTCAGAGTCTTCTCATAATGTCAAGAAGGAATGTATTAGTGGGAAACACAAATAATAAGTAAAATTAGAAGAAGATAGATCAACCAAAATTCATTAATCAGGAAAAAAAATTTGCCCAAATCTGATTTGATCATTGAGAAAATACAGGGTTTTATGTTACTGACTCAATAAAATGGAGTCATTTTTCTTTATGAGTAAAGTTCAAACAACAACCAATAAGGCTGACATAGAAGTCCGTTTCTTACCTAGTTCTTTCAAAATAATATTAATTTAGCCTCTGGCATTTCATAAAAACATTTAGGTTAATCTTAACTTCTTTATCGTGTGCACCCATGCTCATATACACATTTCCATCATAGCATTGTTTATTTTAAACTTTTTCAGAGAACAAGAATCATAAATATTTTATTTAATTTAATCGGCCTCCTATGAGAATGCTTACAGGAGATAAACCCTTATTAAATGCTGTTGTTTTATTTAATAATTTTGATGTAAAGGAAATAGAAATAAACATCAGACACTTGTTATAGGAAAACATGTTTCCTGTTTAGAGGCAGTATTATCCTACTGATTAATAAGAAGTAGTCTCTTTGATAGTAGTCTTTTATGAAAGCTTTTATGGAAGTGTTTTATAAAAGTTAAATTATTGAAATTGACAAAAGTCACCATACCCATAGCTGATTCATGTCAATGTATGGCAAAAACCATCATAATATTGTAAAGTAATTATCCTTCAATTAAAATAAATTAATTAATTTAAAAAACTCACTCTGATAAAGATCAAAACACAATCAGAATAGTCTACCAATCAGTGCTGGTATACTTTTAAAACTTTGAAAGGTACTATATTTTACATGTTTAGTAAAACATTGAGAGTAAATTTTGACATGATAAATTAAAATGATTAACAGAAATTTATTTTATAACAAAAGCAAAAGAGAGAGAGAAATCTTGGTCAAGGGTGATCCATCTTTGACGAATACATTTTCCTTAGTCATGGATTTTGTAATTTTGTAAAAGCCTTCTCATTTGAATCATTGCCTGTCTTACAATATTGTTAATTTACTACTAGTCTTATTATATTATTTTAGGTAAAATTAAAAGGAAAATATGCNATTTTATGTAAAACATAACATTGATTTCTATACATATAATATTCTCATTTTCTTAGAAGTATATAGTCCAGGAGCTCTGTGTCCCTCTTTTTTGAAAGCATAAAGTGGTACAGTGGTAAAGAATCTGCCTGCAATACTGGAGACAGGGGTTTAAACCCTGGGTTGTGAAGATCCCCTGGAAGATAAAATGGCAACCCACTCGAGTATTCTTGTCTGGGAAATCCTGTGGACAGTGGAGACTGGCAGGTGACAGTCCATGGGGTTTTAAAGAGTCAGATGTGACTGAGCAACTGAGCACAATGGATACACATTCACTGAGAATTAACCTATTAAAGCAGAATGTTGACTTCTGGACAAGTTGCTTAAGTCTT
Organism: Neotragus pygmaeus; assembly: GCA_006410875.1. Classification (NCBI taxonomy): domain Eukaryota; kingdom Metazoa; phylum Chordata; class Mammalia; order Artiodactyla; family Bovidae; genus Neotragus; species Neotragus pygmaeus. The sequence continues at coordinate 43,984 of SJYV01000291.1, read as the reverse complement.
TATCACATAAAATGTGACTGGTAATGAAAATGAAATTAAAATTTATTGAACATTACCAAATTTCTAAAATGTATAAAGCTTATCTAATATTATTACATGTTGTGATCTCTTTATTTACCAGAAAGAATATGTTGGTGGTGAAGCCAGATTGGGATTTTGAGAGCCCAAACACTCAATCCAATATGCTGTCTGAGATGCTATTATGAAAAAGTCACATAACAACTTAAAATTCTAAATCTTTGCAACATGGCCAAGCTATAAATAAAATCACTTATTGTATTTCATTTTCTTTGATCTGAATGATTAAAATTTTCATTTTTAGCTTTTACTAGGAAGCAAAGTAATATTTCTCTTCTCTTGTTCTTGCTTCCTAGTGGCTAGGATGGTAAGTAAATTGCCTGGAATGGAGGAAACATGGGTCCCATCCCTAGAGGAGACAACAGCAACCCACATCAGTATTCTTGCCTGGAGAGTTGCACGGACAGGGGAGCCTGTCAGGCTACAGTCCATAGGGTAGCAAAGAGTTTGGACATGACTGAGCAACAACAGTTTCATTTTCACTTCCTCTCTTGTTCTAATTTAGATCTGCATTACACAAACTCTACTAAACAACTGCTGAAAGGTCATTTACCTTGTGAGCATTTCTAGGTATTCTGGACTGTGGTAGACCTATGTACATAAACTATGTGGACAATGATGTTTTCAAAAATGTATTATTAGTGTTATAACATTTTAATATTATATTATGTTTTTAATAGGATCCACATCAATAGTCTAATTTGAGTTTTTAAGTAAAGCTGTTTTTGCCATAGCTCTACATATTTACACTCTAACTCTCTCTCTCTCTCTTTTTTTATGGCTTCTATTACTTTAATGCCAACAATAATATTAAATTATTCTAGTGAGAATTATCTTCTACTTCAAAATTGTCATCTGCTTCTCATTCTTTCTACACATTAGCTACCAAACTCTCTAAGGTACCTATGAAATTCCTATGTTTACTGTTTTACTGGTCTGTATCTGTAATACTGGCCCATGTTTATGCTTTTTTAGTAAAACTCTTGTTTTATTAAACAAGAGTTTAGTAAAATAAAATAAAATAAACTCAGTCTACCTACTCTCATATCCTTCTTCCATATCACCAACAGGCCCTAGCATACCACTGCCAAAACATGTTTCTTCTAAATTTGGGTCATATAGTGGGTGCCCTCATGTGTTGTAAAATCCATGAATGGTGAAACCTAACAATGAATCCTGATAGAACAAACTTTCATATTTTTAGTTATGCCCCATATCTAAGGAGTCTGATCTCTCCTAAATGAAAATTTATTATAAATGAAAAATAAGGCTATACTGGGTAATTTCTCCCATGTTTTAGGATAGTCCTGCAGCTTATCTTATTCTCTCTAAGCTTTTTAAAATATACATAATATTCTTGAACTTTTGGGGACCACTATATTAAAGTTCTGATAGGTATGAATCACAGTAAACCATAACTTTGAAATGAGACCCCCAAAAAAAAATTCTTTGCAACCTGTCTTCTGGTAGACAAATATGAGATATGGTTCTAAGCTCAGTTCAGTTCAGTCACTCAGTCATGTCTGACTCTTTGCAATCCCAGGGACTGCAGAACACCAGGCTTCCCTGACCATTGCCAACTCCTGGAGCCTACTCAAACTCATGTCCATTGAGTCAGTGATGCCATCCAACCATCTCATCCTCTGTTGTCCCCTTCTCCTCCCACCTTCAATCTTTCCCAACATCAGGGTCTTTTCCAGTGAGTCAGTTCTTTGCATCAGGTGGCCAAATAATGGAGTTTCAGGTTTAGCATCAGTCCTTCCAATGAGTATTGAGGACTGATTTCCTTAGAATGGACAGGTTGGATCTCCTTGCAGTCCAAATGACTCTCAAGAGTCTTCTCCAAAACCACAGTTCAAAAGCATCAGTTCTTCAACACTCAGCTTTCTTTATAGCCCAGCTCTCACATCCATACATGATTACTGGAAAAACCATACATTGACTAGATGGACCTTTGTTGGCAAAGTAATGTTTCTGATTTGTAATATACTGTCTAGTTCGGTCATAGCTTTTCTTCTAAGGAGCAAGCTTCTTTTAACTTCATGGCTTCAGTCACCATCTGCAGTGATTTTGGAGGCCCAAAAATAAAGTCTCTCACTGTCCATATTTTCCCCATCTATTTCCCATGATTGGACTGGTCCTAAGATAGTAAAAAAAAAAAAAAAAAAACTAAAACTATACTTCTGATATCTAAATAGTTTATAAATTACATATAGATAAATCATATCTTTATGCTACACATAGTATGTTCCCCCTAAATAATACCAAGAATAATGCTAAAAGGTATCAGAAAAGGGAGAAATCACTTCAGAGAGACTGCTATGAGCTTCCTGAAAAGATCATGGGATTTAAAGGATTTCAGGATTCAAATAGAAATGCTAAGTATAATCTAAACAAGTTTAAGAAGTCTCATAGATTCACTAAATTATACCAAGAGGACTCTAAAGGATTAATGCAGTTTGATCCTCTCTTTTTCAGATTTGCAATAGGAGGGAGTGTTCAAAGATCATTATGTTCTGAAATTACTATAATGAGGAACCAAAGGCAATAATCTGTGCCAAAGAATAAAATAAAAGATATTTTGTGCTTTTTATTTGGTAGTTATCTCTGCCCAAAGGAAAGGCATTGGTATGTTGAATGATGAAACATGTTAATGATTATCAATTGAACACATTGTGTTTGGGATTCAAAATAAACATACTTTTTACTGTCATTTGTGGAAACAAAGTAAAATAACTAAGGTGAATAGTTGGCTTCTGCCACTAAGATAAAACTAACAGAAAAATATTAAATTTACTCATATTTTTCTACCTAATACTCTGTTCACACTCATTATGTTGAGCCTTAAAAAAAAATTTGAATCCCTGGATAATATTTTGAACCACTGTTAGGAAAAGTGTTTTCTTATAATACTGAAAGTGATTCAGAGGTGGGGGTGCAACTTATCAGAATGAGTTTTTATATACCCTTATGAACACACTCAATATGCCAGCAAATTTGGAAAACTCAGCAGTGACCATAGGACTGGGAAAGGTCAGTTTTCATTCTAATCCCTAAGAAAGGCAATGCCAAAGAATGCTCAACTTACCACACAATTGCATTCATCTCACATGCTAGTAAAGTAATGCTCAAAATTCTCCAAGCCAGGCTTCAGTAATACATGAACCATGAACTTCCAGATGTTCAAGCTGATTTTAGAAAAGGCAGAAGAACCAGAGATCAAATTGCCAACATCCACTGGATCATGGGAAAAGCAAGAGAGTTCCAGAAAAACATCAATTTCTACTTATTGACTATGCCAAAGCCTTTGACTGTGTGGATCACAATAAACTGTGGAAATTCTGAAAGAGATGGGAATACCAGACCACCTGACCTGCCTCTTGAGAAATCTGTATGCAGGTCAGGAAGCTGNAAGGAGACCTCAGTTCAAATGGGTTTGATTCATGTATCTGGAAGAACCCCTGGAGGAGGGCATGATAACCCACTCCAGTGTTTTTCCTGGGAAGTTCCACCAACAGAGGCACCTGGCAGGCTAAGTCCATAGGTCACAAAGAGTCAGGTACGACTAAAGTGATTTAGCATTTAGCAACTTATTTTAGAGTTCCATTTAAATTTCAATTTGACATTTGTTTATAATGTGTGTATCTTGTACTGACCCAAATTAGAAAAGAAATATTTTGCCATAAAAATAATTCCATATTTTTCATAAGAAGTGATAAATTATTTGATTGTAAGTTCACTTACACAGTATAAATATTTGTGATTTAACACTCAATTAATGGTGCTAAATCCATATTCAAGCTGACTTTGCTGGCTTATAATTAATTGGATACTGTTCAGACTTTAGCTTGCCAATTACTTGACAGAAGGAAAAGTGGAGGTTCACAGAAAGCATATTCTGGCATCAGTCTTTCTGAGACTTGCTGCTTTAGAATGCATTCATGGGTGCTACCAGATTGCTTTTACTAACAGGATTTCAGAATATATCACAAATAAGATCTACATTTGTATCTGTACCATTTTTTCTTAAGTTTTAAATCATATCTGTCTCCATGCCATCTGTCGGACACTTGTGAAAGGGATGAATCACTTGCTAAAAAGCCTAAATGTCATCATATTAGTGTCATGCTCATGTAACATACTTNTTTGCCATAAAAATAATTCCATATTTTTCATAAGAAGTGATAAATTATTTGATTGTAAGTTCACTTACACAGTATAAATATTTGTGATTTAACACTCAATTAATGGTGCTAAATCCATATTCAAGCTGACTTTGCTGGCTTATAATTAATTGGATACTGTTCAGACTTTAGCTTGCCAATTACTTGACAGAAGGAAAAGTGGAGGTTCACAGAAAGCATATTCTGGCATCAGTCTTTCTGAGACTTGCTGCTTTAGAATGCATTCATGGGTGCTACCAGATTGCTTTTACTAACAGGATTTCAGAATATATCACAAATAAGATCTACATTTGTATCTGTACCATTTTTTCTTAAGTTTTAAATCATATCTGTCTCCATGCCATCTGTCGGACACTTGTGAAAGGGATGAATCACTTGCTAAAAAGCCTAAATGTCGTCACGTGAGTGTCATGCTCATGTAACATACTTCAAGAGAAATTTATCACCAAATAAAGAAGTGTCAACTTAAAATTACTTTTTCTTTATTTCTACTAAATTCATTTTCCTTTCATCTTCTATTCAATTGATATTTATAATAAGCAATATATTTCGAAATGAATTTAGAAATATAATTTTGGTTGTCCATGAGATTGCTTTATCCTAATTCATCTCAGTTCCTTGAGTAAAAGGAATTAAGCAGAATTACAGTAGTAACTTGATATTTGATAGATCATTTACTCCTTAAAATGAAAATGTTGGACAAAATGAGAAGCAACTAAAAATATAAAAATAGGGAAAAAAAAAAAAGGAATGGGTTTCTCTACCAATGGAATCCAAGAGGCTGATAATGTAGTTTTCAGTCTTTATTTTTGTGCAATTTTGTTGCTTATAGAGGAGTTGACATCCATGTCCATCAACTCCTATATCTCATCTAGCATTAATAATATATTGTTGATAAGCATCATTGCTTCATTTTTCTTCAAAGAATCATAGAACATGAATTGAAAATTTTAGTCTGACAAAAGAGATAGAAGGGTTTATATAAACCCTAAGTTACATTTATGTGAATTATAAAAAAAATTCTGCTTAAACACAAAAAATTAAGTTTGTATACTATTTACTTCTCGATAAAAATAAACATAACCACTAACTCATTATATATTATACACATTTAATTACTGAATATACAACAAGAGAAAATTACTATTTTAAACTTTAACGGCTCAAATTCACTAGAAAATAATTTGCAATAAAATCCATGTATGTTAAACATTCATGAAAATTCTATTTTATGATTGCTTGATCTATTTCTCACTTTTTCATATAAGTGATTGCTACATTTTTATACTATAAACAAGATTATAGAGATTAGTGGTTTTAAGCAATGCTAATTTAAGAACTTACATTATCTTCTTTCAACTGTTATTGGGAAAGATAAATGTCTTCTGAAAAAGATGAAAATGTATCCAGTAAATCATTGCATAAGATACATTGCGGTGCTTCAGAGAAAATTATTATAGATTCTAGGGGAAAATAAACCCAAAGTTTGTAATCTTCTTATGTATTAATGTTCCATCAATACTATCAGTTAGTATGTTCATCAGTAACTTTCAACTTTAAAAAATTTTTATATGGTTGCTGAAGCTAACTTTTATTGCACTTTTAAAAAAATCACAAGTCCTTTATAATAGAAATATTCTTTTATTTTTGTGAACGTTTAAAGACAATATTGATTAATGTAATAATAAAAAATGTTGACATAAAACTTGATATCATATTTGGACACATAGTAGGNTGCTGAAGCTAACTTTTATTGCACTTTTAAAAAATCACAAGTCATTTATAATAGAAATATTCTTTTATTTTTGTGAACGTTTAAAGACAATATTGATTAATGTAATAATAAAAAATGTTGACATAAAACTTGATATCATATTTGGACACATAGTAGGTAAGGAAAAACAGAGATGACTGCACTTTCTATGCTAGTATTCTCAAGAGTTTATATCTCTCCATCATGAAAGGGCTTATCTTGCTTCGTATGTTGATGATGGGTGAGTCTTTGACTATTTTAACCAATAGAATACAAGGAAAGCATCACTTTTACGTGCCAGTTACAGATCTACTGCTTAATAGACCTTGACTACCTGCTTTTTCTTTTTTTCCCCTTGAAATCTTTGTTGTGAGGTGGCAATACCATGCCACCAAGCTGCAGGGGAGCACCAGTCCACTGTGTGAGTGATCCGATTGACAGTCCCAGCTAAGCCCGGCCCCCTAGCATCAATCACCAGTGTTTTGAGTCAGTTGTTTTGGAACTGAATTTACAAGCTCTCTGGAGATAACAAGTGCATTTCCAGAGAGCTATTTTCAAAGACACTATGTCTACTCAAGCTTGGCCTAAATGATAAAGCTATAAGAAAATGGTGTAAATCAGGTTTCAATTTTATTTTAATAGATTCATTAGTAATCTATTACTAATGAATATTTTCCAATTTTTATTGAAGTTCATCCATTATGGTTTACACAGAAATAAAAAGAAACAGATAAAAATCTTAGTTACAGGTTTTTCTGTTTTCTTCCACTCTATCTAGCATTTCATCTTTTTCCCCCCAAACTAAGTATTCAATAACATATGTATCATTTAATTCATTTTTGATGAATTTTTGCTTCTTTTTTTGGTCTTGATAATTTTACTTTTAATTTTTCCAACTTCCATGGAGAAATAACAAACTCCTTAAAATTTTATTTTGCATTTTATAATATACAAAATTGTTGATAGTACTATAAAATCATGTACTAAATTTTAACAGCAGTTGGCTTTTGCACTGTCAAACTTTCCATAGCAGTGAATGGATAGTTGTTATGATAAGTGGCTCANCTCCTTAAAATTTTATTTTGCATTTTATAATATACAAAATTGTTGATAGTACTATAAAATCATGTACTAAATTTTAACAGCAGTTGGCTTTTGCACTGTCAAACTTTCCATAGCAGTTAATGGATAGTTGTTATGATAAGTGGCTCATTACACAGTGATCTCTAATTAGGTTTTCATAATACTTTTGTCTTTTAAGGGAGAATGAAAATTATTACTTTGTGATCATTTCATAGTAAAAATAGTAATAGCTTTAAACTGCAGTTTTAGCCATATTCTGCTGATACTTAACACAATAGATTACAATAAGTGCTTTATAAATATCTAATTTAAATGAGTCTAATAATAGGATTTATTTTTTCAAATATTTCTCTGCAAATGTATCAATTGAAAAAGCAGTTGTTTATTTAGCATGCTGTTTAGATCAATTAGTGTTCTTGATTGTCAAATTTGTTGTTTCTTCTTAAGTCAAAGCTATAGATAGAATAACACACTAGTAAAATTAGGACAATATGCTTAATTTTCATCTGTGAGAATGTTTCAAAATATTGACTCTTGTTATAATGAAAATTGAAACTGCTAATTGCTCAGTGTGTCTAACTCTTCGTGATACCATAGACTGGAGCCCACCAAGCTCCTCTGTCCATGGGATTCTTCAGCTAGAATACTGGAGTAGGTAGCCATTCACTTCTCCAATGAGTCTTCCCAACCAAGGGATCACACTCAGGCCTCCCTCAACGCATGTAGATTCTTTACCATCTGAGCCACCAGGGAAACCCATTTGGTTATAATTACACTAATAATATCTGCTGGAAATTTATTATAATATCTGTGTAGATTGCTCACATTTAGAATCACTTAGACTATATGAGAAAAACAATTTCAAAATAACTAAGACATCTATTGTGTAAATCAATGAAAAATTTTAGCAGAAGCTTAATTGTAGAGTGTAGCACCCAAACAGCATTGCAAAGTAAGTCTAGAAAAGGTATGGAATAAAACAGTTAGCCCTCAGAGCCAACTAAAGAAGTGGAATGTGCTAATTCTAAGCACTGACTAACAAACAGAATGAAGAGAAGATATTTGATTTGTTTAATGAAGCAAACATTTTTTGCTAAGAGAATCATAACTGTAAAAAAGTTCAGTAGACAGAGAAAACCAGGTAGGGTTTTGATGTGGAAAAAGGATTCTGATGTTCTAATGAAATATGGAGGAAATAATATAATAAAAAAAATTAGAGACTTTGACTCATAAGGTGATGATTCTTTGTTATTACATAGAAAGATGACCTATTAATAGTTATTTGGTTACATTATTTTAAACCTCTGCTCAGAATCTGAGTCATAAGCTAAGATAGTGGCTGTTTTTCTGAGTAAGAATCATGTTACCATAGTTTCNCTCATAAGGTGATGATTCTTTGTTATTACATAGAAAGATGACCTAGTAATAGTTATTTGGTTACATTATTTTAAACCTCTGCTTAGAATCTGAGTCATAAGCTAAGATAGTGGCTGTTTTTCTGAGTAAGAATCATGTTACCATAGTTTCAGGGTGAAGAAATGTATGGAATCAGAGTCAAATAATAATAATCAGATAGAGATCATATAGAGTGCATCAATTAGGTGTAATATATGTTTTAATACAAATCACATGTAATCATTATATAGGAGAGTTTGAGATCGTGTGCTATACACATACATAAATCATTTCTCAATCACTAGCTAAAAATATGTATCAAATGTCTTGTCTCTGCTTTTCATATTGTCTTGTACAGCAGATTTCATGATTTCAAGCCAATACCAAGCATTTAAGAAAATTAAAACTTCAATCTTATTTTTGATTAAAAGCTCTCCCTCCTTTATTACTATTAATGCCATTGCCCTAAAGAAATTTTNCTCTGCTTTTCATATTGTCTTGTACAGCAGATTTCATGACTTCAAGCCACTACCAAGCATTTAAGAAAATTAAAACTTCAATCTTATTTTTGATTAAAAGCTCTCCCTCCTTTATTACTATTAATGCCATTGCCCTAAAGAAATTTTGAGAAATGGAATGTGGATGTCTTTCCTTCCTCTATTGAGCTTTCTGACGGATCTCTAGTGTATTGGTAGCCAAAGAAAAGAAGAAGCAAGACAAGTATCCCTTCGTAAACTTGTACACTTCTTGAGGAAGTCTGTGAGTTTCTAAGTAATGCTGGATGTCCTCTTGTCAGATGCCTGTCATGTAGAAAATGCTCAATGGCCAGATGACTGCATACTACAAGTTCAAACTGTTCAGAGGATTGTGGAGGGGATCCCCTTGCTGCACAGTTTTAATGAGGGATTTCTGTTTAGAGTCTATGTATTTTTGCCCTTCCTTTCCTCTTTTAGCTCCAGTTGCAGAAGTGCACCCAACAGGTTTGCTTGGGAAGTCATTTTGTTTGTATTTTTGGATGGATAAATTCTAAGACAGCTCAAAAACCACAGAACTCCTTGGCATTCCTAGAAATGTACTCACCCATGCCAAACCAAAAGGTGCAAATGCATGCTTTCTTACTTCTGAAACATCTACCTTCCCTAACCTTTCTCTTCAGCTTCTTTTAGTCTCAGAGAGGAATCAGACATCAGTGCAATCGATGCTTTACTTGAGCAACCTTCAAGTCGGAGGGTTTGATTTCAGGTTCTCCTTTGTTCTGGTACCCCAGCCTCTGAATAATTTTCTTCCCATCTCCTCACTTTGCTTCTAAATTTTCCTCATATTCTTTTCCACTTTCTGTTAGGTCTGAATAAATAGGGATTTGAAACAGTGATCAGGGGATCTAAAGGGAGTTTTAACTCCCTTTAGAAAATGTGATCCCTTAGTATCTTTAATTTTAACTTGGATTCATAGAAGCCACTAGTATGGTATCTAGAAGAGTCTAATATTGCATCATATTTTATATTCTAGTTACATATTCAGGAATACCTAGTTCCCAAGATGTTGATTCCATGCCTTTAGTTCATATTTATTGATTAACTGGTGTCATTCAAGAGAAATAAAATATTTTTCTCTAGGAAGCCTATATTCCAGATATAGAAAAACAACCACCACCACAATGAAAAGCAATTCAAAAATGGTTTTAAATTGATTACATCTTGTAAAGATGATAAAAATAATGTGATAGATAAAAGGTGACTCTGATAACCCTTTGATAGGGTTACCTGGAAAAGTCTTTGACAAAATTATATAAGTTGAGGTCCCAAAGATGTGGAGAAAATGGTCCTACACATATATGAAGATAAAACATAAATGCAAATGTCCATAGGAAAAGTAATGATGATATATTTCAGGAAAGAGAAGGGCCAGAAGACCATGAGTTTATGGTATGTGTTATGAGCAACAGAATGGCTTAAGAGATGATCAGATTGGTGGTATTATTTAGGACCCAGTTGATCCTAATGAATAGTTTAAATTTTATGCTAAGTGGTCATTGAAAGGTGTGAGCAGAGGTATGGAATGACATGATTTATGTTTTGAACAACAGAATGTATTTTAACAGATGAAGATAAAAGTAAGTAGGATTTTGGAGAGGAAAGGTGATGATAATAAGAGAACTGGTATAGAAAACAGAGAAAAAAAGAAATAAACAATATACTGCTTAATGTCATACAGGAGGAACAAAGGTGGTTTTCTGTGAGTCTGGATGATGGATTAAGGGAAAGAGAAGTATCAGGTGTGAATAAAATATTTTCACTTTGGACCTCTGGTTACAGGGTGATGTCATTTACATATTGATAGATAGGAATAAGCAGTCAAAGCAAAGTTTTGTGGAGATAAGGAAAAGTAAAATAATTTTGTGTAGATACATTATATCTAAAATATCCATGAAATATTCAAGTGGAGAAATAAGACTAAATAATATCTTAATTGAAATAGACATAGTAAATGTCATAAATACCAAGAAAAAGATGGAAGTAGAATTTAAAATGAATTACCAATGGCCAGTAATAGACTAGCATTAGGGTAACTAGGGACTGCAGATATTTAGTGCTCACACACTCATAGATTGTTCTTCTAAAAACTTAGCCAGATACTTAAGGGAGGACTGTGTGAAATTCTGAATCACCACTGCCCTGGCCTGGCTGGGAAAGGAAAACAGCAGCCACTACAGAAACTCCACCCAAATACATCTTCCTAACTTCCTTATAGAACACAAGCCTTGATCTCCTTTATCAAAGTTCTCCAAAGAAACAGATGCAACATCACACACACACACACACACACACACACACACACGCACACACACATACATGCTGGCATCCAAAATAAGGCAAAATTTCCTTCCTAAATACCTTGCTTCTTTATTGGCTTCTGAAGTGTGAACAGCCTATTCCCTACTTTCAGTAAGAATCATAAGGAAGAACAACAAAATTCTCTGCTTTGAGCTAGAGGGTATCAATGAAACCCATCTGCATTTAAGAGAAAAACAAGGGGAAACAACAGTGAAATACCTCTATGCCTGGTGGAGAAATAGAAATACATGCTAAAATCATCTCTGCATTTGAAGGAAGTGTGAAATATCTGTGAAGGCCACATCCCAAGACACAGTTCATAGTGCCTGCCTAAGACCGAAACGTAGTCATAACCTCAGAAAACACAAGCCCACACACACACACACACACACATGACAAAACACAAATAATAATTGAGTGAAAACAGAAGACCCTGATACTGGGAAAGATTGAAGGCAAAAGGAGAAGGAAGTGGCAGATGATGATATGGCTAGTTGATGATATTCAATGGATATGAATTTGATCAAATTCCACGAGACAGTAAAGGACAGGAAAGTCTGACATGCTACAGTCCATGGGGCTGCAAAGAGTTGAACATGACTTANAAGGAGAAGGAAGTGGCAGATGATGATATGGCTAGTTGATGATATTCAATGGATATGAATTTGATCAAATTCCACGAGACAGTAAAGGACAGGAAAGTCTGACATGCTACAGTCCATGGGGCTGCAAAGAGTTGAACATGACTTAGCAATCGAACAAAAACAAGAGGAACACAACTGTGACAGTTGCAAGGAACAGATTCTCTTTGGAGAGCTGTACAAAAAGAAGATTCAGGCCAAGAGAAAAGACACAAATAACGTATCGGTATATCTTTTTTCCACCTCTCCAATTTGACCTAAGTTAATCAGGATTTCATAAGGCAATACTTTAGCCATACAGCAACTGCAGTGCTCTCTGTCAAGCTAGCATCTTCTCTTCTTTCACTATTTTACATATGTAATATGTTGAAGATTTTTTTTCAATATGAAAACAATTCTTGGCAAATAAATCTTGTTCACCCTGGAAGAAGTATTAAATATAAAATCTATTCATCTATTTCACCTGGGTAAAATATATTCTATTAAAGACTGTTTCATTCAGCTTTGCTTCTAATGACANACAATTCTTGGCAAATAAATCTTGTTCACCCTGGAAGAAGTATTAAATATAAAATCTATTCATCTATTTCACCTGGGTAAAATATATTCTATTAAAGACTGTTTCATTCAGCTTTGCTTCTAATGACACTAAAACTATATGCTCTAAGATTTAAGTTTAGTTTTTATTATGAATGTTACATGTCCATTTTTCTTTCTTACTTCTAAATTATATTTTTGCATTGCAAAATGCTGCCCTTTGGAAAATTTGAATAAATGGATTTTAAAAGTCAGTGCAACCCATAAAAATAAAAATTCTATGCCTTTCCCAATTACTTTAGGATTATATAAGATTTTGTAGGATTTATGTTTATCTGCATTTAACTTCTCATTCTTCAAAACAGCTTACCTTCAAAACTGCAACTAGTATTCAGAAATATGATGAAAGATTAACAGGTGTACCTAATATAATCAAGAAATGAACATCTATATTTAGCATTGCACTTTTCTGTGTGTATGCATTAAACTTATTTTTAAAATGCACTAATATAGCACATATATCAATTGACATAAAGACAGTTTTCCATAGAGTAGAATATTTGAAAATCATTTTACTCAACATATTAATATCTAAAATTATTTAGTAGTGGTGTGTCCAATTTTTAACAATATTTACTTGCAGTCTATCAAATTAAATATTGCTTTTAAAATTATAAAATTAATTCATGAATTTAAAAATATGATTTAAAATCAANAGACTCTTGAGAGTCCCTTGGACTGCAAGGAGATCCAATCAGTCCATCCTAAAGAAGATCAGTCCTGGGTATTCATTGGGAGGACTGATGATAAAGCTGAAACTCCAATACTTTGGCCACCTGATGTGAAGAGCTGACTCATTAGAAAAGACCCTGGTGCTGGGAAAGATTGATGGCAGGAGGAGAAAGGAATGACAGAGGATGAGATGGTTGCATGGCATCACCGACTCAATGGACATGGGTTTAGGTGAACTCCAGGAGTTGGTAATGGACAGGGAGGCCTGGCATGCTGTGATCATGGGGTTGCCAAAAGTCGGACATGACTGAGCAACTGAACTGAACTGAACTGCTACATAAGTGTTGTGAACTGGATTTTGTGTCCCTGCAAAATTCATAGACTGTAGTCCAAATCCCCAGATGAGGAAGAACAATTAGGAAGTAATTAAGTCATGATGGTAGAACCCACATGAATAAGATCTGTGCCTTTAATAAAGGAAGTGTGAAAGAGATAATCTCTCTCCACATGAAAGTGTACAAAAAAAAAAAAAAAAAATTGGCTGTCTGCAAAACAGGAAGTGAGCTCTCACTAGGAACCAAATCTGCTGGCACTTTTACCTTAGAGTTCCTAGTGTCTAGAACTGTGAAAAAGAGATTTCTATTTTGTTTAAGCAACCCAGTGTATTCACAGGTAACTTAGTGGCAAAGAAACTGCCTGCCAGTGCAGGGACACAGGAGATTAAGAGTTTGATTCCTTGTCTGGAAGACCTGCTGGAGGAGGAAATGGCAACCCATTCAAGTATTCTTGCATGGAGAATACTATGGACAGAGGAGACGGGCAAGCTACAGTCCATGGGGTCCCAAAGAGTTGGACATGACTTAGCAACTGAGCATGTATACTTTTTATAGCAGTTTAAGTTCAGAAAATAAGCATTCAAAATTTTTATTCTTTAAAAATCTGTGAGCAAAATATTTGACTATAAGCAGGCTGTTGTTCATTTCCTATATTGTTCAAACAGCATGTATTTTACATTTAAAGACATGTACTTCTTAAATCCAAATCCACTTTACTAACTTTATAAATATTTAATGTATATCTAGGAGTAAATAAAATATATAATGTAAAACTTTTGAGCTAAGTTTCAGTATTTCTAAAATTTCTGGAAATAAAGGTAAATCCAGTTATTTTGCTTTATCCTTCATTTTCTCTTTCTTTCTAGTCCTTCAAATTTCATAACTCTCTTTTTTCATATTTGTTACAATTTTTTACTTAATGGTGTAAGAATTTAAATCAGGCAAATAATATTTAAAATTTTACTCTCTGCTTACATCACTGCTTCATTCTATAAAAAAGTATTTCCATAAAAAGTATTATATAAAATAGATTTTAAAATACATATTTTAAAGTCAACATTTATTTGATCTCGAAAATGGAAACATTACCAGAATAAGATATAAATAGATAATAAGCTTTATTTGGTGTTTCTCCATCTTTTTAAGTTGATCAGGTGGATGGATATCTCTTTAAATAATGTGTTAAATTTAGAGAATACATTAAATAGAAAAGAACATCGTGGAAAATTGGAAAGTCATTCCATTAACGTTTCAAATATGAAGTGTTCTATTCAGATACAAACTAAACTTAAAATGAGTGAATTGCTTTTTTTTTTTTAATGAAAGAGCTAGAGAGTAATTAAAGGTAATTGGCATGTTATTATTCTTAAAAGGTTCCCTTTTCTATTCTAAGAATACCAGGGAACAATTGAATAGATAAAAGTGAACCTCAAATTGCCAAATAGATCTTTATATAATAATACATCTTTCTAGACAAAAGATACTTCAAACCCATAAAAAAGAAGGGAAGTGCATTTGCCTGACTGGCCTTGCATCTTGACTACTGTAAAGTTGCCTTAGATTTTAAAACTTAACATTGTTAGATGCTATCAAGATGCTATCAGATGGGTTAAAGGGGAATCAAAGTGAGTGTGACAAACCTGAGGGATATCAGATGATTGGCAGAATTTAACATTAGGTGAGCAGTACAAATACAATATTGTAAAGTAATTAGCCTCCAATTAAAATAAATAAATTTAAACTAAAATAAATAAATAAATAAACATTAGGTGAGTAGAAAATTACTTGATAAATGAAATTGAAAGCAGAACAAATACTTTTATTTAAGAATACCTGTGGCAGATTGATGCTGCTAGCATTATTGATCCAATCTGAGAAGCCCTCCCTCTTGCCCTTTCTCCATCCAAATCCTGCATATTTTTCCTAGAACTGGATCAATACAAATTCTCATTATGAAGCCATTTATTTACTACTCACATGCTCAATGAACTCTTTGGTACAGACTTCCATCCCACCTGCAATCAATATAATGTCACATTCTTACCGGCTCATCTTTAGTTTCTCAGTCTAAGGAAGACTTAATCAGAGTCTTAATCTAATTAATCCAATATTAATGTAATTAAAATAATACCCCTTATTCATTTTGTTCTCTCTGAAATATGTTTTTTCTAATCATAAATTTTCCATGTCATTTAAAGATATTTTTATTTATACATTTGTGTGCAAAAATTGTGTGTTCTTCCATGTTCTGTTTATTTTATATTGTCATCTTTTCTGTACTGTCTATTTCTGGATGACTCCAAATATATGTTATTTTGGGGGCATCACAATTTGTTTAATTAAGGGGAATATGTTAAGAAGTTGAATACAAAAGTTTATCTTGATGCTGTAATATGCCAATGCATGTAATATGCCAATTTATTAAAATTAAAGGATACTTCAAACTAACTCTATTTGTTACACATAAATATGACATTTTTTACTCTGTCTTAAAACATGCACATTGAGTCATTTTTTTACAGCCTCACTGAAACAAAATTGATATAAAAAACTGCACATATTTAATGCATACAGTTTTATGAGTTTGGACATGTGCAAAGACTTGTGATACTATCACCACTATTAAGTTAATAAACCCTTGGAAAGTTTCCTTGTGTCCTTCTGCTTTGTGTTTGTGTGTGTGTGGTGGGGGGGTGGGGTGAGGGGGATAAAACTAAAATCTACCCTCAACAAATTTTTTACTGCACAATACCATACTGTTAACTATAGGCATGAGTACTGTATAGATATCTAAAATTTATTTCTATAACTTTATATTCATTGAAGAACATTAACTCAAAACATGACCTTAGTAAGAGCTCACATTTAGGACCTAAAGTTCAATCTGAAAGACTGATTCACATATAGATAATAAATATACGCTAGTATCCTATATGTTTCTAAGATCAAAGGCTCTATCTGAATTTTAGATGTAGGTGTTCAGAATATGTCACCCCAAATGTATCATTTTGGAATATTGATTATTTTGAGTTGAAGTATTTGAGAAACACACAATACAAGAAAGATACTCTGACCTTCCTTTGTCTTCCTGAAAACGGGAGCTAAATCTTTCATGAAGTTACCCTCCCTGTACTAGGAGGGGAGAACACATCCTTAGTACCAGAGACAAGGAATCCAGAGCTGGGAAGGCTGCATAAACAACCCTTGGTACTTCACCACTTCACTAAGTACAAACCTCTTTGTCTTGCCAGTTCTTCACAGCTTTATTATTTCTTTGTCTAAAAGGAACAAAATCTTTCCTGGTTTTGTAACTTTTTCATTTGATGTTTTTATGAGACTACTGTATGTACAAAATTAAATTTCTTTTCCTTCTGTTAATCTGTCTTATGCCAAGGTAATTATTAGACAAGCCAAAGAACCTACAAGGGCAGAAGGAACAATTTTTCCTGCCCCTATAGTTTAGTACATAAACAGGGCACTCCACTGGTTAGACATTGCTTGCTGATGGACTGTTAGGGCTAACAGATCCTGAGACCTTTCAGGAGAGCCAGCAGAAGGCAAAGAATTCTTACAAATCAGTCTTTATCATATACAGAACAGACTCAAAATGTATTAAATGTATAAACATATAAAGACTGAAAGCCATCAAACTCCTAAGAGAAAACATATGCAGAGCACTATTTGACATAAATCATGACAATGGTTTTGAAACTGTCTCCTAAGACAAAGGAAATAAAAGCATAAATAAACAAATGGGGTCTAATTAAACTTAAAAGCTTTTGCACAGCAAAACAAATCATCAACAAAATGAAAATAAAACCCACTGAATGGGAGAAAATATTTGCATATGATATGATCAATAAGGAGTTAATATCCAAAGTAAATACACAACTCAAAACAAACAAAAAAACTAAAACAAACTTGATTTAAAAAAGACTAGAAGACCTGAATAAACTTTCTTTCCAAGAACACATACAGATGGTCAACAGGCTCATGAAAAGATGCTCAACATCACTAAATACAAGGGATATACAAATCAAAACCACAAGGAGGTATCACCCCACATGTGTCAAAATGGCTGTCATCAGAAACACCACAAATAATAAATATTGTTGAGGATGTGGAGAAAAGAGAACTCTGGTACACTCTTGGTAGGAATGTAAATTTGTGCAGTCATTCTAGGAAATAGAACTGAAATTATCTCAATTGAAAAAACAAAAAAAATGGAAAAAGTTTGTCACTCCAATCGCTTCCATAAGACCTGTAGTAGGAGACTGATGTTAAGAAAATCACCATAACAAATACAATAGCAATAAAGAAGTTTGAAATGTGAGAATTACCAAAATGTGACACAGAGACATGAAGTGAGGAAATACTGTTGGGGAAACGTTGCTGATAGACTTGCTCAACATGGGGATGTCACAAGTCTTCAATCTGTAAAAAAACACAGTAATAATTATTCTCCTAATTAAACTATAAAGCATAAAATAATGAAAATTTAAGCCACAGATCGGAGCAAATTATTCCCTATATGTATGGCAAATAACTGATGTTCAGAATAGACAATGTATTCTTACAACCTGCTGCTGCTGCTGCTGCTGCTGCTGCTAAGTCGCTTCAGTCGTGTCTGACTCTGTGCAACCCCATAAACGGCAGCCCACCAGGCTCCCCCATCCCTGGGATTCTCCAGGCAAGAACACTGGGAGTGGGTTGCCATTTCTTTCTCCAATGCATTTAAGCCTGCTACCTTCATGCAAAACTCTTAAGCAGATATTTCACAATACAAGACATATTAGTGGCTTGTGAAAACGAGAAAAGTTCCTCAATATCAAAACATAAGATGAAAATGCATGGAAAAAATGCAGTAAGTTCTATTTCACACCACTAAAAGAACCAACAAACATTAAACAAAAATGACAGTCAATACTGACAAATAAGTGTAAAAACTAGAAGTTGCATATATTTTCTGTGAGTGTAAAATATTCACAACCATTTTGGAACAGAATTTATTTCTTAATTAAACATACACCTACCTGATAATAGAGATTTTACCCCCAGAAATTAATAATCAGTAAATTTAGCTATTAGAGGTTTTTGCAATTTTATACAAATTTAGGATTGTTTTTCCTATTCCTGTGAAAAAATACCATTGGAATCTTCATAGAAATTGCACTGAATCCATAAATTGCTTTGGGTAGTATGTACAGTTTAACAAGTTATTTCTTTCAATCCATGAGAAACAAATATCTTTTTATTTTTCTCTTAATTTCTTTCATCAATACCATATAGTTTTCAATGTATAAAATTTTCACCTCTTTGATTAAATTTATTTCTAGATATTTCATTCTTTTTAATACTATGTTTTTTAACTTTCATTTGTTTTAAATTATTAAAGGATAACAACACATTTATAGGAAACTTGGAAACATANGTTTTCAATGTATAAAATTTTCACCTCTTTGATTAAATTTATTTCTAGATATTTCATTCTTTTTGATACTATGTTTTTTAACTTTCATTTGTTTTAAATTATTAAAGGATAACAACACATTTATAGGAAACTTGGAAACATATAACAAGGTTACATATAGCTCCAATATATATCACAATTATCTTTTTTTAAGTAGATAAATTAAGGTTTTTAGTTGAAGTTTCAATATCAGACTCTCAAAAATTAATATTAATATAATAAATATACAGAGAAGTAGAAGGATATAGTAGACCTGAAAAGCACTGTGAATTAATTCAACATAATTAAAATTTATACAATTTCCACACAACAGCAGGACAGAAATTCTATTTAAGTTCTCATAGACTGTAAACTAGGAGACACTAGAACATATCCAGGGACATAAAACAAGGTGCAAGAATATCATACTCTAATGGCATTGAAGTCAGAAAGAATATGTTCTCTTATCACTCTGGAATTATGTTAGGAATCCATATCAAAAGATATTTGAAAATANACAGAAATTCTATTTAAGTTCTCATAGACTGTAAACTAGGAGACACTAGAACATATCCAGGGACATAAAACAAGGTGCAAGAATATCATACTCTAATGGCATTGAAGTCAGAAAGAATATGTTCTCTT
This sequence comes from Neotragus pygmaeus, assembly GCA_006410875.1. Lineage (NCBI taxonomy): Eukaryota > Metazoa > Chordata > Mammalia > Artiodactyla > Bovidae > Neotragus > Neotragus pygmaeus. The sequence continues at coordinate 24,318 of SJYV01000291.1, read as the reverse complement.
ATCACTCTGGAATTATGTTAGGAATCCATATCAAAAGATATTTGAAAATAACCAACATATTATCAAGTACAATGTGACATTTACCAAGAGAGATCTTTGACTTAGTCACTGAAAACCTCAATAAAGTTAGATAGAAAAAAAAAAAAAAGAAGAAGGAGATTGTGGGGAAGAAAGTATTTAAATGAGAAATTAGTATCAAAAAAAAGAAATTGATATTAGTGATACTTTAAACACATCCCATGTATTTGGAAATCAAATGTCCACTTTTAAATGACCATCTCAGTTCAGCCGGCCACCTCCGGACCCAGCGGTCTGTCCTGGCAGGGTCGTCTGAGCGAGGAGACCTGTTTGAGATGCGGTGGTTTCAGCAAGACCTCAGTTTCCTTCCTTCAGCCTTTGTAATTTGGACAGCGGCTGCTTTTGTAGTTTCATATATCACTGCTATCACACTTCACCATGTTGACCCTGTTTTGCCTTATATCAGTGACACTGGTACAGTGGCTCCAGAAAAATGCTTGTTTGGGGCAATGTTAAATACCACTGCAGTTTTATATATGCAGATGACACCACCCTTATGGCAGAAAGTGAAGAGGAGCTAAAGAGCCTCTTGAGGAAAGTGAAAGAGGAGAACAAAAAAGTTGGCTTAAAGCTCAACATTCAGAAAACGAAGATCATGGTATCCGGTCCCATCACTTCATGGGAAATAGATGGGGAAACAGTGNTAGATGGGTGGAAGGGTGGGTTGATGGGTGGATGGGTGAATGGGTAAGTGGGTGGGTGTGGGTGAATGGGTTAGTGGATTGGTGGGTGGATGGGTGAATGGGTAAGTGGATGAGTGGATGGATGGATGGGTGGTTGAGTGGATGAGTGGACGGATGGGTGAATGGGTAAGTGGATGGGTGTGGGTGAATGAGTAAGTGGATGGGTGAATGGATAAGTGGATGAGTGGATGGATGGATGGGTGGATTGATAGATGGGTGGATGGATAGATGGGTGGATGAGTGGATGGGTGGATGGATGGATGGGTGGATGGATGGGTGAGGGGCTTCCCCATGTCACACTTCCTAACCTCCCCCACACACCAGGCAGTCATTCTCAGGAGTAGGGGGAGAGACCCAGAGTTTGAGATGCCTCGGATGGTTCAGGGAGAGCCCAGAGCAGGCCAGTTGGGCCAGGAAAGAGCCTCCTTTCTACTTTACAGGAGTAAGTGAGTGGCTGATCTTCCTGTCCTCAGCCTATAGCAGCTCAGGAAGAGGTGGACAGTAGATTGGAGTCTGAGGATTTTCAGTCTAGACTTCTCTTGTTTTCTGCGGAGTTTTGATGTTTCAGAAGATTCACTTTTCTTTCCAGTGGAAAGAAAATTAGAATTATACAGACTCTCAAGATTTCTCAGTTTCAGCTGAATTTTCATTTTTCCCCCCTGGACTTTCCCCCTCTGCCCTGCCTGTTTATTTTTTGATTTTTCATTCTTAAATAGAAGTCCAGAGGAGAACCTCAGAAGATGATTGTCATTTGGTTTCTAAAATAATAATAATAATAATGGTGGGAACACCTGAAAATTTCTGCAGTGTATGTGACCCATGGACTTTCTCTGACTGTTTAAAAAATCCAATAACTTAAAAAAGAACAAAAAATCTCTCCAGTGGTTTTAAGGCAGTCATTCCCTGGGTCAAAAATCCTCTGTGCTCAGTTCAAGACTGGCTTTGACTGACTTCCAAAATACATATTCTGTGTGTGTATGTGTGTGTGTGTGTGCACGCGTGCTAAGTTATGTCCAGCTCTTTTGTGGCTGCATGGACTGTAGCCCACCAGGTTCCTCTGTCCATGGAATTTCCCAGGCAAGAATACTGCAGTGGGTTACCATTTTCTTCTCCAGGAGACCTTCTTAACCCAGGGATCCCAGTAAGAACTATTAACTGGAGGGGTGGTGAATCTGAGGGGAGGGAAGAGAGCTGCACAGGGTCAGCGATGAATAAAAAGGTGTTAGCATCTTGTGACAAGAAAGCAATGGCACCCCACTCCAGTACTCTTGCCTAGAAAATCCCATGGACAGAGGAGCCTGGTAGGCTGCAGTCCATGGGGTTGCTAGGAGTCGGACACGACTGAGTGACTTCACTTTCACTTTTCACTTTCCTGCATTGGAGAAGGAAATGGCAACCCACTCCAGTGTTCTTGCCTGGAGAATCCAGGGATGGATGGGCTGCCGTCTATGGAGTCACACGGAGTCGGACACGGCTGAAGCAACTTAGCTGCAGCAGCATCTTGTGATAAGATTACGGCATGGCTCTCTGGCGAGTTTTCAAGCACGGCTGCTCTTAGTTCCCTGGCACTCGCATGCTCCTTATCTCATCAGGAGACGGACTCAGATTCCCTTCCTGTAGGACTGACCTTGATGCCTTACCTGAACAGTAGGATGTGGCGGAAGTGAACTTCAGGTGACTTTATGGCAAGGTCATGAGCACTTTGCAGCTTCCCTGTCTGGGTCTCTTAGAATAGTTGCTTCTCGGAACACTCCTGCTTGGGACATCCCTTCTTGCGGCCCAGCCACCATGCTATGAGAAGCCATATGGAGAAGCCACACGAAGTTGTTCCGGTCTTTAACCAACTGACCTCCAGCTGACAGTCAACTGGCAACAGTCATCCATCTGCCAACTCTCGGCCATCCAGTTGAAATGGAGCAGGAGCCTCTGGGGCTTTCCCAGGATGGAACCATCACCCACCTGCATGTCCTCTGCCTGCTTTCATCTGTAGAAACACTTGAGTCAAAGAATGCATTTAATCAGAGAAATCAGAAAATGTAGATGCAAAGGAAACAGTCAGATAAGATCAAATAATAATGACCAAGTCGTTAAGAAAAGCCAAGGATCCTTAGTTCCTCCTCAAGGGTTCTCGATAATGCTCTGAGCCATAGCCTTTGAACTGCTTTGTAGATACTGAAACCCTCACCAGGTGGAAGAAGCTAACTTTACATCATGACTAGACTGGAGTCATGATACAAGCTGACACCGTTCCAAGAACTGGCCTCAAAAAAATGGGAACAGACTTACCCTTGAACTAGAGATGAACTGACTTAAAACAGTCAAGAGGATGCTGATCAGACCACAGATGACCAATTTCAAGATAACTGTCAGAGTTGACTGTTCTTTTCTGCATGTAGTCCCCTTCCTCTGTCTATACACCCAGGAAACTTCCCTTTAAAAGCTCTGGACCAGTGAAATGTGGGGAGGGGAATTGGCCTTTGGGCATGAGTCTGCCTTCTCCCTGGGTTTCCATTCTCTGAACAAAGCAACCTTTCCTTTTTACAAACAGTTGCCCCTCGAGTCCTGCTTTTAAGACGTGAGCAGACTGAGCCAACAGAAGACTTTAGCCCTGACCCCTCTCTATCCAAATACAACCCAGGAGACCTCTTAAATAAGCACAGCCCAACTGTCCCATCAACAGGCACATGAGAGGCAGTAACCAATTATTGTTTCAAGCCACGGTGTTTTGGAATTGTTTGTTAATCAGCCAGGTGGCCAGCACACACACACACACACACACACACACACACACACACACACACANTTGATGGGTGGATGGGTGAATGGGTAAGTGGATGAGTGGATGGATGGATGGGTGGTTGAGTGGATGAGTGGATGGATGGGTGAATGGGTAAGTGGATGGGTGTGGGTGAATGAGTAAGTGGATGGGTGAATGGATAAGTGGATGAGTGGATGGATGGATGGGTGGATTGATAGATGGGTGGATGGATAGATGGGTGGATGAGTGGATGGGTGGATGGATGGATGGGTGGATGGATGGGTGAGGGGCTTCCCCATGTCACACTTCCTAACCTCCCCCACACACCAGGCAGTCATTCTCAGGAGTAGGGGGAGAGACCCAGAGTTTGAGATGCCTCGGATGGTTCAGGGAGAGCCCAGAGCAGGCCAGTTGGGCCAGGAAAGAGCCTCCTTTCTACTTTACAGGAGTAAGTGAGTGGCTGATCTTCCTGTCCTCAGCCTATAGCAGCTCAGGAAGAGGTGGACAGTAGATTGGAGTCTGAGGATTTTCAGTCTAGACTTCTCTTGTTTTCTGCGGAGTTTTGATGTTTCAGAAGATTCACTTTTCTTTCCAGTGGAAAGAAAATTAGAATTATACAGACTCTCAAGATTTCTCAGTTTCAGCTGAATTTTCATTTTTCCCCCCTGGACTTTCCCCCTCTGCCCTGCCTGTTTATTTTTTGATTTTTCATTCTTAAATAGAAGTCCAGAGGAGAACCTCAGAAGATGATTGTCATTTGGTTTCTAAAATAATAATAATAATAATGGTGGGAACACCTGAAAATTTCTGCAGTGTATGTGACCCATGGACTTTCTCTGACTGTTTAAAAAATCCAATAACTTAAAAAAGAACAAAAAATCTCTCCAGTGGTTTTAAGGCAGTCATTCCCTGGGTCAAAAATCCTCTGTGCTCAGTTCAAGACTGGCTTTGACTGACTTCCAAAATACATATTCTGTGTGTGTATGTGTGTGTGTGTGTGCACGCGTGCTAAGTTATGTCCAGCTCTTTTGTGGCTGCATGGACTGTAGCCCACCAGGTTCCTCTGTCCATGGAATTTCCCAGGCAAGAATACTGCAGTGGGTTACCATTTTCTTCTCCAGGAGACCTTCTTAACCCAGGGATCCCAGTAAGAACTATTAACTGGAGGGGTGGTGAATCTGAGGGGAGGGAAGAGAGCTGCACAGGGTCAGCGATGAATAAAAAGGTGTTAGCATCTTGTGACAAGAAAGCAATGGCACCCCACTCCAGTACTCTTGCCTAGAAAATCCCATGGACAGAGGAGCCTGGTAGGCTGCAGTCCATGGGGTTGCTAGGAGTCGGACACGACTGAGTGACTTCACTTTCACTTTTCACTTTCCTGCATTGGAGAAGGAAATGGCAACCCACTCCAGTGTTCTTGCCTGGAGAATCCAGGGATGGATGGGCTGCCGTCTATGGAGTCACACGGAGTCGGACACGGCTGAAGCAACTTAGCTGCAGCAGCATCTTGTGATAAGATTACGGCATGGCTCTCTGGCGAGTTTTCAAGCACGGCTGCTCTTAGTTCCCTGGCACTCGCATGCTCCTTATCTCATCAGGAGACGGACTCAGATTCCCTTCCTGTAGGACTGACCTTGATGCCTTACCTGAACAGTAGGATGTGGCGGAAGTGAACTTCAGGTGACTTTATGGCAAGGTCATGAGCACTTTGCAGCTTCCCTGTCTGGGTCTCTTAGAATAGTTGCTTCTCGGAACACTCCTGCTTGGGACATCCCTTCTTGCGGCCCAGCCACCATGCTATGAGAAGCCATATGGAGAAGCCACACGAAGTTGTTCCGGTCTTTAACCAACTGACCTCCAGCTGACAGTCAACTGGCAACAGTCATCCATCTGCCAACTCTCGGCCATCCAGTTGAAATGGAGCAGGAGCCTCTGGGGCTTTCCCAGGATGGAACCATCACCCACCTGCATGTCCTCTGCCTGCTTTCATCTGTAGAAACACTTGAGTCAAAGAATGCATTTAATCAGAGAAATCAGAAAATGTAGATGCAAAGGAAACAGTCAGATAAGATCAAATAATAATGACCAAGTCGTTAAGAAAAGCCAAGGATCCTTAGTTCCTCCTCAAGGGTTCTCGATAATGCTCTGAGCCATAGCCTTTGAACTGCTTTGTAGATACTGAAACCCTCACCAGGTGGAAGAAGCTAACTTTACATCATGACTAGACTGGAGTCATGATACAAGCTGACACCGTTCCAAGAACTGGCCTCAAAAAAATGGGAACAGACTTACCCTTGAACTAGAGATGAACTGACTTAAAACAGTCAAGAGGATGCTGATCAGACCACAGATGACCAATTTCAAGATAACTGTCAGAGTTGACTGTTCTTTTCTGCATGTAGTCCCCTTCCTCTGTCTATACACCCAGGAAACTTCCCTTTAAAAGCTCTGGACCAGTGAAATGTGGGGAGGGGAATTGGCCTTTGGGCATGAGTCTGCCTTCTCCCTGGGTTTCCATTCTCTGAACAAAGCAACCTTTCCTTTTTACAAACAGTTGCCCCTCGAGTCCTGCTTTTAAGACGTGAGCAGACTGAGCCAACAGAAGACTTTAGCCCTGACCCCTCTCTATCCAAATACAACCCAGGAGACCTCTTAAATAAGCACAGCCCAACTGTCCCATCAACAGACACATGAGAGGCAGTAACCAATTATTGTTTCAAGCCACGGTGTTTTGGAATTGTTTGTTAATCAGCCAGGTGGCCAGCACACACACACACACACACACACACACACACACACACACACACACACACACACACACAATGAGGCTCTGGCCCTACAACCTTGTCTCAGGGAAGGAGCTAAAGAGAGAAGGGGGACTCCAGAAGAGGTAGGAGAAAAGAACACTGTCTATGAACAGCAGAGAAAGCAGAGACCTAGAAGGAGGCAGAAATTCTATGGTCCAAAGGACGTTTCAGCTGATGTAAGACGTGCAGCTGGCCCCAAATGCTTTGACATGCTAGGGGAACAGCGGCATGTTTTTCTCTCCTTCTTACTAAAAGGATGCTTTTCCCCATGAAATCAATCTGAAGGACTCCCCATGCTAGGCAGCCTCTCCTCCCCATCCTGGTTTAACCTGTGCAGCTGAGTGACGACAGACCCGATTCCCTTGACGGGAAGGGAGTATAATGTGTGGGGTTCTCCATGTGGGGTAAGTAAAGGTTGAGGATGTTTTCACGAACCAGAGTGATGAGTTTTGAGAGTTCGCATCCAGAAGCTGGAGAGGTTTGCAGAGATCTAAGATTCATCAGGAAAACAATCTGGGGACTCTGTCAACTTGGTCCCTTGACCCTACACAGAGCTGGATGCAGGAGCAAGCACAAGTCAGTGACATCAAAGGTCCTTGCATGGGGTTCCCATCTCTCTTGCCCAGTGGACTTATTTCCTATTTGCTTTTCCCTGCTTCTCCATCCCATTGCACCTTCAGAGACCCTCCCGGGGTGATTTAAAGACCTCTTTGGAAATGAATGGTCTCAGCCCTTCCTGTTTCTAAACCTCCCTTTCGGAGTCAGGCTCCCAGGTGGACCTGCATGCAACTCTGGCAAACAGGCATGCCCTCCTGGGGCCTCAGCCTGGAGGGAGACTGCAGGCAACCACTCTGCTAGCTGTCCCTTCTGAAAGAAGAACAAAGAGGAGATGGATATTCCTTGAGAAAACTCGATATGAAAAATTCAGGTTTCATGGAAGGTAAATTAGAGAGCTATTCATACTGTAGGAGGTATTCCTTTAAACGTCCACTAGTGCATTTAAATATAATTTGATTTTAAACCTTCCCCAAAGTAGCATTTCATCAGGCTGTGTTTACCATGTAAAGTGAGAGGGACAGATGTTTATAAGAAGGGAATCTAGCAGAAAGTGCCTCAGTCTAGAGACAAAGGGAGCCCTTGATTGATTTCTCAGAGGGGGAGATATTTTTCTACCTTCTGGAGTTAAAAACAAACAGCCAAAGAGGTGGACAAATCAGGCTTTCTGTCGTCAGTTCACTTCAACAAACGCTTTGTAAAAGAATCTATGTGCTCCCATTTGGAATATGCCAAGTAAAGAGTTCCAAACTAGTAGAGTATACATACTAGGAAGAAGCCATCTTAAAAAAATATAACAAGGTAAAACAAGTTTTACTATTGTAAAAGGGTGTAACATGAGGCAATATTCTTTATTTCTTTATTCCATATCATTTCTATAAAAATAGGCTGATACTCTTAGGTCTCAGGAATGGAAAATGACTTTTGCCGAATTACCGAGAAAGAAATATCTAGCTCTATCTGTGAAGACCTTTAGATTCCAAGTTAAACTTCTCAGACAAACTCATTCTCAGGGTAAATCAAAATCAAATCCAAACAACTAAGCTAAACAAATAGACCAGAAGGAAAAAAGCTGACAATAACAAAAACAAAAGTGAAAAAAAAATTTTTTTAATTAAAGGCTTTGTGGAAAGAAATTACAGTTAGAGTGGAGGAGAAATGGAAGCCTAATTCAGTTTGAAGTGAAGTTGCTCAGTCATGTCCAACTCTTTGCGACCCCATGGACTGTAGCCCACCAGGCTCCTCAGTCCATGGGATTCTCCAGGCAAGAATCCTGGAGTGGGTTGCCATTTCCTTCTCCAGGGGATCTTCCTGACCCAGGGATCTAACCCAGGTCTCCCACATTGTAGGCAGATGCTTTAACCTCTGAGCCACCAGAGAAGCCCAATTCCATGTAATTCAACTCAACTCAGCCCACCCCAGCCTAACCTAACCCAACTCAACCCAGTCCATTCCAATCCAATCCAGTCTCATCCAACCTAATCTAATATTTATTGAGTGCCTACTATATGCTGGTAGAGTGTTAGATTCTGTGGATTTGGAATAGAGGACACACTCTCTGCTCCCAAGCAGCTCTGTTTGCAGCATCTGCAGAGGATCAGATGTACATTCAAGTATGAGAAGAGGTCCCGGGCTAGTCCATTGCTTCCTGGCCCTCTGGGAAAGCCCTGCCCTTATGACCCCACCTCTGTGCTGCCAGCTCAGCCCAGTGCCTTCTTACCTCTGCACAGAGGGGGTACCACAGCTTCATGTGCGTGGCCGGGGGTGGGGGGTGCACATGGGCAATGTGCCTGGTCAGATAGAGCCCATCTTTTCCAGCACATTTGCCAGAGCTTAAATTTCATTTATGATCCCTTTTATTTCTCTCCCACTGTCAGCCTAGCACAAATAATAATTATTAAAGCCCTTTCCCCACTATCGAAATAAAACACAGCCAGAGAGCTAAAGCACAGCCCGTCCATTGAGAGCTGACTGAAGCTGGGTAAGACCAATAATTCAAAACAGATGAACGAACGGCAAATACTATGGGCTCAGTATCCCAGGCTGACCTGACCTTTGAAACTTGCTGAAAGTTATCCTTGAAATTCCCCAGAACTCCTTGAATAACTTCTGTAAAAGGCTTATTTATCACAAAGTCATAAATAATATTCGCTAGGTATTTGCTCCATCTATCTAGAAAATGAACGAGGCCAGAAGGCGTGAGCTCGGTGGCTGAGCTGNGTCACATCCACAACTGGGTGTTGTTTTTGCTTTGGCTCCGTCTCTTCATTCTTTCTGTTGCTATTTCTCCAGTCTTCTCCAGTAACATATTGGGCACCAACCAAGCTGAGGAGTTCATCTTTCAGTGTCCTATCTTTTTTCCTTTTCATACTGCTCATGGGTTCTTAAGGCACGAATACTGAAGTGGCTTGCCAGTGCCCTCTCCAGTGGACCACATTTTGTCAGAACTCTCTACCATGACCTATCCATCTTCGGTGGCCCTACATGGCATGGCTCATAGTTTCACTGAGTTAGATAAGGTTGCAGGCCATGTGATCAGTTTGATTAGTTTTCTGTGACTGTGGTTTTCATTCTGTCTGCCCTCTGATGGAGAAGGATAAGAGGCTTATGGAAGCTTCCTGATGGGAGAGGCTGACTGTGGGGGAAACTGTGGGAAACAACTGTCTTGTTCTGATGGAAGAGACCATGCTCAGTACATCTTTAATCCAATTTTCTGTTGATGGGCAGGGCTGTGTTCCTTCCCTGTTATTTGACCTGAGACCAAACTATGGTGGAGGTAATGAAGACAATGGAGAACTCCTTCAAAAGGCCCCTTGCATGCACCACCACACCCCATGTCCCAGACCCTGAGGCAGGCCACTGTTGACCCATGCCTCCACTGGAAACTCCTGGACAGGCAAGTCTGGGTCAGTCACTTGTGGAGACACTGCTCCTTTCTCCTGCGTCCTGGTGCATACAAAGTTTTGCTTGTGCCCTCCAAAAGTCTGTTTCCCCAGTCCTGTGTAGTTCTGTAACCAAATCTCACTGGCCTCCAAACTCAAATTCCCTGGGGGTTCTTAGTCTCTTTGCCAGATCCCCAGGTTGAGAAATCTGATGTAGCTCCTAGAACTTTCTTAAGTGTGCAAATCTGTTTGGCATAATTGTTCTGCAGTTTGAAGGTTGTCTGCTCGACATCTCTATGGTGGGGTTAATGTGGACCTCCCCCATGAGGGTTTATGCCACACCCAGGAATGCTGCACCCAGAGCCTCCACCCCTGTGGCAGCCCACTGCTTACCCATAACTCCACAGGAGACATTCAAACACTCAAAGGCATGCCTGGCTCAGTCTCTGTGAGGTCTCCTGTTGCACAAAAGGCTTTATTTGGGTCCTCTGATCATCTCTGGTAGGTATGGGGTTTGATTCTAAAGGTGATTTTGCCCCTCCCACCATCCTGCTGGTGTTTCTTCATTGCCCTTGGATATGGGGTATCTTTTTTGGTGGGATCCAACATTCTCCTGTCAATGGGTGTTCAGCAGCAAGTTGTAATTTTAGAGTTCTTGCAGAAGACGATGAAGACACCTCCTTCTACTCTACCATTTTGTCAGTTGTTGGACATGGTTGAATGACTGAATTGAGCTGAAATTAGAAATCTAGCACTCCACTTAAGTCAAGCAAGTTGAATCAAAATGTCATAAAATTTTTTAGCTAAGCAAAAATAACATACATTTTCTAAAATATATATTATACATACTATATATGTACATGTATGCATAAAAATACTTTTCTACTATGTTTGATAAAGGCTTGAGAAAAAAAAAAGAAAAATTGGAAACTATACACTAAATGAAATAGAAGCACTGAATGTGAATAGAAAAGTGAAACAAACTAGATAAAAGATCATCATATAGTCCAGTTGTTTTTAAACATGGCTGCTCATGAGAAACACATCTGGTGCTTTGGTGAATAGCAATATCTGAACATTTGTATGTTTAACAAAATATTCCAAAATAATTCTGTTGAGCACTTGGATTTTAAAAAGTGATGACAAGTTTTTCTATTACTTTCTGCTGACCAATCATGATACAGTGGTATTCAATAAATAACAGTTACATAATCACAATAGTAAAGGGAAGTCGCTCAGTCATGTCCGACTCTTTGCAACCCCATGGACTGTAGCCTACCAGGCTCCTCCACCCATGGAGTTTTCCAGGCAAGAGTACTGGAGTGGGTTGCCTTTTCCTTCTCCAGAGAATCTTCCCGACCCAGGGACTGAACCAGGGTCTCTCACATTACAGGCAGACGCTTTAACCTCTGAGCCATCAGGAAAGCCCCAAGATGTTTATTAGTTTTCACAATAGCAAAACAAAAAATAAAAGATAATGATAATCGCAAGCCATAATGGAAACACGATTAACCTAAAAATATAAAATAATTACATACAATTTTGAGGGGGTTAAGCAATGATGTGATAAGTGGAAGAGCATACTTGCACCTGTTCTCATCCGCTAGCCAGGCTATGCCTTTTAATGAGTGCATTTAATCCATTTACAGTTAAAGTAATTATTGATATATATGATCCTATTACCTATCATTTTCTTAATTGTTTTGGGTTTATTTTGTGTAAGTCTTTTCCTTCTCATGTTTCCTGCCTGGAGAAGTTCCTTCAATAAAAGCTGTAAAGCTGGTTTGGTGGTGCTAAATTCTCTTCACTTTTGCTTGTCTGGAAAGCTTTTGATTTCTCCATCAAATCTGAATGGGAGTCATGGTAGGTAGAGTATTCTTGGTTACAGTTTCTTCCCTTTCATCATTTAAACATATTCTGTTGTTCTCTTTTGGCTTATAGAATTTCTGTTGAGAAATTAGCTGATAACGTTATGGGAGTTTCCCTGTTTGTTATTTTTCCCTTGTTGCTTTTAATATTTTACCTTTAATTTTCATCATTTTGATTAATATGTGTCTTGGGGTGTTCCTCCTTGGGATTATTCCACCTGGGACTCTCTGTGCTTCCTGGACTTGGTTGACTATTTCCTTTCCTATGTTATGGGAAGTTTTCAGCTATTATGTCTTCAGCTATTTTCTCAGGTCCTTTCTTTCTCTTTCCTCTTTCTGGTACGCCTATAATGTGAATGTTGGAGAATTTAAACATTGTCCCAGAGGTCTCTTATACTTTTTTTTTTTTTCATTCTTTTTTCTATATTCTGTTTGTGGCACTAATTCCCACCATTCTGTCCTCCAGGTCACTTAATCCATTCTGCATTAGTTATTCAGCTATTGATTCTTTCTAGTGTATTGTTAATCTCTGTTTATTTGTTCTTGAGTTCTTAAGTCCTTGGTAAACATTTCTTGCATCTTCTCAATATTTACCTCTATTCTTGTTCTGATATCCTGGGACACCTTCACTATCATATTCTGAATTATTTTTCTGGTAGGTTGCCCATCTCCACTACATCCGACTGTTTTTCTGGGTTTTATCTAGTCCCTTCATCTGGGAGAAAATCCTCTGCTTTTTTCATCCTGGCTAATTTTCTGTGGGTTTCCCTGGTGGCTCAGATGGTAGAGAAACTACCAACAATGTGAGAGACCCAGATTCAATCTCTGGGTAGGGAAGGCCCCCTGGAGAAGGGAACTGCAACCCACTCCAGTATTCTTCCCTGGAGAATTCCATGGGCAGAGGAGCCTGGTGAACTACATTCCATGGGGTTGCAAAGAGTCTGACATGACTGAGTGACTTACACATAAACACAACTTTCTGTGATATGATTTTGGTTCTAATTGTTGCAGGATTGTGGTTCTTCTTGCTTCTTCTTCCCACCCTCTGGTGGATGAGGCTGAGAGACTTCTATAAGCTTTTTGATGGGAGGGGCAAGGTGGGAAAAACTAGATCTTGCTCTAGTGGGTAGGGCTTGGCTTGTTCCTCCTGAGCTGACCCAGTCTATGGGCTCTACAGTAGGGTTAATGGTGATCTCCAAGAGGATTTGCGCCAAAGAGCCCCTTCCAGGACTGCTGATGCCAATGCCCTGTTGCCACAGTGAGACACTGCCCACTCACACCTCCACAGGATACCCTCCACCACTAGCAGGTAGGTCTGGTTCAGTCTCCTATAGGATCACTGCTCCTTTCCCCGCAGATTTGTGCACAAGATTTTGTCTGTGCCCTAAAGGGGGGAGTCTCTGTTTCCCCTACTCCTGTGGAAGGCCTGTAATCAAATCCCACTGATCTTCAAAGTCAGATTCCCTGGGGATTCTTAAGTCTCTTTGCCAGGTCCCCAGGCTGGGAAGTCTGACATGAGGCTCAAAATCTTCACAATAATGGGGGAACTTCTTTGGTATTATTGTTCTCTGGATTGAGGGCTGCCCCCTCGTGGGGTATGAGATATGATTTTTATCATGTTTGCACCCCTCCTACCATCTCATTTGCAGTTTCTTTGTCTTGGATATTGGGTATCTTTACTTGATGGGTTTCAATGTCCCCCTGTCAACGGTTGTTCAGCAGCTAGCTGTGATTTTGATGTTCTTGCAGGAGGAGATGAATGCACATCCTTTTACTCTACCACCTGAACCAGAAGCCCTATTATTGACAGTATTGTAAATGAAATTTTAAATTTTCTCTTTCTTACTTTGTTTTCAGTATTTTGAAATGAACATAATTTCTATATATTGATTTATGCCTTACTAATCTCATGAATTTTTAAATGAGTTTTAACAGGTTTTCAGAGGAGTCTTTTGGGTTTTCTGTATATAATATTGTGTCATTTGCAAGTAGAAACAATTTTACTTCTTTATTTACCACTAAAATGCTTTGTATTTGTTTTACCGTCTGATAGCTCTGGAGATTCCAGTACTCTTTTGATTAAAAGTGGTGGAATATGTATCATCTTATTTCTGTCTTAAACTAAGTTTTCATTTTTTCACCATTGGGTTGTTAGTGTAGGTTTGTCATATATGGCTTCTATTATGTTGCGGCACAATACATTCCCTCTATACCCATTCTGTTGAGAGCTTTTATTTTAAATTTATTTTGAAATTTGTCAAATACTTTATCTGCATCTGCTGGTATGACCATGTAAATTATATCCTTAATTGCGTTAATGTGGTGTATCACATTCTTTGATTTGGGAATTTTGAACCATGCTTGCATCCCTGGAATAAATTTCACTTCATTTTGTATGATCCTTTCAGTGTACTGTCAAATTTGATTTATTAGCATTCTTTATTTTTGTATAACATATAGCCTATGGTTTTCAGTGTTGTTTTTAAAAAATGAATTAACTAGTTGAAATCTGTTTTTAAAAAGTAATATGTGTACAGATACTCACACCCTTCAATCCCTTCAAAAAATCTCTTACAGGTGTCTGACTCATAAGTCCAATTTGTCAGCATTTTTATTAGCTTATGTTTATCACTTCCTTTAGAATCACTCTTTTATATTCTAATAAATCTGTCTTTTAACTTTTATACTCACTTATTACTTTTATATGATAAATATTTAAATTATCTGATTACAGTAACAATTATGCCTGACAAATGTATTTGGGGACAAAACATTCAACTTTTGGCATACAAATAAACAGTCGGAGAAGAAATGTGCAAGTGTGCGAGAGAGCACTAACCCCACACATGGGCCCCACCAAGGGACAGGTAATTCAGAGCAGCTATTGAACAGGAGTTGGGAAGACATTCTACAGTTTTTTCTACCTTAGATGCATACATGGAAGAAATACATATAATATAATAAAAATAAATATTTTACCAGAAGCCAAGAAAAAACAGAGAGTAATAAAATGAAGTGGAAAAAAACAAGAGACTGATGGCATGGGGCATGCTTTTTTTTTTGGCAATTAGCTGCAATCTGTTCAAGGGTGCCAATTATAGCATAGTTTGCCTACCTACCATTACTCTGTTTGACCAAAGCATTTTTTGAAGATGTGAAAAAGTCTGACATGTAGAATAGCAATTATCTTTTTGTAAAGAGATAAATTTAGACAATTGAAAGTGTATACTATTTTCTTTAAAAAAAGTCATGTATTACTGGGTCAGATATTACAAATAAAAATTAATTACTTAAAGTATCTACAGAGATGATCTTTCATTTTCTCAATCCTTCAGTTACCACTTTAACATGGCAGGTTAACAAGTGGAAGACTGACAGATATTAATAACAATGAAAACGTTTGTGTCAAATTTGATGCAAATCATACTTAATTTACAGTTTTTAAGATGAGAAAATAAAAGAAAAAAATAGAACATAAAATCATTATTGGTAATTGGTTATCATTGGTTAAGAATCTGTTGCCAATTACTGAGAGGTTTAGATTCAGAGGTAGCATCTATACAAAAGAGATTGTGCTGTTGTTATGGTAAATGTCTTTTAAAACTGAAGTAGAGAGTAAACACTCAAACAGTTTTTAAAAATCTGAATTTTAAAAGATCTATGTTTGAACACCTTTATAAAGAAACTGACAGGTATAGATTAAATAAATCTAGAAAGAGTTTACCTTTAAAAACCTCAAGTATTAATTTTGTAATACTGAATTTCTTATAATGAAAGAAAAGGAAGTCTGAGACATAATGCACTTTAAGAAATATCTTTGCAACTAATATTTATGGGAAAATTTTAAATCTAAATAATATGGCATGTGACTGGTTGATACAGATTATTGAGATTATATATTTTATAAATTATTCTCTAATGGAACTCCAATACTTTGGCCACCTGATGTGAAAAACTGACTCATTGGAAAAGACTCTGATGCTGGGAAAGATTGAAGGCAGGAACAGCAGGGGACATGTGGCATGCATTACCACATTTGATAATCTCATATACCTCATGAAATTTGGACAATTTATTGAAAAGAAAAGTGGATAATATAAGTTAAAAGATTCTTTTTTCAAGTGAATACAAGCAGGTATGTGTTAGTTGCTCAGTTGTGTCTGACTCTTTGTGACTCCATGGTCTGTCCATGGAATTCTCTAGGCATAAATACTGGAGAGTAGCAAATAAACCAAAGCTCAGGACACATGAAAAGATGCTCAACATCACTCATCATCAGAGAAATGCAAATAAAAACCACAATGAGGTGCCATTTCACACCAGTCAGAATGGCCGCGATCCAAAAGNCTCCATGGTCTGTCCATGGAATTCTCTAGGCAAAAATACTGGAGAGTAGCAAATAAACCAAAGCTCAGGGTTTTATCTTTGTAAGTTTAGATGGCCTGGCACTGTGCCTGAATTGTCTCACCTTAAAAGTTTCACTTGTAAGGCTTTGTTTTCTTTAGACAATGTTCTCAAACTTAATTGTGCATGTGACACATCACGAGTTATTAATAAAAGATGAACACTTTGGTCATGACGTCAGAGAGCCTGAATCTGTAAATTCGGATTGAGACCCTGGTTGAATGACGAGGTCGTTCACAGGGAGTTCTCTCATTTGTGTATAGAACGGTTGAACAAGGAAACTTAAGACGTCTCAAGAATTTATCTTTTACTTTAGACTCTTGGCTAACTTTTGAGTTTGAGTAAACACATGGAAATTGCCCATTTTAATCTTTTAAGTAATAAAAACCTTGGTCTTAAACCAACTTTCTTTTGTATGAATTCTACCTTAACCTAATAAAGGAGCAGTTCTAAGATCTACAAAGGAATTACCCTTTCTAACGTTAGTGATAACTTTTACAGTATGACATATAAATATCAGAACCATTTAAGTTGGCCACACCAAAAAGTCGTTACAGAAATGAATAAATTGTGGGAATAAGGCTTTATTTGGGCAACATAGAAAATGTTTACAAGGAAATAAGAATATGTTCAAGGTAAAATTTACCCATTCTTGACTACTGGAAAAACCATAGCTTTGCCTAGATAGACCTTTGTCAGCAAAGCAATGTTTTTGCTTTTTAATATGCTGTATAGGTTGGTCATAGCTTTTTTTCCAAGGAGCAAGAGTCTTAATTTCATGGCTGCAGTCACCATCTGCAGTGATTTTGGAGCCCAAGAAAATAAAGTCTCTCATTGTTTCCGTTGTTTCCCCATCTATTTGCCATGAAGTGATGGGACTGGATGCCATGATCTTAGTTTTCTGAATGTTGAGTTCTAAGCCAACATTTTCACTCTCCTCTTTCACTTTCATTAAGTTCACTTAGTGATTCTTTGCTTTCGGCCATAAGGGTGGTGTCACCTGCATATCTGAGGTTATTGATATTTCTCCTTGCAATCTTAATTCCAGAGTGTAATTCATCCAGCCCAGCATTTCTCATGATGTAATCTGCATATGTTAAATAAGCAGGGTGACAATATACAGCTTTGACATACCTCTTTCCTGGTTTGTAATCAGTCTGTTGTTCCACGTGCAGTTCTGTTGTTTCTTGACCTGCATACAGATTTCTCAGGAGACAGGTCAGATGGTCTGGTATTCTTATCTCTTTAAGAATGTTTCACAGTTTGTTGTGATCCACACAAAGACTTTGGCATAGTCAATAAAGCAGAAAAAAAAAAAAAGAAATAGATGGTTTTTTTTGTTTTTTGTTTTTTTTTTTCTGGAACTCTCTTGCTTTTTCAATGATCTAATGGATGTTGGCAATTTGATCTCTGGTTCCACTGCCTTTTCTAAATCCAGCTTGAACATCTGGAAGTTCATGTTTCACATACTATTGAAGCCTGGCTTGGAGGATTTTGAGCATTACTTTGGCTGAGTGCTGAAGAACTGATGCTTTTGAACTGTGATGTTGAAGAAGACTCTTGAATGTGCCTTTGACTACAAGGAGATCAAACCAGTCCATCCTAAAGATTTGAGGCTAAAACTTCAATATTTTGGCCATATGTTTTGAAGCAATGACTCATTCATTGGAAAAGATCCTGATACTGGGAAAGATTGAAGGCAGAAGGAGAAAGGGATGACAGAGGATGAGACGGTTGGACAGCATCACCAATGAGTTTGAGCAAGCTCCAGGAGTTAGTGTTGGACAGGGAAGCTTGGTGTGCTATAGTCCATGGGGTCACAAAGAGTCAGACATGACTGAGAGACTGAACTGAACTGAAAATTTACTCAAATGACAGTTTTACCTAGGGCAAGATATAATTCCTCTCACTTAATGTTCAGTTCATTATGTTATAAACTTAACAGTAATAAATCGTAGTAGAAATTTGCTTTCCGCCTTCCTAGTGTTAAAAATATTTTTTATAAAAAATTTCCTGCTTGGTTTTATTATATATTTCATATTTTAGGACATATGGCTATTTCTGTGCTTTCAGTGTTTAACAAATCTCTCACTTGTACATTTTACAATTGCCAACCATTTTAATTTCTTTACTAGAATATTTAATAAACATCTGTGCAAATAATTTTAGTTTTCAATGTTTCATAAAGATCAGTCTTTCAGTATTCATCTTTCTTTGATTATCATATTCCAGATTTGAACTTGCTTCATTATTATTTAGGCTTCCTAGGTGGCACTAGTGGTCAAGTAACCTCCTGACAAAGCAAGAGACATAGGAGATGGGAGTTTGAGCCTTAGGTCAGGAATATCCCCCGGAGCGGGGCATGAAAACCCACTCCAGGATTCTTGCCTGAAGAATCCCATAGACAGAGGAGCCTGGCAAGCTACAATCCATAGGGTTGCAAAGAATCAGGCATGACTGAGTGACTTAGCCCCCACACACACACACATTATCATTATACCTACATTTAAATTCTTACCTTGGCTAAAGATCTTTCATGATATTATAATCAAGAAGTGTTTTATCTACTTGTATTATTTTATTCATCCAAAAAAGCTACCAACTACTATTAACTGTAATTTAATTCAACATATTTAACGGACAATTATTAATGTACAAAGCACCATAGTAGGTCGTGAGGGGTATAAAAGAATAAATGTAACTGACCCACCAGTCAGAATGTTTATGGTCAAATAAAGGAAAAGAAACCTTATTATAATGAAAAAATATATCAAAAGGCTATACAGAATGTAATACACTTTGACTGCCTTCAACTCTATTTGTTAAACTATGAGAATTTAATTTTAGTTTCATTAATTATTTTCACTTGTCACTCCATCTGAGATAGATTTTTTTTTCTTTTCTTTTTGGGAGTCACCAAAACTACATGACTGTGGATACCTGGTGTTTCTGGTCTGCAGGGGCTAATCATCACATAATAGCTTTTTTGTATTTTAGTTTGAGGTTAGTGGATGCTTTAAGGCAAAACTGAATGAGTTTCCAATAGCCAGTCCAAAACTCCAAGAAATACAGACATGGAATGCCTAGGGTTACTCTCAAATGAAGTTACATTTGAATTGCATCCAATATTCTTTACTACAATGTGTACATGATCAAAGCAAATACCATAGTTTCTGCTTGCCTCTGTGACTTAAGTTCACAGTATTGGGGTTAAATATAGCTTTTGTAATATCTACTAAACTGAGGAAGCTTGAAAACATTGATACAGTATAACAATTTTCTGTAATAACCTACTTAGAGATTATTCTGTGAGGCAAAACAGTGATCTCAATATAGTACCAATTAAATAATGAAATTTTATCAATTGAGATTCCACTCATAAAGTATTTAAGTTGTTCATATTAAAACATATCATGTTAGCATTAAATTTATACCATTAACATGTTAGAGGAGAAGTGATAAAACTTTCTTCAGAAAATAAACTGCTTTCAAGGACACAAATATTAAAGATGCTATATCTCATGTGTGATCATTATAAATAAAAATATACTATATTCATGTCATATTTTAAACCTTTAATAGTTACATATTTTACCTTTAATAAATATTTAAATGATTTCTTATTTTAGTGGACAATTTTTCTAATTGGTAGTCTAATGTAAAAAGAACATAGTTACTGATTTCAGACAGGATTATGTTTGGAATCTGACTTTGTAACTTGCAGTTTACATAAACTTGATTAAATTGAGTCTCAGATTTCATTTTTATAAAGTTATAATAATATTGATTCCATATACAAATTGAAGAGTAGATTATAAATAGTCTATATGAATTTCCTGGCAATATTAATCTATCAACAAATGACTGATTTGTTATCATTTCTGGTGAGAGAGTCAATTCCTAGGTAGGTTGATAAGAAGTCTGTGGTCCCTGATGAGGAGAAATGGGTCTGGGGCTCTCAAAGCAGAGATAGGCATCTGGGATTCCCAAGGAAGAGGAAAGGACACATGTCTTCTTTTTAATCTATGTTCCTTAGTCTTAATCATGTAAGATATTATTTTATTTATCTTTTTCTGATGATTACACAACAAACAACTCAGTTTAAGCTCTGTACTAAGGACTGTATGGCAACCCACTCCACTATTCTTGCCTGGACAATTCCATGGACGGAGGAGCCTGGTGGGACCGAGGAACCTGGCAGGCTGCAGTCCATGGGGTCGGAAGGTGTTGGACACAACTAAGTGACTAGACAACAACAACAAGGATTATATAACAACAATGTATCCTGCTTGAGGACAGTTTCTCATTTCTGAAAACCTTCTGGCTAATCCCTTTATCTTAAAATGTATATTACGGGAGTGGGTTTAGTAAGATCTTTACAACCTTGAGACATTCTTTTGATTTGTTGTAATAACTAATTTTAAAAAGTATATAAATCCCTTCCTTAGACTAGCAAGGGGGACACTCTCTGTCCCCCCTTCTCATGTCTATGTCAGAAGATTTCTCTGTCCCTTTTAACTGAAATAAAACTTCTACCACACAAGAACCCTGAGTGGTCAAGCCTACTCTCTGGTCCTGAAGCTAAATCATCTTCTTTGGAGATCAGGAATCCAACATCGTTCACAGTAAGCTATCACTAGGCTGGTTCTTGTTTCAATAAACAGTAAATAAATGAATAAATACATGGAGAACTTTTTTAAAACAAAATCCACAATATAATCTTTTCACTTATGATGACTGGTTTCTTCATCGATTATTCTTAACTGGCAAGGATTAGTGATTTACCACAGCATAAAATGCACATGTAGATTATAAGTGAATCTTCCTGATGACTTTAAGTTGAGCATGGTTTACCCCTGCCATACTTCTTCAACGCCAGTAAAACCTCCTTTTCAGCAGCACAAAGTAGAATGTGAGCTTATTGTGATCATGACAGAGACTCTATGAACAACTTCAGAGAAGATTATACCATGAATCTATGAAACAACTAAACAACGCAATTTTATTGTCTTAAAGATATTTTTCTTATTAAATAATACTGAATGAACATGAACCTCTACTCAATTATCCACTTTTATTTCTCCCATCATTTCCCTCTTCCACATCTGAGGAGGTGAAATCCACTCTTACCATATACTTTCAGCCAAAATCTCCAATATTGTTCATCTTCTTCCTATCTCCTTATAGACATTTCTTATGATTTACTGACAAAATAAGAGCATTTAGAAGAGAACTTCATAATATTCTTACCCACATATCTATCACCCTATTTGTGTCTGTCCCCTGCACCCCTTCCCCAGCATCAAACACACATTGACTTTATTTTTGTGATACATTAGCTTTTGCTCTAATCCAAGGTCTACCCTTGTGCTTCGAATCCATGAAACATTTTATACAGTATGGTGCTAGTAATCTTTTTAATTGATAGTTGCCCTGTGAAAAAAATCTGGATTCCTGGTGGCTCAGGCAGTAAAGAATCCATCTGCAATGAAGGAGACCAGGATTTGATCCCTAGGTCAGGATGATCCCCTGTAGAAGGAAATGGCAACCCACTCTAGTATTCTTGTCTGGAGAAATCCATGATCAGAGGAGCCTGGTGGGCTGTACAGTCCATGGGGTCACAAAGAGTCAGACAGAACTGTGCAATGAACACATTCATTCATAGCCAGAGTGGAACAACCCACCTAGATATGAGGTTTTAATTATATAATAAAAATAGCCTACTGTCCTTGTAAGGATTATGTCTAGAAGTACGCCTCAAATTAGTGGTTTCTTTTAAGGCTTTGGGTTAATGGTGCTTCTATCAGACTTCTTCATTATTATACAATGTTTATGATTGCTAAGCCATATTAATTAAAATAATCAAGCAACTCTCCTAATAACTGGGTAGAGTCATCCTCTGAACAAATGCTTAAGTGTCACTGCTATTGCTATCTTATTAAATATTTAATACTGCCTAATAAACACAAAGTTGAATAATAAGTTTACAGAAACTAATACTTAGTATAATACTTTACATTTAGGAAGATATAAAGCAGGAAAAACATTTCAGGATAAAAAGACTTTGAAATTTCAGGTATTATTGGATATAATTTAAGGAACAGTCTCAAGAAAACTTATTTTTTTTCCTTCTTCTGCATCAGCTCATCTACGAACCAATTTATTTCTGAAATAGGCCTGAGGGGCAGGCTGTTTGGTGACTATAATGGGGGATATCTGACTGGCCACTCAAGGAAATTGCTATGGACTTTTAATCTTATTTTGATTAAGTTCCGTGTAGATTGTGTCTGCCAGGCTAGCACTAAGATTACTGTTTCTGAGCTCCTTTGGCTGTTATTGGACTGAGATACTCAATTTTTTCCCTCTACTTTTTTGAGGTTAGGCTGAAACAATATTACCCATTTCTTATAAATAGTATATGTGCTGGAAACTCTAAGTTAATAAAGACATCATATTTAACAAGTCATAAGCTTAGAAAAGTCACTTGTTTGGGGGGAAATTGTCTTATGTTAAAAAAAAAAGAGAAAATTCTTTAAGGGAAAAACACAATATTTGTACTTGTGTGAGGATGCAAAAATGATAAATTAAAAAATCAAGTATAGTTTAAAAATAATAAATCAATGAATATATAAGGTAGAGGAGCCACAGATACAGTAAACTGTAGGAGGCTTTTAAAATCTATTTTCTGCAAACATCTAATCAAAATAAGGAAAACTTAATGTGTGCTCTCTTAAAGCCATCAGAATAGAAACAGTAAGACACTGCCTTTCATCTTGCAGCGGGTGAACAGTGTTAACTGCCTACACATCAATCCATTCTTCTTTTCTTCTTCCAAATGCAAGCATAATATGCAAGCATAATATCAGGATTGCCCTTCCCCCTTGCAGCAAAGGTGAATCAGGGAAATTGCATTCTACGCGAAAAGGCAGAGATGGGCCATTTGGGGTCAACTCATCCTGGAAAGTTCTTTCCATTTTTTAGCTCAAAGTTTTCATAGGAAATCCAGACTTCACATCAAACAGCTCATGGCATTGCTTCCAAATTGGTAACGATTTATGGGTACACCGAAGGCTTTCTAGAGCTTAATTAGGCTCAAAAAATGGACTTGCATTTCATTATTAGAACATAAATTTCCTGTCTCCCTTCAGTTTATGAATAACAAAGCACATTGTACCAGCTGTTATCAGAAAAAAGAAAAGGCCTTAATGTAAAACAACTCTTTCTTCAGGACATGATCTGAGAATTTCTTTATTGCTAAAACAAGTTCAGAGCAGAATTTCTGTTGTTTATCTCGAAAGCATTTTGACATTTCTGCTCTTAATATATTACTTGTCAGGAATATCTGCAGCTTAGAGCAAAACTTCTCAATTGTCTGCAGTAGAACACTTTTACGAAAGGTGTTTCACAGGAGAGGTGACATCTGATCCTTATAGCTGTTAGCCCATTAGGCAGACACTGGGCAGTCAGAATATTCAGGTGACTTGTTTGCAGCAATAAGCAGTGTGTTCTACAACTCTTATTAACTTATTTGAAAGCAGTACAGCTGGAAAAGGTACTGAAGTGTTTGTCTGGAGAATCTGATTTTAATTCAGAGCAATTCTATTGGTCATAGTTGAGTAGACAGGATTATTCTAGTTATCTCTTCAAATACAGTAATCTCATAGATGTATTGCCTATTCTAGAAAAACACTATGGTTTTCTACTATACACTTGTTCATTTA
The DNA here is from genome assembly GCA_006410875.1 of Neotragus pygmaeus. NCBI lineage: Eukaryota > Metazoa > Chordata > Mammalia > Artiodactyla > Bovidae > Neotragus > Neotragus pygmaeus. Next base: position 562 of record SJYV01000291.1, on the reverse strand, counting down.
GAACTTGGTAAAATCTAAAAATAATTTACAATTTACAATAAGAGGCAATACATGATAAGGTTTCCTTATAAACCTTCAAAAGTCAATATTTTGCTTATTTTTTAAAATATCCATTAGCTTTGTAGAGAATTAATGAAATGTTCAATAATATATTTAAAATTTAATAATATTTTTAAAAGACTGCCCTGCAAATTAAAGTAACACCAATTATAAAATTTCCTACGGTTTATTATTTAATAATTAATTCTAAACCATTGCTGAATTACATATTTGGTGCTTAAAAACTGTTTCTAAGTTAGTTTTAGTGTCAGTTATTTCTAAGAGGATGCACAGATTAATGAGATTAACTGATTACCAATTACTGATATTTTCATCAAAATGATATACAAAGCCATGTGAGAGTATATATGAAAGTTTTCAATCAGTAGGTAGATGAGGAATTCAAAGTAAAAACTATTTTTCCTTTCTGCAGAGCTATTTCTTGATCTCTCTTAAAGTGTTTTCCAAACCTATTTGCATACAAGTTTTAATAGGCTAATGACACAATATATATAAATATAGG
>SJYV01000289.1:118169-170264 GCA_006410875.1 Neotragus pygmaeus | reverse complement strand
TTGTTGGCAAAGCAATGTCTCTGCTTTTGAATATACTATCTAGGTTGGTCATAACTTTTCTTCCAAGGATTAAGCTTCTTCTAATTTCATGGTTGCAGTCACCATCTGCAGTGAGAAGAAGGTAACCTAGGTCAAATACGCTGAAAGGCAAAGTTGATGCTAGAACCCCTTCAGTTTCTTCCACAACATATTAAAATGGAATGCCCCACTATGGTATTGTCAGTAAACGGGCCTTCCTAGAGTCTCATGGCTCACTATGCCTTAGTACATGGTACCGCTGACTACACTCTCATAATGGTTTAGTCTTTTTCCTCCAGTCTATAGAAGACTTTTATGCTGTGAGATATGAAGATAAGCAGCTGTATATGATCAGCATTGGGTATTTATTCAGTTCAGTTCAGCTCAGTTGCACAGTCGTGTCCAACTCTTTGCGACCCCATGGAGTGCAGCACACTTCCCTGCCCATCACCAACTCCTGGAACTTGTGCAAACTCATGTCCATTGAGTCAGTGGTGCCATCCAACCATCTCACCCCCTGTCTTCCCGTTCTCCTCTTGCTTTCAGCCTTCCCAGCATCAGGGTCTTTTTTATGAATCGGTTTTTCTCATCAGATGGCCAAAGTATTGGAACTTCAGCTTCAGCATATCAGAGCTGTCAATGAAAACTCAGGACTTATTTCATTTAGGATTGACTAGTAGGATCTCCTCACAGTCCAAAGGACTCTCAAGAGTCTTCTCCAACACCACAGTTCAAAAGTATCAGTTATTCAGCTCTCAGCTTTCTTTATGGTCCAACTCTCACATCATGACTACTGGAAAACCATAGCTTTGACTCTATAGACCTTTGTTGGCAAAGTAATATTTCTACTTTTTAATATGCTGTTTAGGTTGATCATAGCTTTCCTTGAAGTGAAGTGAAGTCGCTCAGTCGTGTCCAACTCCTCAACCCCGTGGACTGGCTACTCCGTCCATGGGATTTTCCAGGCAAGAGTGCTGGAGTGGATTGCCATTTCCTTCTCCAGGGGATCTTCCTTCCACCTTTTAATTTCATGAGCAAGCATCTTTTAATTTCATGGCTGCAGTCACCGTCTGCGGTAACAATTCGTATAGATTTTAAATGTCTAAACAGAGATGGCGGGTGAAACCATTTGTTCCAAGTCCATCTTATGTTTTTATTTGTGATATTTTGCATAAATGAATGAGTGCCAGAAATACATAAGAAAGTTTTGTTATTGCTTTCTGGTATTTTATGAGATAACAAAATTTTAACTTTCATGACTATTTCTAATTTGCTCCCTCAAGCAATGTTTAAACTAGAGCTATATAATCCTGTGTGTGCAGTATTTCTTATAGCATTGGTAGAATTATACATTTTTTGCTTTGTCCTATAAAGAAGCACTTTGATTCCATTATTCTTCTCCTTAGTCAGTAGAATTCACTGTGTGCTCATTTTGGAGTTATTGAGAAACAAAAAGAATAAGAAATATTGGTCCTTTTGGGAAAATAGACCAACTAGAATGATATTAAATAGAATGACAGGTTTTCTGCTTTTTTTTTTCTATTTTTTGATAATTATTTTGAGATTGTCAGGACAAGCACTTAATTTTTCCTTATGACATGTTTAAATTTATCTAGTTTCTTCAGGTGAAAATACCTCTTAGACATAAGAAAGCCAATTTGTCTAAAGTGGCTCACTTGGCTTGGTGCTCTATACACTCCATGGAATTCTCCAGGCCAGAATACTAAAGTGGGTAGCCTTTCCCTTTTTCAGAGGATCTTCCCAACCCAGGGATCAAATCCAGGTCTCCCACAGTGCAGGTGACTTCTTTACCAGTCGAGCCACAAGGGAAGCCCAAGAATACTGGAGTGGCCAGCCTATCCCCTCTCCAGCGGATCTTCCCAACCCAGGAATCTAACCAGGGTCTCCTGCATTGCAGGTGCATTCTTTACCAATTGAGCTATCAGGGAAGCCCTAAGTCATGTGATTGAGTGTCTGTTGTAAATAGGAGAGATTATGGTTTTTTTTAACTAGTAAATAGCACAATAGAAATATCTGGAAAGGAATATATATACATATATATATAAGTTATCCTTGTTCTCAGAGAAAACTGTATTACAATATAACCATCTTTTACATAAATCAGTAAATCAAGAGAGGTTCTTACTTTGCAAAGACACTAGAAGATATAGAAATGTTGATTTTAATAATTATCTGAATACTACTCAGTGGAAATAACAGCAACAAAAATTACTGATGCATGAAACAAAACTGATAAATCTCCAAAATGTTTCATTGAGTGCAACAAGCCTTAAATGAAAGAGTACATATTGTATGATTCTATTTAACTGAGGTCTAGAATAGGCAGAACTAATCTATGGAGTAAAAATCAGAACAATAATTGTTTCTAGGCAGATGGGGTGGGAATGGGCTGACAAGGGATGTGAAGAAACTTTCTGGGTTGAAGAATATTCGAAATCTCAATACACGTTTGGCTTATATGTGTGTGTGTGTGTGTGTGTGTGTGTTTGTATGATGGCATGTGGAAAAAAAAACCTTATACACAGTTAAGATTTATGTATTTCATTTGCATGTAAATTTTATCTCAAAAGAAAAACATAAATATCAAATTGTAGTTAATTATATGCATATTGAAATGTTTAGCAGGATGCATATTGAAGTGATGCTTACTTTGAAATTCATTGAAAAGTTAGATGGACTGATGGATGGATGAAAGTATGGAGAGATGGAAAAACGTGGTAAAACAAATACAGTAGGACTTTGATCATTGACTCTTAGTGGTGGCTCTATGGATGCGCACTGCACAATTCTTACAGTTTTTCTTACGTTTGAAATTTTTATCATAGCAGCAAAGATGAGTTAATATTTTAAGTCTCTAAATATTGGTAAGATTTAAAGACATGTAATTGATGTTTCTTAACATTTAAAAGTATTTTACCTTTTGTATATTAGAAGTTATAATCCCAGAAAACTATAATTTGAATATTTTTCTCAAAGACCAAAATATACATACAATTCTTATGACAGGAAATTTAACGTTGTGGGTGAGGTCCTTTTTCCCCCACACCGTACTTCATATCTGCTGTCTCTTTCAGAAGACATTGGGCCCATTGACTTTAATTTTGATGCTCAGAATTTCCAAAGAATAATGAATGGTGAAGGAAATGGCAACCCATTCCAGTGTTCTTGCCTGGGAAAACCCATGGGCAGAGGAGCCTGGCAGGCTACAGTCCATGGAGTTGCAAGAGTCAGACATGACTTAGAAATTAAACAACATAAACAATGGTTCTGAAACTTGAGTATGCATCAGAATCACCCAAAGAGCTTGTTGAAATACGGGTTACTGCCCTGCTCCCAAGTTTCTGATTCAAGAGATGTGCAGTGGAGTCTGAGAATTCGTACTTAGAATAAGTCCCCTGGTGATACTGATGCTCTAGTTGTGGGCCCCCTCTTAAAGAACCCTGCCATGGAGCCTATCCTTTTTTCCATCAGAAAACCTATTGTTATCACTCATAATTTTAAATAGCAAGAAAATCACCTTCAGGATTTTCATGAAAATCAAGCAGAGAAGGAACAAAAAGTAAGGAATGAGTTTTGTTAAGTCCCTTAACCTGTTCAATTTTTTAACATGTATTAAAAATAATGATTAAGATTCTACTAGTTGTTTAAAGCAGTACAGACAAAGTATTGCAAAATAGGTTTTGAGATTTACTTTCTTACCTGCATTTGGCATATCCTCATGGCATGAAAAATCCATATAGTCAAATTATGGTTTTTCCAGTAGTCATGTACAGGTGTGAGAGCTGGACCATAAAGAAGGCTGAGCACTAAAGAATTTATGCTTTCAGATTGTGGTACTGGAGAAGACTCTTGAGAGTCCCTTGGACTGCAAGGAGATGAAACTTAACCCTCAAGAAAATCAGTCCTGAATATACCTTTGAAGGACTGATACTGAAGCAAAAGCTCCAACACTCTGGCTACCAGATGTGAAGAGCCAATTCATTGGAAAAGCCCCTGATCCTGGGAAAGATTGAAGGCAAGAGAAGGGGATGATATAGGATGAGACAGTTAGATAGCATCACCAACTCAATGGGTACGAGTTTGAGCAAACTCTGGGAGATAATGAATGACAGAGGAGCCTGGTGTGCTGCAGTCCATGGGGTCACAGAGAGTCAGTCACTACTTAACAACAACGTGGCATAAAAACTATTTTTGTAACTAGTTTAACAAAACTAAAGGAGCACTTCTGTTATATATCCTCTAGGTCCACCCCTTCTAGCAGATCTAGAACCATTGTACTGTAGAGGCATTGAACAATTTGTTCTAATCATACTGCACTGAAATAGTTGATTTATTTATGTGCCTAATTTACTAGAATGCACAATTTTTGTGATCAGACAAGTCATGTTTGAATTGGTGTCACTAATGCCTAGTACCTTGTCATAAGTGAATGGATAAAATGAAAAGCAGATGAGTGAAAATACTTATTTCCCCAGATTCCCCAAAGCAAATGTTGATTTTATTTAGAATTTGTAGTTGTTTGAAATGAACCATGTCACTGCCGCCCTTCCCTTATGGCAAATGCATGGCCATTGATTGCTTATTGTTGTTACTCCCATCCACCCCCTGAAAAAAAAAGAAAACTCAGCCTGCTTCAGACTTTAAAGACTAATTTTGGGAGAATTAGATCAAGGGATTGTGTGCAAGTGACAACTGTGTATGTCTCAGGATAACATTTCTTCTTAAGTATGAGAGGTTCTTGAATTAGATGGTAGTCTATGAAAAGTAATTTTCCTGCTGGGTTGTTGATTGGGTTACAAAGTAGGTAATGAAATTTTTGCTCCTTTGGTAAAACTATTAGCCCTGCCAAGTGGTGCTGAAATGTCAACATTGGCAGGTTCAGTCTGTCTCATTTAGTCATCCAAAGTCACCAGACAGTGAAGTATTGGCCTGAGGAATCAGTGCACTGGGAATTCTTGCCAAGATGGAGACTGTGGTTGTCTTAGCTGAAATGGAAATCACTTACACAGACAGCTGGGCAAACAGACACAAAGTGCCCCATTAAGGAGAAAACATTTTCCTCTTCAGATTTTTGGCAAAATGGCATTTCTTTCTGAATTCAGTAGTAAACATCCTCTGTATACTTGATGACCATAATGCCTAATAAAAAGTTAACTAGCTTACACGTGGGGAGAGTTAGCTGTCTGGGAATCCTTTGAGAACGGCTTATCAGGGGAGCTTTCCAGGTGGGCTGGACTTTTTATTTCCTGAACTCCAAGGGCACCTGTTGCCTGTGGGCATATGTCCTGCAGCCAGCAGCCTCACCTCAGCACACAGGAGAGTGAACAGGCTGCTCTGCTAGAGCTGGAGCAGAGATCCCGGGATGCTCTGCTGCACGTCTTTTGCTAACATTGATCCTGTAGGTGTAAAGTCAAATCGTGAGTTTATCTATCTCAGTCCCTGGCTTTGACAGCTGTCCATGTGGCTTATGGGACTTTAATCACAATTTTTTTCTGCACTCTTTTTTAAAAATTTTATTTTTACTTTATTCTACTTTACAATACTGTATTGGTTTTGCCATACATCGACATGAATCCACNTCCCTGGCTTTGACAGCTGTCCATGTGGCTTATGGGACTTTAATCACAATTTTTTTCTGCACTCTTTTTTAAAAATTTTATTTTTACTTTATTCTACTTTACAATACTGTATTGGTTTTGCCATACATCGACATGAATCCACCACAGGTGAATTTTTAAAAATGCCATTTTTCCTTATTATAAAAATCTTGCTTTATATATACACATATAAACCAGGATTTTTTCAGATGTTTTCTTATACTTTTTATATATTTTATTGAAATACAGTTGATACATAACATTATATAAGTTACAGGTGTACAATATAGTGATTCACAGTTTTCAAAGGTTATACTCCATTTATAGTTATTATACAATATTTGCTATATTCCCTGTGTTGTACAATATGTCCTTGTACCTTATGTTGTATCTAATGGTTTGTACCTCTCAATTCCCTACCCATCTATTGCCCGTCCCTGCTTTCCTCCCCTCACTTGTAACCACTAATTTGTTCCCTATATCTGTGAGTCTACTGTTCTTTTGTTATATTCACTAGTTTGTTGTACTTTTAAGATTTCACATATAAGTGATGTCATCTAGTATTTGTCTTTCTGACTTATTTAACTTAGCATAATGCACTCCAACTCTATCTATGTTTCTGCAAATAGCATTATTTCATTCTTTTTTTATGTCTGAGTAATATTCCAATATATGTATGTGCTACATCTTTAACCATCATCTATTGATGGACACAGGGTGCTTCCATATGTATTTTTTCTTACATTGTAAAAAACACAAGAAGGAATGCCTTCTGTTCATCTCTAAAGCTGTGTGCTATTAATTTATTGCACTTCCTTGGTGGTTCAGAAGTAAAGAATCCACTTGTCAATGCAGGAGACACGGGTTCGATCCCTTGGTCGGGAAGATCTGTTGGAGAAGAAAATGGTGACCTAGTCCAGTATCTTTGCCTGAGAAATCTCAGGGACGGAGGTGCCTGGTGGGCTACAGTCCATGGGGCCACAAAAAAGTCAGACACAACTTAGAGACTTTGAACTTAGACTAAACAACGTTAGTTCATCATTTCCTAAATGCCCAGAATCTCTTTTCCTCTAGTGTTCTCATTTAGATCCCAGATGCATCATCTGAATTGTACATGTTTGGTGAACTAATTTCATTTGTAAATTAGGGTACACAACGTTCAAAGTGTTTGTAGCTGAGTCCCTGTCCTCCTTACAGGTAACCCACTACTCAAAGCCCTTCAGAAGGCAGGGAAGATAAAAACCGAAGGCATGAAGTAAGAAGACTGAGGTGGGTGAGAGCAGCTTAATGCAAATGGGAAGAGATTAGAGAATTTCAACCTGTTATCCTTATCAAATTGCCCATTTTTGTAAATTACAATTATTTTTGCACGACCTTTGTGAATGTGGCTGCTATGAAAGGGAAAGTGTTAGTCACTTAGTCATGTCCAACTCTTTGTGACCCTGTGGACTGTAGCCTGCCAGGCTCCTCTGTTTATGGAATTTTCCAGTGAGAATACTGGAGTGGGGAGCCATTTCCTTCTTCAGGGGATCTTTTAGACCCAGGGACTGATATAGGGCCATAAATAACGATAGTTTGAATGGTGCCATTTAGACTTTCGCAAAGCACAAATTAGACAACTGTCAGTGGTATCCCTGTTTCTGGAGAACATGCTGTAGAGCCCCTCTCTGTTTACTGCACGCTAGCTGCTTGCAAGATCTCAAAAAGCCTTTATTGGGCCTTGCTAAAGAGTTGGGACAGGAGTATAGAAAATCTGTGGGATTTTGAGGAAGAATTCCAATCTAGAGATCCCAAGAGCCAGGATACCATGAGATATATAGGGTTAATAGTAGAAAGATAAGAATCTGAAAATTTTAAAGGATTTGTCTGGTATTATTCTGTGAGTGCTTTTAATTGTAATTCTGCATACACATACCACTACCACCACCAACACCACCAAAGCAATTTAATTCCTTCTACCTGTCTTGCCTGGCATGCCGTCATGCACTGCAGAATAGGCCTGGGTTTTCCTGATCTCCATTGCCACCTTGCACAGACCTTTTTTTTTTTTCTGATGGAAGGTTTTTCAAGTGTCCTGCTATTACAGTACTTGTAGAAGTAGTTTTTAAAGTACCCAATATTATTTGAATAATGTATGTGTGTTCAGTACTGTCTGACTCTTTGCAACCCCATGGACTGTAGCCCACCAGGCTCCTCTGTGCATGGAATTTTCTAGTCAAGAATTCTGGAGTGGAGTGCCATTTTCTACTCAAGGGGATCTTCCTGACCCAGAGATTGAACCCAGGTCTCCTGCATTGCCGTCAGATTCTTTACCACTGCACCATCTGGGAAGTCCGTTTGATTAATAGCAACGTTAAGGTTCATTATCCTTAAAACATTTAACTGAAGTTGCCATGCTTTTTTGGCCAACATTTCTAGTAAGATCACTGGCTTTCAGATGGTTGTAGACTGAACCATCTGAAGGTTATAGACTACAGACCACTCATTTATATGGAAGATCAGAAACAACTGAAGACAACTAATTGCCTTGGCGACTCCTTTAACCTTGTGGCTATCACAGGAAAATTAATGTAATTCCATATGGTTTTTTTTCTTCTTCTAACATCTTTCCTTGGATCATGGTACCAACATAGATAAGAGTCATTTGAGCACCATTGTTATGTGATACCTTTTTCACTGCTTAAGAATTAAAGCAAATATTCAATTATTGGGCTTCCCTGGTGACTCAGACAGTAAAAAGTCTACTGCAATGCCAGAGACCTGGGTTTGATCCGTGAGGCAGAAATATCCCCTGGAGAAGACAATGGCTAACCACTCCAGTATTCTTGCTTGGAGAATTCCATGGATAGAGGAGCCTGATGGGCCACAGTCCATGGGGTCACAAAGAGTTATGATACCAGGTCCCATGTTAAAATTATGGTTAGTATAAGTTAGCATTGTAGTTCAGTTAAACACAAATTATGCCATCAGCTATGACTTGGGGGGAATCTTTTGAATGTGTTATCAGATAGTAACTTGCCCTGTTTAATACATAAACTTGAGATGTGATATCTTGGTAGCTCCTTAATTAGTTTCTCTGACCATAAAGACGTTGAAAGGTTTCACTTGCAAGCTAACTAAGAGGAACATTGAATACATCTGACACTTATAATTTTCAGTTCTTGGAACATAGTAATGCCTGAAAAGGACTTGCTGATTTTATATATGTACCATTTGTTGAATGGTGAATAATTATATTAAGCATCATTAAAAGTACCTTTTTCAGTGCTGTAAATGGCAAGATGCTTGAAGGACCTCCCATCAAGGGAGTCTGTGTAAGGTGGTTACAGAGGTGAGGAAGATTTGGCTCACTCTACAGTAACATAATGGTAGGCCAGAGAGATTCAACCATCTTGAAATGCTGTTCTATTGCTCAGTCATATCCTATTGTATGGATAAGCTATAACTTGTTTAGCTTATCCATACAACTTATCCAACTTGTTTAGCTTGTCCAAATGTGATGGACACTTGGGTTGATTCCATTTTGGTGTTGCTTTGAACGTCTGCACACAAGTCTTTGCATAAACTTATATTTTCATTCCTCCTGGTAAATACCTATGAAATTGATGGGTTATTTGGTAACCAACCAAGAGCTTTCACAAGCAGTGAAAGTTTATGAAATATTTGATATTCACACCCAGAATGTTGCTCAGACAGTTCCAGTTGCTCCAAACTCTGCATAACACTTGTTATGTCCAGTCTTCATTTTTGCCATTTTTTTTACGTATATAGTATCTCATTGTGGTTTTAATTTGCATTTTCCTGAAGAGTAAGGGTGTTGACCAGCAGTTGGTTAACTATGACCAAGGGGTCAAATCCAGCCAACTGCCTATTTTTTTACAAATACAATTTAATTGGAACACATGTATGTCTATTTGTTTCCATAACATCTATAGGTGCTCTAGTGGTACGATGATAGAGTTGAATAGCTGCAGTAGAGAATATCTAGCCTGCAAAGCCTAAAATGTTTACTATTTGACCCCTTTCTGAAAACATCAGACAACCCTGATGTTACCTTTTCATGTGCTTGTTGGTTATCATATATCTCCTTTAGTGAGGGATGTATTCAAACCTTCTGCCATTTATTCTTAAACACTGTTTTCTTATTGAGTAGAAAGAATTCTTCTAAATATTCTGGATACAAGTCCTTTATTAGGTAAACGTATTGCAAATATTTTCTGCTAATCTTCAATTAGCTTTTTCTTTTTCCCGTTAGTCCTTTTAAAGTTCAAAACTAAAATTTGGCTAAGTCCATCTTATCAGTTTTTTTTTTTTTTATCTATATGTCATATCTGAACCGATGAGAATTGACTTAATGATTTTGAGGTCTTAGAAACTTTGACTTTGTACAACAAAGTAAGTGACTGAGCAAGTATACAGGTTGCCAGTGTCAACAGAATGTGTGCAAAGAAGAACATGCTGTGAGTAAGAAATAAGGTTTACTATTTTAATCCTGAAACAATTTAGTCATTATTTTACTGACATCATTATTATAGCTATTCTTTTACTTAATATCTTGTGGAAATAAATTCTAATCTGATTGTTCCCAAACTTGTTATTTGGTACTTTACAATGTCGAGAGCTGGTGGCTGTGGCATTTATTGCTACTACACTAATAGAAACTTTTTAGATAAGAAGATAACTTTTCATATTTTGAAGTTTTTCTCTTTAAATAATTTTATCAACTTGACAACCTCATATAAACAACTTATACCACATTCTAAAATTATTTTGAAAGTGTTAAGATAACATGAAGAGAGATTAAACATGAAAGGGTTCCTCCTACTGAATAGGTTGTGATGGTAACTCCTTTCTCACTGCTCAGTGACTGGATGTCCACAGCACTTTAGCTGGCTTACCTAAGCATGTTAGTTTGGGCTAAGTTTCTTTACAGAGTTTTATTGAAACTGGCCACCTTTAGTTCATTCAGTCAGTCATATCCAACTCTTTGAAACCCCATNAACTCCTTTCTCACTGCTCAGTGACTGGATGTCCACAGCACTTTAGCTGGCTTACCTAAGCATGTTAGTTTGGGCTAAGTTTCTTTACAGAGTTTTATTGAAACTGGCCACCTTTAGTTCATTCAGTCAGTCATATCCAACTCTTTGAAACCCCATGTACAGCAGCATGCCAGATTTCCGTGTCATTCACCAACTCCTGGAGCCTACTCAAACTCATGTCCATCACGTCGGTGATGCCATCCAACCATCTCATCCTCAGTCGTCCCCTTCTCCTCCCGCCTTCAATCTTTCCCAGCATCAGGGTCTTTTCCAGTGAGTTGGTTCCTCACATCAGGTGGCCAAAGTATTGGAGTTTTCAGCTTCAGCATCAGTCCTTCCAGGGAATATTCTGAACTGATTTCCTTCAAGATTGACTGGTTGGATCTCCTTGAAGCTCCTTTGTTGTGCTCCTTATTGTCTGTGTATCCACCACAAGTTCAAAAGCATCAATGTTTCAGTGCTCAGCTTTCTTTCTTTATAGTCCAACTCTCACATCCATACATGACTATTGGCAAAACCATAACTTTGACTATATGGACCTTTGTTGGTAAAGTAATAACTCTGCTTTTTAATATGGTGTCTAGTTTGGTCGTAGCTTTTCTTCCAAAGAGCAAGCGTCTTTTAATTTCATGGCTGCAGTCACCATCTACAGTAATTTTGGATTCCAAGAAAATAAAGTCAGGCTATTTCTAATGTTTCCCCAACTTCTTGCCATGAAGTGATGGGACCAGATGCCATGATCTTAGTTTTCTGAATGTTGAGTTTTAAGCCAACTTTCACTCTCCTGTTTTACTTTCATCAAGAGGCTCTTTACTTCTTCGCTTTCTTTCGTAAGGGTGGTGTTATCTACATATCTGAGGTTACTGATATTTTGCCCAGCAATCTTGATTTCAGCTTGTGCTTCATCCAGCTTGGCATTTTGCATGATGTACTCTGCATATAACTTAAATAAACAGGATGACTATATACAGCCTTGATGTACTTCTTGCCCAATTTGGAACCAGTCTATTGTTCCATGTCCAGTTCTAACTGTTGTTTCTTGACCTGCATACAGATTTCTCAGGAGGCAGGTCAGGTGGTCTGGTATTCCTGTCTCTTTCAGAATTTTCCACAGTTTGTTGTGATCCACACAGTCAAAGGTTTTGACATAGTCAATAAAGCAAAATAGATGTTTTTCTGAAACTCTCTTGCTTTTTCAATGATCCAACAAATGTTGGCAATTTAATCTCTGGTTCCTCTGCCTTTTCTAAATCCAGCCTTGAACATCTGGATTTCCACCTTGAACAGTTCACATACTATTGAAGCCTGGCTTGGGGAATTTTGAACATTACTTTGCTAGCGTGTGAGATGAGTACAACTGTGTGGTAGTTTGAACATTCTTTGGCATTGCCTTTCTTTGGGATTGGAATGAAAACTGATCTTTTCCAGTCCTGTGGCCGCTGCTGAGTTATCCAGATTTGCTGGTATATTGAGTGCAGCACTTTCATAGCATTATCTTTCAGGATTTAAAATAGCTCAAATGAAATCACATCACCACCCCTAGCTTTGTTCGTAGTGATGCTTCCTAAGGCCCACTTGTCTTTGCATTCCAGGATGTCTGGCTCTAGGTGAGTAGTTATACCATCGTGGTTATCTGGGTCATGAAGCTCTTTTTTGAATAGTTCTGTGTATTCTTGCCACCTCTTCTTAATATCTTCTGCTTCTGTTAGGTCCATACCNCTTTTTTTATATAAATAGTATCTGGCAATTTATTAATCAACAGAGCATACCAAACAACAAATTGTTTTGTATCTTTCAGAAAGAAAAAAAAACTAAATTTGAGAAGACGGCACCCACTGAATTTAGACACAATTACAGTGTGGTTTAAGTATTTCCTTGGGGAGGGGACATAACACCTCTACTCAATTAACAGAAACATTTGTACAGTCCAGGTCTTTATTTTTACACCCATCGTGCCATGAATTTGTAGAGAATGGGCTCCAACAGTTCAACTGTTAGAACTGGTTTTAACTCCTTAACATTGATCCTCAAAGTGTACTTCTCTGGGTGGAGGAAACTATTGCTTCAGCTGAACCCAAGCCCCTTTCTCTTTGGTTTCCTTCTTTTACTGATCATTTTCCTTCACACCTTTCAGGAAACTATCTCTGCTCCTGGAGTGCTTAATATGCTTGATACACGCGTTAATGCTCTTGACCAGAATCTTGCCTTTAACTTGTTTGTTTACAGTGATGCCAACAGTATGCTGGGTAAGGTAGCCTCTCCCCGTTTTGCCGTGGTAACATTTCTGGAGCATTCCTTTTTGAACATTACCCATTCTCTTGATGTCTACAATATCACCCTTCTTGTAGATTTGCATGTATGTAGCCAAAGGAACAATTCCACTTTCTCCAAAAGGCCTAGAGAACATGTGGAGGGTGTCCCTCTTCTTTCCCTTTTTGCTGGTCATTTTGGTGAATTGCTGGAAGAAGGTGGTTCCAGCCAAAAGGTTGAATTACTTTTAAAGATTAATGGAAAATAATTTAGCACATTCAAAGGACAAATATCAATATCAGCACTTCATGTTAAACTGGAAAAATAAGAAACAACATCTTATGTAAAATAAATCAATACCCAACAATATAATTATGTAAAACTGAAATGATTATATCATTGGTGAAAGTGAAAGTCACCCAGTAGTGTCAGACTCTTTGTGATCCCACAGACTACACAGTCCATAGAATTCTCCAGGCCAGAATACTGGAGTGGGTAGCCAATTCCTTCTCCCAGGGATCTTTCCAACCCAGGGATCAAACCCAGATCTCCTGCATTGCAGGCCGATTCTTTACCAGTTAAGCCACAAGGGAAGCCCTTTATATCATTGGTGGACACACAATTTACCAATGAGTAAAAAACATAACTCTTGAATATTTAGAGAATTACTAAATATACTTAAACACATATACCTGCGAATTGGAAGACTTTACTATTGTTTCAGTTCTGCAATTTTCTCATCATGATATAAAAGTGAAAAAATCAAGAAAATCCATCTATAATTTGTTTAGGGTCAACTAAGAATGTCAGTTGAGCCATCTCACCTTTGCTCAGTGATGATCTGCCCACTTCCATCAGAGATCTTGCTTGTTTAGTTCAGTTCAGGCACTCAGTCATATCCAACTCTGCAACCCCACGGACTGAAGCACGCCAGGCCTCCCTGTCTATCTCCAACTCCCAGAGCTTACTCAAACTCATGCTTATTGAGTCAGTGATGCCATCCAACCATCTCATCCTCTATTGTCCCCTTCCCAGCCTTCAAACTTTCCCAGGATCAGAGTCTTTTCAAATGAGTCAGCTCTTCGCATCAGGTGCCCAAAGTATTAGAGTTTCAGCTTCAACAGAAGTTCTTCCAATGAATATTCAGGCCTGATCTCCTTTAAGATGGACTGGTTGGATCTCTTTGCAGTCCAAGGGACTCTCAGGAGTCTTCTTCAACACCACAGTTCAAAAGCATCAATTATTTGGCACTCAGCTTTCTTCACAGTTCAACTCTCACATCCATACATGACTACTAGAAAAACCATAGCTTTGACTAGATGGACCTGAGTTGGCAAAGTAATGTCTCTGCTTTTGAATATACTATAGGTTGGTCATAACTTTTCTTCCAAGGATTAAGTGTCTTTTAATTTCATGGCTGCAGTCACCATCTGCAGTGATTTTGGAGCCCCCAAAATAAAGTCTTGACACTGTTTCCACTATTTCCCCATCTATTTCCCATGAAGTGATGGGACCAGATGCCATGATCTTTGTTTTCTGAATGTTGAGCTTTAAGCCAACTTTTTCGCTTTCTTCTTTCACTTTCATCAAGAGGCTTTTTAGCTCCTCTTCACTTCTGCCATAAGGATGGTGTCATCTGCATATCTGAGGTTATTGAGATTTCTCCTGGCAATCTTGATTCCAGCTTGTGTTTCTTCCAGTCCAGCGTTTCTCGTGATGTACTCTACATAGAAGTTAAATAAGCAGGGTGACAATATACAGCCATGATGTACTCCTTTTCCTATTTGGAACCAGTCTGTTGTTCCATGTCCAGTTCCAACTGTTGCTTCCTGACCTGCATATAGATTTCNGCTTGTGTTTCTTCCAGTCCAGCGTTTCTCATGATGTACTCTGCATAGAAGCTAAATAAGCAGGGTGACAATATACAGCCTTGACGTACTCCTTTTCCTATTTGGAACCAGTCTGTTGTTTCATGTCCAGTTCTAACTGTTGCTTCCTGACCTGCATACAGATTTCTCAAGAGGCAGGTT
Organism: Neotragus pygmaeus; assembly: GCA_006410875.1. NCBI lineage: Eukaryota > Metazoa > Chordata > Mammalia > Artiodactyla > Bovidae > Neotragus > Neotragus pygmaeus. Next base: position 155,309 of record SJYV01000289.1, on the reverse strand, counting down.
AGGTGGTCTGGTATTCCCATCTCTTTCAGAATTTTCCACAGTTGATTGTGATCCACACAGTCAAAGGCTTTGGCATAGTCAAGAAAGCAGAAATAGATGTTTTTCTGGAACTCTCTTTCTTTTTCCATGATCCAGTGGATGTTGGCAATTTGATCTCTGGTTCCTTTGCTTTTTCTAATACCAGCTTGAACATCAGGGAGTTCATGGTTCACGTATTGCTAAAGCCTGGGTTGGAGAATTTTGAGCATTACTTTACTAGCATGTGAGATGAGGGCAATTGTGCAGTAGTTTGAGCATTCTTTGGCATTGCGTTTCTTTGGAATTGGAATGAAAACTGACTTTTTCCAGTCCTGTGGCCACTGCTGAGTTTTCCAAATTTGCTGGCATATTGGCTGTAAAGAATAATCATGTATTTATCACAATAGTAAATATGTATCTTGACATATTGTTGTTCAAAGACGTACATTTTTATATAATACTCAGTTTATCAGTACATTCACAGTAACTATATCATAGCTCCAGGGTCTCCCTGAAACTTGTAAACCACAGTTTGAGATTCATTCAACTACACCAATTCCCTTGACTTTTTTTTTAGATAAAGATATTGAGAGCCACAGAAGTTATATGAATACTCTAGGTTTACACACTTAGTGATCTAGTCAGAGCTACAACCTCTTGCTAGTGATTTCCAAAGTAATGTCTTTATATTAATCCTAGGTGGTCTTTACATTTTGAGTCTTCAATTATTTGTGGCTTTCTGTCAGAAGTATACTAACTTTAGCTCCCATTTATTAAAAATCCTTAAAATTCTCTGTGATGAAGTTGTTCAGTCGCTCATTTGTGTCTGACTCTTTGAGACCCCTTGGACTGCAGCACATCAGGCTTCCCTATCCTTTACTATCTCACAGAATTTGTTCAAACTCATGCCCATTGAGTTGGTGATGCCATCCCACCATCTCATCCTCTGTCACCCCTTCTGTTTTGGCCCTCAATCTTTCCCAGCATCCTTGTCTTTTCCAGTGAGTCAGCTCTTTGCATCAGGTGGCCAAAGTATTGGAGCTTCAGCTTCAGCAACAGTCCTTCCCCTGAATATTCAGGGTTGATTTCTTTTAGGATTGACTGGTTTGGTCTCCTGGCTGTCCAAGGGACTCTCAAGAGTCTTCTCCCTCACCACAGCATCAATTCTTCAGTGCTCAGTCTTCTTTGTGGTCCAACTCTCACATCCATACATGACCAATGGAAAAACCATAGCTGTGACACTACAGATCTTTGTGGGCAAAGTGATGTCTCTGCTTTTTAATATGCTATCTAGGTTTGTCATAGCTTTTCTTCCAAGAAGCAAGCATCTTTTAATTTCATGGCTGAAGTCACCATCCACAGTAATTTTGCATCCCAGGAAAACAGTCTCACTGTTTCCATTGTTTCCCCATCTATTTGCCTTGAAATGATGGGATCAGATGGCATGATCTTAGTTTTTTGAATGCTGAGTTTTAAGCCAGCTTTTTCACTCTCCTCTTTCANAGTAATTTTGCATCCCAGGAAAACAGTCTCACTGTTTCCATTGTTTCCCCATCTATTTGCCTTGAAATGATGGGATCAGATGGCATGATCTTAGTTTTTTGAATGCTGAGTTTTAAGCCAGCTTTTTCACTCTCCTCTTTCACCTTCATAAAGAGGATCTTTAGTTCTTCTTCACTTTTTGCCATAAGGGTGGTATCATTTGCACATCTGAGGTTATTGATATTTGTCTCAGAAATCTTGATTCCAGCTCTTGCTTCATTCAGCCCAGCATTTCGCATGATGTACTCTGCATATAAGTTAAATAAGCAGGGTAACAATATATAGCCTTGATGTACCCCTTTCCCAATTTTGAACCAGTTTGTTGTTTCATGTCTGGTTCTAACTGTTGCTTCTTGACCTGTATACAGATTTCTTAGGAGGCAGGTAAGGTGGTCTGGTATTCCCATCTCTTTGGAATTTTCCACAGTTTGTTGTGATTCACACAAAGGCTTTAGTGTAGTCAATAAAGCAGAAGTAGATATTTTTCTGGAATTCTCTTGCTTTTTCTGTGACCCAGGTGGATGTTGGCAATTTGATCTCTGGTTCCTCTGTCTTTTCTAAACCCAGCTTGAACATCTTGGAGTTCTTGGTTCACATATTGCTGAAGCTTTGTTTGAAGGATTTTGAGCATTACCTTGCTAGCATGTGAACTGCGTGCAATTGTACAGTAGTTTGAACGTTCTTTGGCATTCCCCTTTCTTTGTGATTGAAATGAAAACTGACTTTTTCCAGTCCGGTGGCCACTGCTGAGTTTTCCAAATTTGCTGGCATATTGAGTGNACCTTGCTAGCATGTGAACTGCATGCAATTGTACAGTAGTTTGAACGTTCTTTGGCATTCCCCTTTCTTTGTGATTGAAATGAAAACTGACTTTTTCCAGTCCGGTGGCCACTGCTGAGTTTTCCAAATTTGCTGGCATATTGAGTGCAGCACTTTAACTGTGTCATCTTTTAGGATTTAAAATAGCTCAGCTGGAATTCCATCACCTCCACTAGCTTTGTTTTCAGTAATTCTTCCCAAAGCCCACTTGACTTCACATTACAGGATGTCTGGCTCTAGGTTAGTGATCACACCATCGTGGATATCCAGGACATTAACATCTTTTTTTGTATAGTTCTTCTGTGTATTCTTGCTACCTCTTTTTAATATCTTCTGGTTCTGTTAGGTCTGTACCTATCTAGGTTTCCTACCTACTTAATACTGTCTACTCGTATTTTGCTGGATCAGCCTTGTTCTGTATGCTGTGGGAATTATCAGTGGCCCAAGTAACCCAATTCTTTTCTATTTTCTTATTTCCAATGGTGATCAATGCAAATATCTTGCCATATTACATTTCATATGCATATTACTGCTTAACATCATTCAATCATTTGCATGGAAAGCTTTACAGGAGTTCAGCTTAGGTGAATCTGAATATCCCTATTTTTCTTTTAGAGTAGAATGAAGAGTTGCAAACAAGTTATAAAACTGTAAAAACAATTTCAAGAGTCCATCCTGATTGTTCCCACTGTGAAATAGAAAAAAGTATCAGGGTTTCAAAAACATTCCTGTACACAAGGATATATCAGTAACTATTGAACATTCCTGCAGAAAACGTTCTGAAGACTGGGGAGAACTCTACAGTGGTCTGATGAGTTATTTACAGAGGTCTCAAAGCAGGCTGTTGTTATTCCTTCTGAATATGAGTTGCTTAACAGCAAATCCAATAGTATAGAAAAGTAATTTATGGAAGACCCTCCTATCAATTTATTGTCACTGTTACAACCATTGGGTCCATATAATCATCAAAATGTAATTCTGAAAAAGACCTTACCCAGCTCATTTTATCCACAAGAAAATATAAACCTATATACAAAGAGGGTTAGTTGCTGTAGACTTTTAATGATTGGCAGGGTTAAGTATAGACATTAGACCTCTTAATCCCAACCTTGGGCTTATGTGTTTATGTCTAGTACACTCTTGCAAAGAGCAATGGTAGTTAGTTAGTGACAGGAAATAATAAAAACAAAGAAAGCCTAGGAAGGTCAGGATAGGGAACACATGTACACCCATGACTGATTCATGTGAATGTATGGCAAAAACCACCGCAATATTGTAAAGTAATTACCCTCCAATTAAAAGTTAAAAAAAAGTTTTTTTAAGTAAAAATAAAGTTTAAATAATACGTAGTTCCCTAAATAGCATTTTATAACATCAGGATTGTGTCGTCTGATTAAGCACACTGTCCTTTGGTAAACGACAATGCTTTCAAGAAATTCTAGCAACACTAATCACAATAATTGCAATGCCTAACCTTTGTTCATGGGCTTCCCAAGTGGCTCAGTGGTAAAGAATCTCCTTGCTAAACAGGAGACACGACTTCAATCCCTGGGTCAGGAAGATCCCCTGGAGAAGGAAATGGAAACCTACTCCAGTATTCTTGCCTGGGAAATCCTATGGACAGAGGAGGCTGGCTAGCTACAGTCCATGAGGTCACAAAAAGTCAGGCATGACTTAATGACTAAACAGCAGCAGTAGCCACAGCAACCTTTATTCATGGTTGCCTCTGGATCAAAGTCACTTGTAAAAGGTAATAAAACACTCTACTGTGTCTTTGGATCCAACTTCTACAGGGATGGCACAACTTTCCTGAAATACAAAGAAAATTATTTATTCATATAAATGAATAAAATATAAATTATGTTTATTGGCAGCCAGAGGGATAAGTCCAAGAAGAGGTTACTTATAATCCTAAAGACAGTGACTGTTCTTCAGCCTCTGCTCTGTGGCAGGGTCCATTAGTTGTTTTCTGTAAATTGCATCAAACTCTCACATCATTCCTGTGGTTTAACTATTTCTTATTTTCCTCATTGATGTATGAGGAAACTGCATATGGAAGAGATTAGAAGCTTGCCTACTATTAAATGATTAGGAAGTGCTGGAGGCAAGAAGTAAACTTAAGTCTGAATTTTAAACCCATTGTGTTTTCCCATGATGCCAAACACCCTTGATTAATCTCAAGCTAAATAGTTAACCTAATTGACTACTTAGCAGGCAGTTTGTCCTTACATTTCTCTACCTTTCAAAAGAAGTATCCAGTTTCAGCAAAAATTAATTGTCCTCCTGTGAATTCCTAGCCTTTGTTATGAGAAGAGTAAAAATGTCCAGACAAAAATGTCCACACATATGTGAAAACTTGATTTATGACAAAGGTGACTCAAATAGTAGAGGTTACAATTTGTGTGCTTTTGTTATCAATAAATAACATTGAGTCAATTGAATAGCTATATAAAAATTATCTGGATCTCATGCTGAATCAAAAAATAAATATTAAAATGATAGTTATCATAGAAGAATATTCTATGAAGAATATCATAGAAAAATGACATTGGAGTAAGAGGAAGTTTACTGAAGAGAACATTTAAGCAGCTATCATGATGTAAAATTTTATAAACTGAAATATATTAAAGCTTAATTGTCTATTAAAAGATGAAATTATGGAATGAATAGGTAATGCACAGATATGGAGAAGATATTTGCAATGTGTTTAAGAAACAAAGTCCTTCTGCTCAGAATATATACGATCTATAAAGATTCATAAGTAAAAGACAGCCAAATATGATTCTGGTCAGAAGTCTTGGACATCTACTTTATGAATGAGGAATTTATAAGCCTATAAAAAATGCCTAATATCATTAGTCATCAGGGAAATGGAAATAAAAGCTAAAGAAGATACCACTACACACCCTTGCCAAAATGACTTTTTATTTTAAAGTAAAAGAAGCATGTGTTAGTGGGGATGGATGTGGTGTAACTGGAAATCTCATGCAGTGCTGTGCAGGTTGTAAATTGGAAACTCTTTGGCTATATCTACCAAAACTAAGTCAGTCCTAAAGGAAATCAACTTGAATATTCATTGAAAGCACTGATGCTGAAGCTAAAACTTCAATACTTTGACCACCTAATGCAAAGAGCCGACTCATTAGAAAACACCTTGATGCTGGGAAAGATTGAAGGCAAGAGGAGAAGGAGGAGACAGAGGATGAGTTGCGTGGATGGCATCACCAACTCAATGGACATGAGTCTGATCAAACTCCAGGACAGTGAAGCACAGGGAAGCCAGGCATGCTGCAGTCCATGGGGTTGCAAAGATGCAGACACTACTTAACCACTGAACAACACCAACCACAAAAGCTAAATATACACATCTCTTATCACCCTCTAATTCTATTTCAAAATACATATCCACAAGAAATGTTTGCATTTCTACACAAAATACATGAATGAAAATGCTCATAACAGCACTAACCATAACTGCCCCAAATAGGGAGCAATCCAAATGTAAATCAGCAGTAGAATGGGAAAACAAATGATGGTGTACCCAAACAATGGTATACTGTACAGAAATGAAGATAGATAAAAATTGCTATGCTTGCTTCTTGGAGGGAAAGCTACAGTAAAAGTAGACAGTGTATTAAAAAGCAGAGACATCACTTTCCCCACAAAGATCTGTATAGTCAAAGCTGTGGTTTTTCCAGTAGTCCTATGGATCTGTGAGTTGGACCGTAAAGAACACTGAGCACTGAGGAACTGATGCTTTTGAACTGTGCTGCTGGAGAAGACTCTTGAAAGCCCCTTAGACTATAATGAGATCACATCAGTTAATCGTAAAGGAAATCAACCTTGACTATTGCAAAGACTGATGCTAAAGCTGAAGGTCCAATACTGTGGCCACCTGCTGGGAAGAGCTGCCTCAACTGGAAAAGAACCTGATGCTGGGAAAGATTGAAGGCAAAAGGAGAAGGAGACAGCAGAGGATGGGATGGTTAGATAGCATCATAAACTCATAGACTCAATGGACATGAATTTGAGCAAACTCCGGGAGATAGTGAAAGACAGGAGAGCCTGATGTGCTGCAGTCTATGGTATCACAAAGAGTCAGATACCACTTAGCGACTGCACAACAACAACAAAATGTTCTATATGCAACTATGTGGGTAAAATTCACAAAAATAATGTTGAATAGAAGAAGCCAGAGTCAAAGATTATATGCTGTTATGATTAAATTTATAAAAGTTTTACAAAGAGGTAAACCTAGCTGATGGAGTTAGAAGTCAGGATAATGGTTAATCTTTGGGGAGGAAGGGAGTATGACCCCCTCATAGTGGGAACGACACAATCAGATTTAGTGGTGCTGCCCAGATTGTATTTCTTGATCATGTATGCTTTAAAATATTCATCAAGCTGTACACTTGTGGCATGTACACATACATACATGCACATATATTAATAAAATATACATGCCATATATTAATAAAAAGTTTATGAAAAATAGAAGAATCAGACTCCACGTGACCCCAGTGTTTAAAAAAAAACCAATTGGTTTGCCAATTTGGTTTGCCTATATATGTATGAATCTAGATCATTTTGAATTGGAGGTCTCAACACCTGTGTTAAAAGTTCCAGTTTAAGAACGGGAAATTTAAGTTCATACTCTTCTTGGTAAATGTTTCCATTTTTTCCAAGTAGGGCAAACTAGCCAGTAATTTAGAACTTTAGGCTTTGATTTATGTTAATGAATATTGAATATTGAATAATGAATATTGAATTGAATAATGAATATTGAAATATTGAAATATACAGTCTGAAGTCTTAAATTGATTGGTAAATTTATCAGACTTAAGTGTTCACAGAGTTTGTTTTCCCACTGTGAATGTCAGGAATAAGTTTATAAATTATAAATTCTGAATCAGTTAGGATTATTTTTTTTAACATCATGTCAAAGAAACCTACCCACAGTGGCTAAAATAAACAAGCACTATTTTTCTCATGTAACAAGAAGTTCAGACAAAGCAGGACTCGCCAGGGCTGCTGCAGAGGCTCCATCTGAGGTTCTCGGGTTTCTATTTTCCTTCCAGCTTTCTACTTTGTAACCCGTTACTGCTTTTCTTCTTATGCTTGAATCCTTAGTATCCAGCCTTCTATCCATATACCAGGCAGAAAAAAAAGAATATAGAATGAAGGTGGATGGAGCAAACTCCTGAATTAGGAAAGTAAAAAATTTCTCAGAAATTCACCGTCTTCTGCCGGGTCTCCTGCCCAAATGTCAGACAGTAAAGAAAGGTCATTTTGCTGAGCTCAGTGCTGTTCCAAACCAAACTGGGTTCTTTTGGTGACCACTAAAAAGTGAGCTTCCCTTGTGGATCAGCTGGTAAAGAATCTGCCTGCAATGCAGGAGACCTGTGTTCAATTCCTAGATTGGGAAGATCCCCTGGAGAAGGGAAAGGGTACCAACTCCAGTATTCTGGCCTGGAGAATTCCATGGACTATTCAGTCCTTGGGGTCACAAAGAGTTGGACACGACTGAGTGACTTTCACTAAGGAATGAGCAGATATTGGGTAGGCAATGAGCAGCATCTATTACAACCAAGTTTTCTTACTCCCCTAAACCAGTAGGAAATGCTGACAGTCTCTCTCAGTATCTGACATCAGGGTGCAAATCTATTTTTTATTAGTTTCAAAGAGCAATTTGAATATGGAATAATTTGGTTATATTTTCTACAGAAAACCTGACTCAGACCCTTTTTCAGATGTAATTTTTTGGAGAGTGGTATATTTTAAATGCTAATGATAGCATTATAGCAATTCTGTTTGCCTGTGACATTTCAAAGGGAACATATTTTCCAAGTAAACATTAATGGATCATTTACATACACAGCAAAGAAATTACTACTGTTCCGTTTAAAGCAGTTTTTCCCAACCTATAATAAATTGCTATTTTAAATGAAACTTTAATAAGATCTAAGGGCATTTTTGGTAAAAATATGTGCTGAGTTGGTAAAAGATTAGTTAGTAATTCAAAAGTATATTATGAATTTTTTCTACTCCTGCTAAAATTGTTTTAGTAATCTAAAAAGAAAAAAATATTTGTGTTCCATATGTTTTCAGGGAATAGGCTAAGATCACCATTTATGTGCAACTTGCATACTCATTCTAGGGAAGCTATTTGTAAGTTTTGATGATTTACAAAGATGATTAAAGAAATAATTAATAAAGCTTGGGTTGTATAAGGGGAAATGTCAGGAAGTCTTGAGAAATCACATGGTCCCCTCAGAAATAAAACAAAAACATCTATGTTTTGGAAAAGGTGTGATTTCCTACTTCACAAATTCTTTTTCAAAAAAAAATAACTCTCCTTAGTTTAAGAGGAATTTTTTAAAATAATTGCTTATACAATTAGAAAATGGATGTTTGAGGTCCTGGGGCAAAGGCCTCGATCCATCCGAGTTAGGAAACTTTCCAAGAGGGTTAAAAATCCCCACAGTAGGTGTCCATCCCTCATGTCTGTGCTTCTGGTCCAAACTCCTGATTTGTATTGCTCTAGAGCTGAAAGCTCCTCCTGAGGCTCACCCCTGGTCTAGGCTCACCCTTCTGCCTCCTCTCCAGACCCTGGATTCACTTGCTGAGATCCTGAGTAAAATCTGGCAGGTTTCCTAACAACCCTCAGGCCACCAAGCACCGAAGTCAAAGAAGTAGGAGGACTTTTCCTAAATGAACATGAGTGCTGCATGGCAACGGGGCTACAACCCAGAGAGCTCCCAGGAGCCTCGCCCACGATATACCTGCTTCAAAGCAATGAGATTTTTGCCAAACCAAGCTAACAGAATCTTGTCTTCTCTCAGAGCACTTTCCTTCTCACAATTATCGAGTTTTAGATTCTGCATTTAGCGTGTGTCTCTCTCCTAGACTTATGTCCTCTTGTTGTGCATGGAGCATTCACCATCTTCCTCAGGACCAATCCAACCTCAGAGGCTGTGACCCACGCAGTTTCATAAGGCCTGCTCTCAGGAGTGCCCCACGCTTGGTTTAATGCTGCGTGACCAGCCTACTGAAATTTTCAAGAATTCTGTCTTTGAACCTGAGTTTTGTAAGTGAGGCCTGAGAGGCTAATGGGGCATGACTGGTGAGCAGGGAGATGCCCCACGCAGCAGACATGCAGGGTCAGGCCTGGGGCTTCACAGACAGCGGCAGGCACCAAGCATGGGCATGGCTTCCCAGCACACATGCACTCATCTAGGGATGGTGCATAGGCACGGGGCAGAGAGGGGCCCAGGTCGACTACGGTGGCAGTGGCCGCAGAAGCAGAGGCAATGCAGCAGTCACAGCTGTGGGCCAGAGGTAGGGCTCCTGATGGGAGCAGCCCCAGGACTCATGGTGGGAGGCTGGCCCCAAGGCCTGTCTCTGCAGCATCTGTGCCAATGTTAACTCTGCAGACTTCTCAGCGACAGGAATTGCAGATTCTTGGATAATAAACTTTGTCAGTGTTGTTGTCGCTAAGTCATGATCTACTCTTTTGCGACCCTGTGGACAGTAGCCCTCCAGGCTCCTCCATCCATAGCATTTCCCAGGCAAGAATACTGGAATGGGTTGTCATTCCTTTCTCAAGGGATCTTCCTGACCCAGGGGTTGAACCCACATCTTCTGCATTGGCAGGCAGATACTTTACCACTGAGTCATCTGGGAAGCCCTCAAACTTTGTCAGTAAATTGGTACAAGATAATAGCACGTACATGGACATTGCACGTGTCAATTTCTCAGGAAGTAAATAGCCCAGGGAATTATTAGAACTCTTCAGTGAGTTTAGAATCTCTGGCTTTGAATACAGCCACAGTATTGCAAAGTAAATTTCCACAAACTTAGAAATAAAAATTCAGTGTGGTAGTTGTATTTGAAAGAAAAGAACGCTATTGTTATGTGAAGCTTTGAATGAACTGTTTTTAACATGGAAGATTGCTCCAAAAGAATTATTAGTTCTATATGCAGTAAAATTTATGTTTCAGAATGACTTAGAAATTTATCCTAGAGTTATCACATATTAAAAAATATTAATATGTTGGATAAGAAGAATCATCTCAAAATTGAAAAATTATTAAAAATTATTAATAATCTTGCATTTGACAAGAACACTGATACAGTTTACAGTTATGTCATGAAAATAAAATTATTAAAAGTATATAATTTGATGGCTTAACAAAAGAATTTGTAGAAAAGTAAGCCAGAAAAATTTTATGCTAAAGATACCACATTTTAAAAGTCTTATTGTTTATATTATTGTATAAAATTATCCCTGATAGTTGAATTGGTAAAGAATTCACCAGCAATGCAGGAGACCCTGGCTCGATCTCTGGGTTGAGAAGATCCCCTGGAGAAGGGAAACGTTACCCACTCCAGTATTCTGGCCTGGAGAATTCCATGGACTGCATAGGCCATGGGTTTGCAAAGAGTCAGACATAAGCGAGCGACATTCACTTTCATAAAACTAAAATATCTTTTATATTTATATGCTTCTGTTTTTCATGTATCACTATTATTCCCTCGCGTTACATAAGTAATAACATATTCTAAAGGTGAAAATTTTGCATTCTAGTATTTCTAATGGAACTGTGTTCCTGAGTTTTGGACACGGGACACACATTTTCATTTTACTCTGAGTCCTGCAAATGATGTAGCTAACCCTGGTTTGAACACTATGATTTTGATTCTGTACCCTTCTCTTCCACACCTCCACTCTCACAGCCTTGGAGCCTGTCTACCTCTCTTGCCTCCTAATTTTGCGCCTTCATGATTCACTCCAGCCAGCTGATTGAGTCACAGCATGTTATTCTAGCTGTAATGGCATATTTGCAATCATTTTGAACATTTACCATTTGCTAAACCCTTTACATATAGTATCACCACATTCACTCTGCAAGATAGGTATCTTAGCTTAATTTTATATTCAGGGACGTTAAGGCTTAAAGTGATTAAATGCTTTCTATTACTTAAGAATGAGCTGAATTCTGAAGAAGAGCACTGAAGAATTGATGCTTTTCAACTGTGGTGTTAGAGAAGACTCTTGAGAGTCCCTTGGACAGCAAGGAGATAAAACCAGTCCATCCTAAAGGAAAANAGTGATTAAATGCTTTCTATTACTTAAGAATGAGCTGAATTCTGAAGAAGAGCACTGAAGAATTGATGCTTTTCAACTGTGGTGTTAGAGAAGACTCTTGAGAGTCCCTTGGACAGCAAGGAGATAAAACCAGTCCATCCTAAAGGAAAACAGTCCTGAATATTTGTTGGAAGGACTGATGCTGAAGCTGAAACTCCAATACTTTGGCCACCTGATGCGAAAGGCCAACTCATTGAAAAGACCCTCACACTGTGAAAGATTGAGGCAGGAGGAGAAGGGGACAACAGAGGATGAGATGGTTGCATGGCATCACCGACTCAATAGACATGAGTTTGAGTAAACTCCAGGAGTTGGTAAAGGACAGGGAGGCCTGGCATGCTGCAGTCCATGGGGTTGCAAAGAGTCAGACATGACTGAGCAACTGAACNGTACAATGTCAGGAACCTTAGTCCATAGTTCTTCAGGCACTCTGTCTATCAGATCTCATCCCTTGAATCTATTTCTCACTTCCACTGTATAATTATTAGGGATTTGATTTAGGTCATACCTGAATGGTGTAGCAGTTTTCCCTACTTTCTTCAATTTAAGTCTGAATTTTGCAATAAGGAGTTCATGTTCTGAGCCACAGTCACCTCCTGGTCTTTCTTTTGCTGACTGTGTAGAGCTACTCCATCTTTGGCTACAAAGAATATCATCAATCTGGTTTCAGTATTGACCATCTGATGATGTCCATGTGCATAAACTGACCACAGCCACTCAGAATTCTGGGGTCAACATTAAATGTCTGCTTAGCACTCATGCCTACAGCAAGAGCAGCCTGTCTCCTCTGGTTGATCCAGAGGGTTCTATGAACTTGTAGCGCTTTATTTTTTATCAGATTTTCTCATTTCACTACCTTCCTTCCTATTATTAATGCCATAGCACATGTATATCCTTTAAAAACTAAAAGGGGATTAATTCTAATTTCGTTTTGAAAGGCATTCTTTTTCTGGAATTTCACAACCTCATTTGGAATACTTAGAGATACCCTAGGGTGTTGTGGAGGATTAGAAACAGCTGTCGTAGGTCCAAAGTTCTACTTTGACAACATGCAATCTTTTTCTCTTCCAGCCATTCTAGTATTGCTTTCCTGAAATGCTCACATTCTTCATTTTATCTCACTCTTAACTAGTATATGTTCTGTTTCTCATTTAAGATGCAATAAAATGTTCTTCCAGTACTCATTTCTCTGTATTTCTGGGCTTTCCTGGGCAATATATATGCCACTTATGAATGTTTTCCTAGTTAAGCTTGTATCATGTTGTACTTTTTTATTTTATCTCTATTTATATCATTCACCTGAGCTCTTCATGCTAACTCTTGAAAGATAAAAGTTATTATATGACTAGTGTTCCAGACCTTTAAGCCAGAATTACTCAGAGTGCAGATAAATTTACCAAAGGTTAAAAATTATTATAGGATGCACTGAGAATTACCCTAAAATACCAGGGAAATTTTTTAAGCATGTAAACTCAAATATTAGTCCAAACATTCATTTGAAGGGACACTTGAGAAACTTATTCAGATGAAAAGGACAAAATATTGCTTAACCATTTTGTTGAGGTCTAAAAGGGTCAATGGGGTCATAACTGAGTGAGAAAATGGGGTGTTTGAAGAATCCATGCTGGGTGACAATGTGAGCATAGCTGTAGGGCCAAGGTCTTGTATGCATTGAAGAATATGAGAAGACTTATACTAGCCAAAGACAATTGAGAGATTTTGAGAAGTAATAGATAATAATGACCTACTCAATTCTACTCAATACACTATAATGACCTATATGAAAAAGAATCTAAAAAGAGTGTACATATCTCTATGTATAACTGATTCACTTTGCTGTATACTTGAAACTAACACAACATTGTAAATCAACTATACTTCAATAAAAAATTTTTTTTAACAGAGTATATTCATATGTAGCAAGATAATAAAAGAATTTGAGTTCCTAGTTCCCATAAGGAACTGGGAAGAGAGTCTCAAAATATGAAATTTGTGGTGCTGTTTTCAGAAGAGATTTGTTTGTGTGCTTTCTTCTTTCTCAGGAGCTTTAAAAGTTTAGCTCTAGAGTGTAGTATGAGTTGGAATTTTGGAGAAAGTAGGTTAGATAAATGCCAATTAACTTTAAAAGTTACATGATGTTGATGTATTTATTGACATGAATTATTAGCAAAAAGGAGAAAGACTGGAGTTATGAAAATGCTGGGCAGAGGAAGCAATAACATTTCCACTTTTGTTAGTAATTCTGTTTACAGCCTTCCTTTTTCTCATTTGGGGCAGCCATCCTTCCCACTTCCCAAGGGGAGGAATAACATGGTACAACTGTGAGCAAAGGTCTAATGTGATGATGTTGTGACTCTTGGCTCTTAGCCCAACAAGAGTGCAGCCAAAGTACATAAAGATTCCTAATCACTTCTTCCCAATAAGGTGTGGGAAACAGGCCAGCTGTGTTTTTGATTTATCATGAGACATGATGACCTTACAAGGTAGCAGAGTATGTGCTTGACTTAGATTTGTTCCATTCCACTGAGCAAGATGGATAACTGGAGAGTTCATCTAGGCATGTAACTAAGACGGGGAAAATCGGCTTGGCCAAAATCTGCGTTATACGTGTGAGATTATCTATCTATCTATATCACCTTGTCAAAATCTTGTGAAGTTAGGACAGAACATTAGCAGTTCACATCAATTTGAATATTATAGTATGGGGATTAGCTACTCTGTACTCAACTGAGTCATGTGTGACAAAATTCTTAGCAAAAACGAGAGCATGGAAGCATACATTATTATATGTAAAATAGATAGCCATTGGGAATTTGCTGTATGATTCAGGGAACTCAAATTGGGGCTCTGTAACAACCTAGAGGGGTGGGATGGAGAGGGAGGTGGGAGGGAGGTTCAAGAGGGAGGGGGCATAGGTATACCTGTGGTTGATTCATGTTGATATTTGGCAGAAACCACCACAACACTGTGAAGCAGTTTTCCTTCAATTAAAAATAAATTAAAAAAAAAACAAACTGAGAGCAGAAAATCCAGCCTTGTGAGAACTTAAGTTGCAGTTTTGACCCTGCACTTAGCCAGCTNATTTGGCAGAAACCACCACAACACTGTGAAGCAGTTTTCCTTCAATTAAAAATAAATTAAAAAAAAAACAAACTGAGAGCAGAAAATCCAGCCTTGTGAGAACTTAAGTTGCAGTTTTGACCCTGCACTTAGCCAGCTGAGTGACGGAGGTGTGGTTGCCCTGTCACTTGTGTGGGTAAGAGAACTGGATGAGGTGAGCTGGGGACGAGTCTTCCTCAGCCTTTTGGATAAGCCATTCAGTATCTCTGGGTTTCAATTTTGCTTCAAATGTAGGAATAGCAATCAGAGAACCAAGAAACCATAGAAATTTCATCAAATTTCGGTGAAGTACAAAGTACTATACACATACCTGGATATAGTAGTACCAGCTACTGAAGTAAGAGGGGTTCCCACAGCCTAGCTGGTCTCCAAGAGGGGGCTGTTTTTATTTCTTCAAAGGCCTGATGGAAGGCTCCTGTGTGGCTATATTGAGATGGCTCAGGATGATTTTTGAGCCATGTAATGTAAATTTAGTGTGATGGATTCAGGAAATCCATGATATTTAGAGTGCTGACTGGTATACATACAAGTCTTTGATTAATGAGAAATGGACTGTGAGTTATTAGGTAAGTAAATACAGTCTTCCCAATAGGTAAATTATTTAAAAAATGTAAAATCCCAGTGAAATAATGAAAGAAAATAATTGAGGTCCATAATCTTATCAAAACTCTCAGAGTCAGACATGCTTTGGGATTCAGAAAAATCTTTGGATTTTGGTATTGTACTAGGATGCCTGGACCGTGTATTAAGTAACCTCTTCAGTGGGGTCTTGATCAGTACCTTTAATTAAGCACATTTAATTATAGGATTAAAATGTCTACAATTAGAATCTAGAAAAATAGTACAGATGAACTTATTTGCAAAGCAGAAGCCGAGACACAGATGTGGAAAACAAACATATAGTTGCCAAGAGGGAAAGGGAGGGTGGGATGAACTGGGAGATTAGAATTGACGTATACACACTTCTATATATATAATAGATAACTAATGAAAACCTACTGTATAGCACAAGAAACTCTACTGAATGCTCTGAGGTGACCTAAGTGGGGAGGGAATCTAAAAAGAGTGCGTATGGCTGTGTATAACTGATTCGCATTGTGGTACAGCAGAAACTAATGTATGGTTGTAAACCAACAATGTTTATTTTATATCCCACGACTGTACAGTGAGATTAAAGGACTATGTGGCTTCATAACAGTTTAGACTGAGTTTTGTTGCCAAATTCGTTTGATATGAACTTACAAAAACTTAACAAAGCCTTTCTTTGGATTTCTAAACTGAGGCTAACGGAGAAGGCAATGGCACCCCACTCCGGTACTCTTGCCTGGAAAATCCCTTGGACGGAGGAGCCTGGTGGGCTGCAGTCCATGGGATCGCTAAGAGTCAGACATGACTGAGCGACTTCAGTTTCACTTTTCACTTTCATGCATTGGAGAAGGAAATGGCAACCCACTCCATTATTCTTGCCTAGAGAATCCCAGGGATGGGGGAGCCTGGTGGGCTGCCACCTATGGGGTCGCACTGAGTCAGACACGACTGAAGCGACTTAGCAGCAGCAGCAGCAAACTGTGGCTAAAAAGTTTTGGATGGACCTGACTAAGTAACCAATTATTGACCAATTGCTGTGTATCAGCTATAAGATAATGCCANGGGCTGCCACCTATGGGGTCGCACTGAGTCAGACACGACTGAAGCGACTTAGCAGCAGCAGCAGCAAACTGTGGCTAAAAAGTTTTGGATGGACCTGACTAAGTAACCAATTATTGACCAATTGCTGTGTATCAGCTATAAGATAATGCCATCTGTACGGACCTTTGTCAGCAATCTGTCAAAGTAGACATCATTATCCATTATCCATAATTTATAAATCAGGAAACAAGACAGGCACAAGGTTAGTGATCAGCCAGAGGCACCATGGTCAGTATGTGGCAGAAGTGGTTTGAACCCACTTCTGGCCCCAAAGACAAAAAACAGTGCTGTTTCCTTACAGTTTGGTCAAAACCTTTGGTTAGTATGACTGTCCCTGTTGCTTCATAGTTACAAAATAATAATAATACTGCCTTGAAAATATGGGGTTTCTCCTTACTCTGCAGTATCTCTAGGAAAGTTCATCCAGTGATCATTTATAAACTAATGACACTCAGATGGATCTGGGCCCCCTTTCTGAGCATCACTCTTAGTCACCTTACTGTTGGACGCTTCCATGTAGCTGTCTCACTGACCCAGCAATTAGTTGCAAACAGAACTAATCATCTTTTCTCTCTACCCTGCTCCTTTTAGAAAATCTACTTCACCATCTCAGTTACTCCTAAACCAAAACTTACGCACTTCCCTCCCTTTCCAGCTCTATTAATCACCAAGTCCTATGGGGTTATGGCTAGAGACCAGCACTGAGGGGCTGGGGATTTCAAAGTGTGGTAATTCAGTTTACCAGTAAGAAATTTCAGATCCTTTTTACCAGACAGTGCTTGGTATTCTGGTGGTGGTGGTTTAGTCACTCGTGTACAACTATTGCAACCCCACGGACTGTAGCCTGCCAGGTTCCTCTGTCTGTAGGATTCTCCAGGCAAGAATACTGGAGGGGGTTGCCATTTCCTCCTCCAGGGGATCTTCCCAACCCAGGCATTGAACCCTGGTCTCCAGCATTGCAGGCCGATTCTTTNTTCCCATATTAATACTGTCTCTTATACACATCTTGGAGGGGGTTGCCATTTCCTCCTCCAGGGGATCTTCCCAACCCAGGCATTGAACCCTGGTCTCCAGCATTGCAGGCCGATTCTTTACTGACTGAGTCACCAGGGAAGCCCACTTTGTATTCTAGACTGCTTTATTTACTATTGTCTGCTTATTTTGGTCTCAAAATTACCTGTGTTTTAGCTGTTTAGGTGGGTGCACTGTTATCCTTAGTCGCTAGATACCATGCTTTCTGGTAACAAGGCCTCTCGCCACTAACCTTTGCTCCAAATTTGTCTTGGGATTCTAAAGAGGTAAAGTAACAATCACCGATATTTTCATTCCCATCTCTAGGTAAAAGGCCAAACCTGAAGGTCCACATCAATACCACAAGTGACTCCATCCTCTTGAAGTTCCTGCGTCCAAGTCCTAATGTAAAACTGGAAGGTTTTCTCCTGGGATATGGCAGTAACTTATCACCAAACCAGTACTTCCCTCTTCCTGCCGAAGGGAAATACACTGAGGCCATAGTCGGTAAGATGTTTGGGTTTCAGGCATAGGAAGAAGAGGTAACAGGTAACGCGTGTTACATGATACATAAATCCTGAAGCATCATTTTTTTTTCTATATCCTTGGTTGAACCAAATGCCGTAAATACAAAACATCAAAATTCTTGTAACCCGTAGCACAATTCTTTACATCAAAAAGTATGTAATACTGCAGAAATAATCATTGCCATTATACCTACAATTCCTGACCATATAACTAAGCTTGCATAGGGAAAAATAGTTAAAAATAACTGGGCTTAAATCTCTGTAACATAACTTGTTTATGGGGATTAACTTTCCTTCCTGCTGTGTTTTTACTTTCTTCTGGTAAAACTTCAGCTTTCTGGGTGTCTCTGCATGACAAGCTACCTTTAAAAAGAAAAGACAAAACGTTGCTATTACATTAAACTTTAGAGTATTTCAGACAAAAGGCTAAAGCTTGTATTTGTGTTATAAAATTTTAAATCTTTAAAAACATTTTAATCATATTAAAAGTAATTTGAGAATGTGAGCACTGTCAAGCCTTCTCCAGATTTGTAAATGAAACATTTTAAAGGATGATTAAAAAAAAAAGGAATCCTCAATTTAGAATGCTGTCAAAGTCTTCCTGAACAGACTAAGATTAGGTTTGTATTTTGCTCTACTGCTACAATTATTGCTAAATAGCTTTTCCATAAACTTTGAAGTTTAATCCTGTAACATGAACTACTATATAACAGATCTAATATTTGTGCATATATGCAGCAAAGTTAAAGATGAATCAATTTTGCCCTATAGCCCTTTCTCACAGCGAGTTTCTCATAGATAAGTCTCTCTTGTACTTTAAAATTAGACAAGAGAGTAACATTAGTTATAAATGCCTATGCTAAATTTTACACAAGATAAGCACATTAAAAGCAAACACATCAGTTTGTTACCCCACAAAATTTGAGAATTAGGCACTTTGACAAAGGTAAAAACATTAATCTTGATCATATAAACCATAAGGAATTTGAAATTTTGCAAATATTCCTTCAACATATTCACTCTTTACTATTAATATAAAAAGTGGCTGGGAGCTATACATGTATTCCTACACAAACAGAAACAGATATACTGTCCCTTTATTTATTGAGCATTAGAAGTAGCATTTTATTTATCATAATTTTTATCCTTGATTATATAGATTGAAAATTTGGTTAATAATAAACATCCTATCCTTATGAGGCAGAAGGCATCCTATCTTAAGGTGACAGAAGTCAGATTGCTAATGAAAAATATATGTAGAAAACTATAAAGAAAATTTCTAGAACAAATATTTCAAGCTTTTATTTATTCAGTAATGAGGGATGGTCAAGTAGAATAGGTACCCTTTTATTTGTTTCAACTCTTAAAACTTCTTATTATGAAAAAATTCAAACATATAAGAAGAAAGAAATCTATAATGACTCTTGTGTATAATGTTGCAACTTGAATATTGTCACTCTTTTGCTCATCTCTTTCCATGTATTCCTCACATTTGCACATATAGGTATTTTAAAGGATAGCTAAATATTATTTTTGTGTAGTCTTTAAGCACTTCAGTGTGCATCTCTAACAGATAAAAATATTTTTAATAATGTCTTACTTTTATCATATTATAACAATAACCCCATTATATTGTTTTATGCTTAGTCTATATTTAAATTTCTCTGGTCATCTTTAAAAATGCCCTCTTTGAGCTGTTTTTTTTTTAATCAGGGTCCTATATGGTCTACATGTTAGGTTTGACTGTTACCATATCATAAGTCTCTTTTATTGTATAACAGCCCTCTTTCCCTTCTCTCTTTAAATGTCATTGATTTGCTGGAGAAATTTGATTATATATTCTGGTCCACATTTTGTATTTACCTGGCTGCTTCCATGTATTTTTGAACTAGTTCCTCTATCCTGGTATTTCCTGTGAAAGCTATTTTAATTTGGAGGCTGTATTAGATTTGGGTTAAACATTTTCAGGAAAGAATACTTTATAGGTGGTATTATTTTCTAACAGCTCACAAAAGAGGTATATAATGGCTGGTGTCATACTTAGTAATGTTAATACTGTTTGTTATGTTTAGGTGACCTCAGCCTGACCCTGCCATTATAAAAGTCATCATCAAATTTTCACTTAATGATTTTAGCATCTATTGATGGTCAAGGCCCAGATCCATTGTTTTATACAGAGGTTGTAAAATGACAATTTTTACATTTTAGAAAGAATCTAATTCTATAATTCCTTTTGCATTTTTTAGCTGAAATTCTATATTAAAGAAGAATTTTCTTTTATTTACTTTTTCACTTTCCTTATACAGTGTTTAGGAAATACAAGATAAATTCTCATTGTAATAAATTGATGCCTGGAAATCTGCAGTGTTGACCAATGATACTATTGTTTATTTTATAATCAGTAAGAATTCATTAGTTATTTTTATTGATTTTTAAGATATTTAATGATTTTTAATCATTATTTCACTTATCCATCCCTTAAAATTATTCTCACTGTCACTTAAATATGGTTGATTGTTTAACCTTGGTTCACTGTTAAACTGTGAACTTTTAAAGTTAAAGTTTATGTCTTTTTCTCTGGTTATTCATACCAGAATGACCTACATTGAGTAGACAGGCAATAAATATTTGTGGTACTGACATCTGAACAGAATCAAGTCTGTGTAGCATATTCAGGCTGGAGGAGGCTATGAGAGACTGTCTAGTCTAGGCTCCTGTCATTGGGCTAGGACATAACTAAGCCATCCAGGTATATAAAACCTCACTGTGTTTCTTAAAGATCTTTAAGCACAGTGATTTCCAAACTTCTCTTGGAAGGCTGTTCTAAGCAGGATTTTTAAAACTCTTAAATTTATCCTTTAGATTGATATGTTCTTTTTGTTTATTTTCTTTCTCTTCTAGTATGCTGGTGGAAGATGAAAACACATTCTTCTTAGATATTTACTTTTCCATCTTTCTTTATGCCAAGGAATCTGTGTGCTTCTGTTTTTATTACTTTGAAACAGACTTGCATTTCCAAATTAAATATTATTATCTGGTTGCTTAAATTGCTTATAGTCTTTTTAAAATTATTATGGTCGTATTAATGGCTCATAAATGGTTAAGCATCTGCATACTAGTTTTCAACTGCCACTGTAACAAATTACCACAAACTTGGGTGGCTTAAAGCATCACAAATTAATTACCTTACATTTATGTAAGGTACATCTACCCAGGAGTAGTAGATTCGGATGTGAAGCACTGTTGGGAAACTCTTTAGAGATTTTTTCGTCTCTTTCTACAGCTGGCAAATAAATTCTTTTCCATCCTAGTAGTAGCAATGCAGTGTTAGTCATGTCCAGCTCTTTGTGACCCCATGGATATAACCTGCCAGGCTCCTCTGTCCATGAAATTCTCCAGGCAAGAATACTGGAGTGTGTTACCATTCCCTTCTCCAGTGGATCTTCTCGACCTAGGGATCAAACCTGGGTCTCCTGCATTACAGGCAGATTCTTTACCATCTGAGCCACCAGGGAAGCCTTTGCAGAAGAGGTTTCTGGCACCGTCTGCCAGATCAATGGTAGATTCATGTATTTTGTGGACAGTTAAGGAATATCTGGGCTTCCCAAGTGGCACCAGTGGTAAAGAACCCACTTGCCAAAGCAGGACATGTAAGAGACTTGGGTTTGATCCCTGAGTTGGGAAGATCCCCTGGGGGAGGACATGGCAACCTACTCCAGTAATCTTGCCTGGAGAATCCCATGGACAGAGGAGCCTGGTGGGCTGCAGTCCATGGGGTTGCAGAGTCGGTCATGACTGAGCTTATGCACAGTTCTTTATGTGAGAAGCCCAACGTGGGTCTCTCTTGGCTAAAGTCAAGGTTGTGGCGAGGGCTGCATTCCCTTCTGAAGGCTCTGAAGGGAAATTTTGTTTCTGTTTTTGCAGTTTCTAGAGGGGCCCACTGGAGAAGGCAATGGCACCCCACTCCAGTACTGTTGCCTAGAAAATCCCATGGACGGAGGACCCTGGTGGGCTGCGGTCCATGGGGTCGCAAAGAGTCGGACGTGACTGAGTGACTTCCCTTTCACTTTTCACTTTCATGCATTGGAGAAGGAAATGGCAACCCACTCCAGTATTCTTGCCTGGAGAATCCCAGGGATAGGGGAGCCTGGTGGGCTGCCATCTATGGGGTCGCACAGAGTCGAACACGACTGAAGCGACTTAGCAGCAGCAGCAGAGGCGCCCACATTCCTTTTCTACCTTTAAATCTAAAAATATGATACAAATGAAGACATAAACAAAACAGAAACAGACTCACAGATACAGAGAAGAAACCAGTGGTTTGTTCCCTATTAGTCGGGGGGAGCCCCGTGGACTGCAAGGAGATCCAACCCGTCTGCTATGAAGGAGATCAGCCCTGGAAGGAATGATGCTGAAACTGAAAATCCAGTACTTTGGCCACCTCATGCGAAGAGTTGACTCATTGGAAAAGACTCTGATGCTGGGAGGAGTTGGGGGTAGGAGGAGAAGGGGACGACAGAGGATGAGATGGCTGGATGGCATCACCGACTCGGTGGACATGAGTTTGGGTGAACTCCGGGAGATGGTGATGAACAGGGAGGCCTGGCGTGCTGCAGTTCATGGGGTCACAAAGAGTCAAACACGACTGACTGGCTGAGCTGAACTGAACTGAGTGGTTAGCAATAGGGAAAGGAAATGGGGGAAAGGGCAAGGAATTAGGAGATACAAACTATTATGTATAAATAGAAAAGCAACAGACATGTATTATACAGCAAGGGAAGTATAACCATTACTTTATAATAACTTTTAATGGAGTATAATCTTTAAAAATACCGAATTACTGTGCTGTACACTTGAAACTAATATAATATTCTAAATCTACTGCAATTTAAAAAATCCAGCAACATTGGATTAAGCATTGCTCACACCATACTGCTCTGATCTCTTCGGCCTCCTTCCACTTTCAAGGATCCTTATGGTTATATTGAGCCCACCTGGATAATCTAGGCTACTCTCCATATTTTAAATGGATCTGCATTCTTCATTGTACCTGCAACCCGAATTCTCCTTTATCATGTAACCTAAGATATTCACAGGCTCTGGAGAGGAGGATGTGGGCAATCCTGGAGGGCCATTATTCTCCATGGCACAAACTGTATGTTTGAAATATGTGTCTCTATTCCCTTTCTGCTACCAGTTTAGAGTATGATCTTTCTCAATTCTGCTCATCTGTAAAACAATAACAAAGTCTATTTTTCACAGATGTACTGTGGGCGTGTTAGTAAATTCATGATCATAAAGAGATGAGTTGAAATCCCTTGGGTGCAAGCTGCACGAGCAAAGAATTTTTATTTCTTTGTGTAAAAAAAGCACCACTTACATCCCCTCTTCTTACTTTATTCTGTAAGAGGATAGTAGTATTTCTTCAGTTGCACCAAACTATACCCAAACATTGTAACTTACTTTTGTTTTCAGAACAATATTACACGCCATTTTGTCTGCCCCATTCCACTTCTTGAAGTGTAGAAGATCTCACCACTGAAATGAGAAATGGTTGATTATTCAGAAATATTGAAGTTAATATTGAATGATATGTGGACTAAGTAATCATCTTTAACAATTTCTACTTTTATTTTAATATGTATCTAGTATTGACAGAGGTATTTTCAAAGTAATGTCTGGTCTTATATGTAAAACTAAGAAACATAAAAAAATATTCTCTTTTGCTATTTATGAAACTTCTGTAAAACTTGTANTGGACTAAGTAATCATCTTTAACAATTTCTACTTTTATTTTAATATGTATCTAGTATTGGCAGAGGTATTTTCAAAGTAACGTCTGGTCTTATATGTAAAACTAAGAAACGTAAAAAAATATTCTTTTGCTATTTATCAAACTTCTGTAAAACTTGTACTTTTGTAGGATCTTCTAAGATTTTTGTAGACTAATTGGAGCAGAAGAAAAAGGAGTATTTTCCCATATTATTTCCCATATTAATAACTATTACTGGCTTTGAGTCTTGCAATGATGTGATAAAACATGGTTCTCATATAATAGATCTGAGGTTCCCATATCCTTTTTTCCCACATCATCAATGCTCTCATTCTGGCTTACATATCCAATTTTCGCTTTGTTACTTTTGTGTTCAGCTGTTGGTAATTTTGCAAATGTCCAAAAATATAAAAATGAAAAGTTTTTGACATTGAATCTTTACAGACTCATACTTTATAATGTTCTCTTGACCTCTGAAAATATGTTAATCAGTGTCACCTGGCAAGGAAAAAGTTATATTCCATCAATCTTGTAGAGCAGGTTAAGGAGTTATTTTAGTATCCTTACTGCAAAAAATGAAAGGCTTAAATTGGAAAAAAAAAATCGCATATTTACCACTACTAGGCATTGTGATTAAAGGATTTCTTTCAACTAGGTGTTAGGACTCCAAAAGGGCTTGAGGACAAATTTCTTAACCCCCGCTATTCTCACAGCTGCTAACCCTTACGTTAACTGCCCTAAAGAGAACGAGCTTTTCACGCTCAGACTCGCAATCTTGCCTGTAGCCCCTCAGAGTGATTCCTGTGCCAGGGTGGATGCGCTAAGATGCTCCTGCCTTGGAAGAAGCCTGCGTCAAAATGCTAACATCTGCATTTAAGAAAAAAGCCTCCTCTGCCTGGAGAGGCAGCATGATGTGGGGAAAGAATAGGTATGTTTTCAGTGAGACAGACCTGGGTTCAAACTTAACCCAGTTACTTACTGTGGAGTAGTTCTGGGTAAGCCACTTAACTTGTCTCAGTCAGTTCATTTTTTTCATCTATAAAATACGTTATGAATACTTCAGAATTGGTGATGGACAGGGAAGCCTAGCATGCTGCGCTTCATGGGGTCACAAAGAGTCAGACACGACTGAGCGACTGAACTGAACATAAAGAGGAGGTATGTTTTATAATTGTTTATAATTGTCGGTTGCTGTTATAACAAACTGAGTGGTCTTGGATAATTTACCTAACCTTTTCAAGCTTTGTGTAAGATCTCTGGGGTAGATTGCTTTAGCAGGCTGTCAGTGACTTAACAGAAGTAACCATACTCATCCGCTTAACTGCAACTAAGTGTTTCCTTGGAAGGGATATATCCCCAAATGGACTAAGAAACACAAAAGGCAGCAAAATCTGAGACTCAGAACATTTGGAGCACACGTGACTGTCTTCCATAGTCAGGTCATCTTTCAGTCATTACTGGGGAAAGTTCCTGTTCAGTGACTTTGAGTAGAGTCCTCAGGTAACTCTCAAGAGTGTCACAACTGTGGCCTCTTAAGGAGAAGGTAAATCCTCATAAGATTCAGTTGAAAGCATTTGGTATTCCAAGATTTCAATTTTCTAATCTGTCTTACTCTAAGAAAGCAATTTTAAGCAGGAAAGTAGAAAGAATTTTGAACTGTCTTACTAAATACAGATCAAATTAAGAGCCTAACCCTGTTTAGTTTGCTTTAACTGATGGTAGTTTTATCTTAAGTTCAGGTCAAAATTTAACCATCAGTTCCTTATTTTGACATTTCTTTCTTGCCTTTATTTCACTTGGAAAATTTTTGTTTAAATTTTTGAATAAAATTTATTTACTGTGGTTCAGATATGATTATCAATTATATGTTTATATGTATAATTCATATTCCTATAGCTATTAACACCCTTTACAAGTTTTACCCTTAATTTTTACATTTGTATAGAAAGCAAGAGCAAATGCACAATTTTCTGTCCTCATTGCAACCCTTAGAACTTCAGTTGTNGATTTCTTTGGAAGGAATGATACTAAAGCTGAAACTCCAGTAGTTTGGCCACCCATGTGAAGAGTTGACTCATTGGAAAAGATTGATGCTGGGAGGGATTGGGGGCAGGAGGAGAAGGGGACAACTGAGGATGAGATGGCTGGATGACATCACCGACTCGATGGACATGAATCTGAGTGAACTCCAGGAGTTGGTGATGAACAGGAAGGCCTGGCGTGCTGCGATTCATGGGGTCACAAAGAGTTGGACACGACTGAGTGACTGAACTGAACACATAAGGAAACTGAACCTCTAAGAGCTTCAAGTAAACCTCCAAATGTGTCAAAGTTAGTAAATGGCACCAGTGTTTGAACTCAGGAAGTCTGGTTTGAGAACCTGAGCTCTGAAGCACTGTAATTTTATCTGTTGTTCTACAGTAGAAAGTCTACTTAAGAACCTGATTTATTTCTTCTGTAATGCTCTTCATTTATTAGAATGTTCTTTAAACAGTAAGGGCTTCCCTGATGGCTCAGACAGTAAAGAATCTGCCTGCAATGCAAGAGACGGGGGTTCGATCCCTGGGGCAGGATGATTCCCTGTAGAAGGAAATGGCAACCCACTCCAGTATTCTTGTCTGGAGAATTCCATGGACATGGAGAGGAACCTGGCAATCTACAGTCCATGGTGTCATGAAGAGTTGGACACAACTGAACAGCTAATGCTGTCAACAGTAAGCAGACGGATGGAGCCATTAGATCCTTAAGGCTCATTAAGACTTAAATGAGTTAAAATCTGTGAAGTAGTTGCTGTGTCCACAAAAAGTGTTCTTTTCTACCCATTCCACCGCCACCATCACCATCTTTGTTTAGTGAGTTGCCCATCTGTGAAGCCCCACTGCCTCTACTCTCCACAAGGTCGTATCTGCCCAAGGGAGTCAATATTTTTCTCTCTCTTCATGAATATCCTAGAGGCTAAGCAGTTTCTTTGACCATTATTCTTAATAAACTGCTATTTGTTTTTATTTTGGGAGTCTTGTCTATTCCCAGACTCTTCCCAAATAGAAAATTCTAAAGAGGTAAGGACACTGGAAGCCTCAGATTTCTTTTTCACATCCAATGTTGTCATAATTTAGAAGCACAGTGAATGAACGAATGGGTGAGAGGAAAGAGAGAAACCCAGGAATCTGAAATAGCTATGGGTCTCATTTACATGGATTTTTCTCTTTTGTTTAAACTGTTTTCAAAATGTCATTTAATTCTCATTGGGTTCTTTCTCTGGAAATGATTTTTACCACTGGGAAGTATTTGGCTTTAAATAGTCAAGATTACCCAGATTTTTCATTAAAACAATAGGAATCTCAGAATCACTTGATTTTCCTCCAAGGTGCAAAATTTAGCAGAACTTGAGTAAGCTTCAAAGGGGAATTTTTTTTAAGAGGTTGGCCTAGTGGGTACCAATTTCTTAATAAATTTTATGGCACCACCAAAATAATTCACCATGAGTTCATACCAGAAAGGCCTTGTTTGATAATAGATGCCCATTTCACCTGTTTTGATAAAGATAACATCTTTTCAAGGTTCTGTTTTTTCTATTGCATTCAGTGTTTCCATGGTCTTCCTGGCCTCACCAAACAATAGATAAACTGTCTCTAAATTTATCTTTTCTTGGAAATAAATAAAAGAAACTCAATATTCCAATATAAAGCACAATTTTTTCCCCAATGTATTGCATAATGCACTGAGACAAAAATCTAACTTTTACTTAGTTTATTCTTAATTATATCTAGAAGGGTTCTGCAAAATAGCTTATGGCCCTTTGGCATAAGTCAAAGGTATGCACTGTCCCAGACTTATTGCAAAAGGCTTGTTGATAAGAAGTGGATTTAATTAGAAAGACAGCTGCTAATAGGGTAAATTAGCAGGTTATCTGGAACAGATACAAGATAATATTTAGACTTTATAACTTATTTTTCATAAATTTCCATATTTTCCATCTCAAAACCAAAGACTACAATCAAATCCTAATTTCCTAACTACTCCCCTTATTTCCTTACCATTTTCAGGACACAACACTCTCTGTCATATACCTGTCTTGTCTGAAACACTATGCTGTGAATACCAGTATTTAGTCACATTCCGGTCTAGGTTGTTCAGTTTTCATTATTTTGCTTTTGTTTGCACTAGTCATATTTTAGCAGCTAACTAGTGAATTGCTCAGGGTGAGAGCTGACTGTCACCATCCCCCGTGTACTCCATGATCAGGGTCAGTAGATCCGTGGATGTAACAGCTGACTGTCCAGAGTCTGCTGGGCAAGTCTCCCAGTTAACACAGTAAACTCTCTTTGCCTAGGGTGGAAATCTCTAGGAGAAAAAAGAAATTATTCAACTGGCTTACAGTGTTGACTCTACCCTATTTCTCAGACCAGGTTATGGCTTACATCTGCTGTTGTGGCTTAATTATTAATAGTGCTCCCATTTCTTTCAAAAGTGTCCCAGTTTAGTGGAAAAGTTACAGCTTAGTACACATGTGGGTGAAAGCCTTGAACTCATAGCATCATCCCCCAGACTTTCATTGCCTTATTCCAAGCTAATATTTTTGCCTTTTCTCTACCACTGGGGATACTCCTCAAGAAGATATTCCCCCAGACTGGCATTCATTTCATTTATCAGGCTGAGTGCACAGTAGCTGCTCACCAAATGCTGAATTGGAAGTTCTCACCAACCCATGAGCTTATACTTTAATGTCATTGGGGAGCTACAACGTGTTGGGCCAAGGGCTTTACAGAAAGGGTCGTTGACTCCTCACCACAGCCCCTTGATGCAGGTACTGTTAGCATCCTCTTCTTCCCATTGAAAAGTAAATCCCTGAGAAGTGAAGAAAGCTACATGTGGCAGGCTGGCTCCTGCATTTGACTACCATGCCATACTGCCTTCCTCTCATGGCATTTAAGTATTCTGTGACCTTTGAACTCTATGTACAAACTCATCTCCTGGGAATTATTCCTGTCCCTTCACCCCTACATGATGATGCTGACTAGAGTATTTGGAAAGAAAGAAGACACCTTGCTGATTTGATGGCCCTGGCTTCCATCTGATAGTGAATGTGACCTAGCTTTATTATTTGAAAGGACAATATCCAAGTAAAGTTGCTATTATTCAGTCATATTTCCTGTAGAGATGATATTAGCGAAGTGATGAATTCACTGGAAAGTGCGTGTGTGCAAGGCTGGCCATCAAGGGCAAATCCTTGCCAAACATTAAATGAGTTCACAGACAACACCCTACACTAACTTTCTCTGTGGGGTGTACATATAAAGCACAGGCAAGGAAAAAACTACTGGCGATGAAGTCAGCAATGTTAATGTCTAACAGGTCTCTAAACTGGGAAAGGATGTGTGCTCGCTGTGGTGGTAAATGGTACGAGAAATGGTTTAAGTATTTGTTTCCAGTGTCATGGTGAGAATCTATCAGCGCTTGCAAGTGAGGCAGGGTTAGCTTGGAACAGGGGCTGAATGACCAGCCCCAGGCTGAAAGCTGCGACAACAGGAAACGCAAGACTGCCTGGTCCATCCGGGCTGTGGTGGGAATTGGGGATGGAGGGGGAGGGGAGACCTGGCTTTCTGGGCAGGTGACCAGTGGACTCGGAGGAGCCCTGCATTGAAGTTTAGTGCTTTGCTGTCATGGAAATTTTACCCTTCGTTTGATTTTATCAGTCACGTGGGATGGGACAGTGGAATGTGTGCCCAGGGCTTGGTGCCTGGACTCTTCTCTTGCCTCCCACTCCCTCTCCTAATTTGGTTCTCAGCTTCCTGGTCCCCCTGCAGCCCTGCCTCTTCCCAACTCCACTTAGCAACTACTGCTGCCTCTGCCTCCTTCGGGCACTTGGGTGTGGACGTGGGGCCTGGTGGACACCCTCTCTTGGTGACATCTGGCAGGGCGGCCTGGCCACAGTCCTGGCTGGCAGTGCCATGCTGCATCAGCAGATGCTTTCACAGGTGCTTTTCCAGGACTGAGGTCACAGTCCTTGGGATCTGTGGATTCAAATGGCAGCCTTTCAGGAAAGGGAGATTGGCTCTGTTGTCCTGGGGGCTGAGTAGGGGAGTAGTAAGGTGCTCTGATGCTGAGGCTGCCTCTGGTTGGAAAGGATCCCAGGCAGTCAGGAGAGAGGGGAAAGGGGAGGTAAGGGTCTGCCCTCCTTTGCAGAGCAACGTTAAATAACCAATAAATACCATGAACGGGTTGAGGCAGAGTATACAAAAGAAAGGAAATGTTTTATATTTCAGTGTGTTTAATGTCTTTAACAGGGAGTCCTACCTTTTGGTTTTGCATTGAATGGGGCCATAAAGTATATAGTCAACTTTGGGCAAAGTATATATTTTCAATAGCTTTGCTCCCCAAACTCACAGGAAAACTGGAAGGAAAAGTTTCCAGGAATGTCTTCCATGTTGAAGTGTGTCTTTGAAACGCTCCTCTGTTTGGAAAAAGGGTGCATCTTTACATCCAGACAAAAAAACTGAAGAGTGAAGGAGCGTGGTGGAGCCTTTGGGGTCCACATTTCAGTGTTTAGGAAAAGCTCTGTTTCTCCCTCAGACCTCTTCCTTCCATGTACTCCTTTTCAACATCCTCTCTTCCCATCAAAGCTGATCTCCCCTCTTATTTAGAGGCTTCACTCTGCAGCACAGAGATGAGGGGCTGCTGCTTACTGCTGCTATCAGTTCTGAACAATTCCTCTTGTAACACACATGTCAACATGAGCAGTCAGCCCTCTTCTATGGTCTTTGACCGAACATTACAGAATCCCAGCGGTGGTGGCTGTTCCTAGTCAGTTTGCCTTGGTAGTTGCTCTGTGGTCCAGAGTGGCTGAGCCTTTTATGGATCATTTAGCCATCACCATTGTGCACCTACTTGAGTGCCAAGGCCCTTGGACTGTCTCTTCAGGGCCAAAAGAAGCCAGAACTTCCTTGGAGCACCGAGGCATAGCAGAATGTTTTGTCAAAATGGGTATTGGTTCATTTTCCAACTGATTCCCAACATTTACGGGAATAATTACTGAACATTAATTAGTAGAAGTTGCTTTAAACTTTGGCTTAGGTTGTTTTTCAGGTGAAGGAAAGATAAGGATTATTATTACACACAAAGCCATATGCTTTTTATTGCAAAGAACTTCAAAGGAAAAAGTCAGTTTTACAGATAGGTTCATCAAAGACAAATTCAGCAATTGGAAGTTTACCAGCTTTTCAAAAGATGATTTGCTTTTGCTGATAGCTGTTCGCCAGACTTAGAATTGCGTTTTCTTTCTTCTCCCAAAGCAGAAACTTTCATCTTTACTCTAGCCCCAGGCAATAAAGGGATAGAGAAATAGATTCACTCATTTGCTCAGAAAATGTTTGCTGTGCAATTGCTGTTTGCAGGTACAAAAATGAACAAAGTGTTTTAGCCACATGTTCTGGGAAATAAACTCAGGAGGACAATGCAGATAGTGGAGTGCGGTTTATTACACCAGCGGGCCCAAGGCAGAGTCTCCTCTTAGCCAAGGACCCCGACCAGCATTTGTGAAAATCTGTTATACCCCATGTGTATGTGTCTGAACCCACCACTCCAAATTCCTTGAGACTTACATAAACCAAGGAAAATACAATCCCAATAACCCATCATTCACGTGCTATGTGCTCATGTGCTCAGTCAAACAATTAGCCAATAATCAATAAACCCGAGATTACACTCTGATTGATACAGAAAAATTTATGGCCTGTCTGGAGGAAGGGGTGATTAGTGTATATTTTCTCTTCAGTTCAGTTCAGTTCAGTCACTCAGTCGTGTCCGACTCTTTGCGACCCCATGAATCGCAGCACGCCAGGCCTCCCTGTCCATCACCAACTTCCAGGAGCAATGAGTAACCTAGATACGATCTTCAGGGTTCCCCTGTCTGGAGGGGGTCTTATCCTTCTGTTGTTTTCATAGGCACTAAACACAGAGTTCAGAGTCCATTGGAAATGTGGCCGAGCATGAACAGGCCTAAGATGGAGTCCAGGCCCTATGAATTCCTTCTTCAAAAGTATAAACTGAGTCTGGGGCAGATCCCATGTGATCCTCAGCCCATGTCTTCTTACAGAGGCTTTGCAGCAGTGGTGGTTTAATCGCTGTCATGTCTGACTCTTAACAGAGGCCTAGAAATACTCTAAAAAGATGGACGGCTTCTTTCTGTGATGATTCATATTTCTATAGATGTTCATTTTTATGGGCTTCTCTGGTGGCTCAGATAGTAAAGAATCTGTGGGCAATGCAGGAGACACAGGTTCAATTCCTGAGTTGAGAAGATCCCCTGGAGAAAGGAATGGCGACCCACTCTAGTATTCTTGCCTGGGAAATCTCATGGACAGAGGAGCCTGGTGGGCTACAATCCATGGGGTCCCAAAGAGTCGAACACAACTGAGAAACTAACACATACAAGGGCAAGGTGCTAATCTACTTAGTGACCTATTAAAAATAGCTAAACTTCTGTGTTCGTAATCTCAGTAAGCATAGTAAATTTAAAGCAGTACTGACATTACTTATAAGTACTGTCTTCTATGTGGATTTCCGGTTTCCACGAGGCTTGGCAAAGCTGTGACTTAGCGTGTGCCCAAGAAGACACCATGTTAAGTTGCTTCAGTCATGTCCGACTCTGCAACCCCTTGGAATGTAGACTGCCAGGCTCTTCTGTCCATGGGATTCTCCAGCGGATAACACTGCAGTGGGTTGCCATTTCCTTCTCCAGGGGATCTTCCTGACCCTGGGATCAAATCTGAGTCTCTTTTGTCTCCTGCAGAATTTCCCCAATGTTCCAGAAAAAAAATGTCCCACTAGTGTTTTTCCAGAAGAGACGCTGAACTTCCCGAAAGAACATCAGNCTTCTCCAGGGGATCTTCCTGACCCTGGGATCAAATCTGAGTCTCTTTTGTCTCCTGCAGAATTTCCCCAATGTTCCAGAAAAAAAATGTCCCACTAGTGTTTTTCCAGAAGAGACGCTGAACTTCCTGAAAGAACATCAGTGATGTTCCTGAGTTGGTCAAGACTATTAATGGCCACTGCTATAGCTTGTTACCATGTAATTACTTTAGGGTTACTTAATCATCACGAGTGTGTTTTGTGGCCAGCTTCCTTCACGTTACTCTTTGGAAGGATACATCTGTTACATCAGTGATATTTGAGCTTCCCATTTTCTAGTATCCAGGCTTCAGGATGGATATGGACTTTGGCTCACATGCAAATCATTTGTACCCCATTGCTGAAAGCAGTGTGCTGCTGTGGTGTTAATTTGCTATTATTTTGTCCCAGGAACGTGGGGATGGGTGGGGATATAAGAAAGGTTAGTAACAGAACTGAAATTTACAACTGCTGATAGTTGCCTTACAAGGGCTCAGTAGACAAGTAGTATTTTACTATCTTTTTACCCTCTACCCTCTCACCAAACTACACCCCTTTTCCAATGAGACTGCCCTCTTCCAGCCCCCCTCAAGGACCAATNAACTGCTGATAGTTGCCTTACAAGGGCTCAGTAGACAAGTAGTATTTTACTATCTTTTTACCCTCTACCCTCTCACCAAACTACACCCCTTTTCCAATGAGACTGCCCTCTTCCAGCCCCCCTCAAGGACCAATAGGTGAGGGAACAGTGTCTGCAGAGACAGAACTACAGTGCCAGGGCCCCCCTGAAGCTCAGTTTGCTTCCTCCCAGCATGAGCACACTTAAGATTGCTTTGTTTCAGATCTGCCTAGTGCTTGAGTGGAACTCTCTGCCTGAACTTAAAACACAGGGAGGCTTTTCAAGGGTATTTTCAAGTAGACATTGCTCAGTGTTGATGAAAGAAGGCATGGGAGCTGTCTGCCAAATGTTAAAAGCTAAAGGGAATACTTAAATTTAGGTTGTACCCACCCAGGTCAGATTACAGCTAAGTGTGGCATGTAGATGCTTGCAGATGTGGAGAAAAACTGATAATATTTCTTTATGGAGAGTTCCATGACTGTAGATTTATTTTTTTCCAGGTTTTGTGGATGATGTTATTCTTAATAGGAGTCTTAGGATGTGCCACATTGATTTCTTATAAAATGGTTACTTTGTTTCATCAAATTCTAAATTACTTTTAACCATAAATGATAGCACTATTTTATATAAATTTAATAAAGAATGAAGCAGCTGATTAATGACACTGCTTTTGCATCCCTTGAGCCTTATGAAGGAGCTTCCTTTTACCAGGATACATAAAGGTTACATGATACACTTTTTGTAAAAAGAGATGATTTTGTTTTTTAATAAATTCTTTGTTAGAATAGCTTTAAATTAAAGAAAAGTTACAAATGTAATAAAATTTCTGTGTACCTGACATCCAATTTCTCCTATTCTTCACATATTATATTAGCATGGTGCATTTGTCACAACTAATCAACCGATATTGATACATTATTAGCGTAAGTCCACACATGATCTGATCTCCTTTGTTTTAACCAAAGACCTTGCTCTGTTCCAAGGTCCCATGCAGGATATCACACTNATTTGTCACAACTAATCAACCGACATTGATACATTATTAGCGTAAGTCCACACATGATCTGATCTCCTTTGTTTTAACCAAAGACCTTGCTCTGTTCCAAGGTCCCATGCAGGATATCACACTATGTCTAGTCGAGTCTCCCATAGGCTCAGTCTCCCAGGCTTTCCTTGGTTTTGATGACCTTAATGGTTTGGAGGAGTTGTGGTTAGGTGTTTTGTAAAATCTTTCAATTTAGTTTCGTCTAATGTTTTTTCTCATGTTTAGAGTAGGTCTTGGGGGAGAAAGATCTATTATTTTTTAAAAAAAATTTTTTAAGGAAAATAAGCAAGAGAAAAGTTAAATTCCTGCTAAATTTTCTTCACCTTGGGAGTCCAACTCTTCTGCCTCACCCTTCAACTCAGGTTATCTGTAGCTTTGTTTTTCCACCACAGGACTCAATGCCAGCATCCATAGTGATAAGTTTGTGTTTTGTGAACACTGCTCCCCTGGCTTTCCTTATGAATTACTGACCCTCTGCTGCCATTTTGGAAGTTGTTACTTTCTTGACTTTCCTGCAAGGTGTCAGGCAGTGACAGCAAGGATCCAACTGTCCCTGGTCAATGTCGCATGCCACTGACTGTATAATGCGTTTGAGAGAGTTTAAAAGCAGAGGAGTGGAGGAGAGGATTATGTCTTAGAATGAATGAAATACAGTATTCTGAACTTTTAATAAACCTGCAAAAACTGTTGTATATTGGATATGGTCAAATTGCCATTGGGGGTTCAGATACTATCTACAAGTCAGATTTAAACCAGTCAACTCCCACTTGATAGATTAGGAAGAAATGGAATATATTTTCCTCAGGACTCTATTGCTGCTCCCACAGGTTTCAGAATCCCAAGGAGCTAGTATAGTCCCATTGGTGGCCTATCCATCACCCCCATGCCATGTGGCTTCATTCCGTTCCTGGCCACCTCGCTTGTAAGCCCTGCGGGGGGCAGGGGCTGCTCTCCCACTGGCATGTCAGGCGTCTGCTGGCCAAAATCCCCACATGGGCGGGCACAGCTGCTCAGAGACCCCTCTGTGAACAGGCCTCTGGCTCGGTGCCTTGGATACACCTTGGTGGATTTCCAGGGCAGCAGCTCAAGGGTCTCATTCTCCAGGCAGAAGACTCCTTCTCCCTCAGGGGAGCAAGAGAAGATTTCAGCCTCCACTGGGGATGCAGAGGAAGTTGTCTCTCTCCATCTCTGGGGATGAAATGAGTATTAAGCCTCAGTGTTCCTTTTACACCTCCAAACCACATTAGAAACAATCTGCCTCTCTCTGATTTGCTAATCAAAAATTTAGTTACTGACAAAAGGTGTTTATGGACTGTCTCTAACAACCTCAGAGTTACTTGGAAATTCCTTTTGATCTTGAAACTTCTCTCTGGGCCTTGAAGAATCCCTGAGATGACGTCTACCTTTCTTCAGTGGTTCTCAAGGGACCCAGATCTTTAAAGCACATTAGTGACAGCAGCATGGTCCTGGGCCTCTCCTGCCAGAGTAAAGCCTGCTTGCCCTGCATGGATCAGGACTCTCACAGGATGCTCGCCAGCCAGCTGTCACTAGCTTAGAGAGAAGGTGGCTCTCTGTGCCTTATGAATTCAGGGACAGAGGAAGGGAGTTAGTAAGGGCACTGGGCTGAAAGATTCCCCCACTGGTTGTTGACACCCTGTGTATATTTAGTAGAGGACACACACGTGTCTTTTATGTAATTAGAACAGGTCATGAGTGGGGGTACTGTGTTAATATGAATTCACTCATGCTAAGTTGGAAATAGTTGCCTTGTGATCCTCTCTAAGAACAAATGAAAATAAGATTGATGAGGACAAGCACATTCACTAAAGACATCTTGAAGCAGGACATGGACATAGAAGTTTGTGTCTGGGGTCTTCATGAGCAAGTTTGTTCTAACTCACAATTCTTGTAAGGTTGGTTTTAGATGTAAATATGCCAGTAATCCTTCTAATCCACTGGCTCATTTTATATATTCCTATGTCACTGGAGTAAAAGAACATGAAATATAATTGGTTACATCATTCTTTGTTTATTTACCTAATCCATGTCTCAGGTACTCAGTAAAAATACTGAAGCAGGTTATAAAAATAAAATCATGGTGTAATACTTAAAAATATTTAGTAATTAAAGGGACAATAATGAGGGATGAATGTTCTGATAAGGCTCAGGAGAGTTAACCAACAGAAATGTATGTTTAGGGTCCTGTGCATTTAAAAAAAGTAGTTCAGATATTTTATTATGATATATTTTATCATATTGAAGAGGTATTCCATTGAATCCATATTAATCAAGAATTGATGTCAAATTTTGTCAAATGTCTTTTCAGCACTTATGGAAATTGATGCTTTTTTTCTCTTTACATTACATTCCTGGAATAAACTACACTTGGCTGTAACATATTGCATTATATGCTGCCAGCTTCAGCTTGTCAACATATTTTATGGGATTTTTTTGCATTGATATTTGTGAGAAAGTATTGTTAAAGAAAAACTATTCAGTGACAATTGTTAAAGATGTTAAGGAAGACTTTATTAGGGGAGAGGACTCTCATGATAGGTGTAGGGACCACAACAGTGGGGTCTTGTAGTGAGGGAGAGAGGTTGGGCTCAACTCCAAATATAACAAGGTCAGCATAGGATTTCTAGCTACAGAGCTTCCCAGGTGGCACTAGTGATAAAGAACCTGCCTGATGACCCTGTATGTGAGACAACAAAAGAGACACAGACATATAGAATGGACTTTTGGCCTCTGAGGGAGAGGGAGAGGGTGGGATGATTTGGGAGAATGGCGTTGAAGCATGTATACTATCATGTAAGAAATGAGGCACCAATCTATGTTCGATGCAGGATGCAAGACGCTTGGGGCTGGTGCATGGGGATGACCCAGAGAGACGTTGTGGGGTGGGAGGTGGGAGGGGGATTCAGGAAAAAAAAAAGAAAA
>SJYV01000289.1:0-118035 GCA_006410875.1 Neotragus pygmaeus | reverse complement strand
AAAAAAAAAAGAAAAAAAGAACCTGCCTGCCAATGCAGAAGATGTAAAGAGACCTAGATTCTATCCCTGGGTCAGGAAGATCCCCTGGAGGAGGGCATGGCAATCCTCTCCAGTATTATTGCCTGAAAAATTCCATGGACAGAAGGAACCTGGCGGACTACAGTCTATGGGATCACAAAGGGTCAAACACAACTGAAGTAACCGCGTACACATTCTAGCTACTAAGCAGAGTAGGAAGAAATGGACGGAAAATTACTAAAAGGAAGCACGAGCAGTCAGGAAGGATTCTGGCTCAACTGACTTACCAGGGTTCTTGATGAAGGCAGGCCAGGGTGACCAGATATCATCTATCAGATGGTAGAGGATGAGGAATTTGGATACCAAGTGTGATCAACCATGGAAGATGGGGCATTCTGGCTAAACTATCTCGGATTCCTGCTCAAATTGGACAATGTAGAAATGAACACAGAAGCCCAAAAGTCAGAGTCTAGTTGAGCAAGAGCTCACAAGAGTCTGATTAGAGTTTAGTCGAGCAAGAGAATATTTGCCAGGATAGTGTGTAGTTTTATTTTTTGTGAAATTTTTGCATTTTAAAATTTTTCCTTGTTTTAAAAACTTAGTTTTGAACTTCTTGCTTTTAAAATGTGTTCTCAGAACTCTTTGGACACAAAATTCACCTTTTAAGAAATCATCATCATGATTTGTTTTTGTTTAGTCGCTGAGTCGTGTCTGACTCTTTTGTGACCCCATGGACTATAGCACGCCAGGCTTCTCTGACCATGGAATTTTCCAGGCAAGAATACTGGAATGGTTGCCATTTCCTTCTCCAGGGGATCGTCCCAGACCAGGGGTCGAACCTGTGTCTCCTGCATTGGCAGGCAGATTCTTTGCCACTGAGCCACCTGGAAAGCCCGCCACCATCATAATAGCTGACATTAAGTTAGGACTTTGTGTGCATAAACATAACTAAAAACTTTATGAGCCCAGGTACTATGATTTTTCCCATTTTGCACACGATGAGTGCACTGATGTTAAATATTTTTCCTTGTGCTAGCAACTAGCTGAGTAGGATTTGATTGCAGGCTCCAGGGTCCATGCTGTTATGCTCAAAAATTTAATTTGTCATGAAACCAAATTGTTTACCAAAAAAGAGGCAGGGGTAAATACACTATTTTTTTCAGGTCCATTACCTGGTTTCCTTTAGGATCATCCTGGTTTATTTTATGTTTCTTCTGTGGAAACTTGCATGGCAGGGAAAAACTCACTACAACAGCATTCTAAAGCAGTGTGGCTTGCAGTGCAGATGTCCCTAAATAAAAATGTGAGAATTAGGATGTTTTAAGTAGAGTGATTATGAAAGCGGTATTTGCTTTCATAATGTATTTCAAAAATCTATTCAAAAATCTATTTCAAAAAATCTAGGACTTTATAAAAGATTTCAAGAATAGATTTCCTTAAGCAGGAAGCTGTCCTTATCCTCTACCACAAGGCATTCAAAATATGAAGCAAATTAGATTTAATTAGTCTGCAGCATGGTATAGGCTTAAAAATCATCAGGAATGGAAAGTTTGTCAAGTTAACTGCATTCTATACAAATTAAAATTTCTTAATAATATGTATTCTCTAAATAAGGAAATAGTTGATTTGGGGCATGTGTTGCCAAAATTTCTGATCAGGGTACAGTGTATGTATTTCCAGACTGCTGCAGATCCATAAAGAACTTCATGGTGAAGAACAGAAATAGAAATCTTGTTTTCCAGTTGTTCTGATTTTCCATGTCTGTGTTCCCAACTGATTGCAAAGACTGCTGAAATACATGGATTTGTAAGTTTCTTATGAGCAGCGATAGCCAGCCTATGCATCCAAGTCCCAACATCTGTTCTAATTTGTAACTGGCTGTGACAGCCTATGCTTTATGCAGAATGACTGTGATCATAACCAAAATTACTTTTAAATTGCTCATGTAACCATATGGCTTCTCTGCATGTTGTTTTTCTAGTATTTCAGGTCTTTTTTTTTAAAACGACTGAGGCATAGTTGAACTAACATGTATCAAGGAAGGAAATTAAAGGCTAACTCTAACAGACTCTGTCACATTGAGAACAATTTAAGAAAAATGGGATTTAGCTTTTTTTCCCCTAGAAGTGAGTTCAGAGACTTATTAAAAGGACATTTTGTGGGCAAGATTAAGAGAGCTACATAATTTGCAGGGCCAAGTACAAAATATAAACCCAGGGTCCATGGTTCAAAAATCAGAAAAAAAAAATATCATTAAAGGTACTAAAATATAAAGTTTTTTTCTTTCTTCCAATTTCTCTCTCTACTTGTTGTGATGCTATTTTATTTGCTACTTCAGGTCATTTAAGTCAAGAAAAATTAAGAGTTTAAATTATTAGCCTTTCTTTATATAATGCAAAGCTAGTTTTAAAGGCAGATGTAAGAGCCTTTAGGCTTCCCAGGTGGTGTTAGTGGTAAGGAACCTGTCTGCCAATGCAAAAGTCATAAGAGACACGCGTTCAATCCCTGGGTCAGGAAGGTCCCCTGAAGGAGGGCATGGCAACCCACTCCAATATTCTTGCCTGGAGAATCCCGTGAACAGAGGAGCCTGGCAGGCTATAGTCCATGGGGTTGCAGAGTCAGCCGTGACCGAAGTGACCTAGCATGCACACATGTGAGAACCTTCAGCTCCTAAGCAGAATCACTGAAGTGACACAATATGCATTTTGTGATTCCTATGTGCATGTGTACTTTATTCTTGCCATACCAGTGGAAATGCACAGAGCTCAACTTTTGATACATAACATTTTACTAATACTCTCTGCCTTCCACTTACCGCTGAGTGAAGGAGAACTGAGAAGAAGAGGAAGCAGAGGTTTCTCTAGCTTTTCCTTTCCCTCTGTCTTCTAACTTTCATTGTCAGTGGCTGGTTAATACAGGGAAGGAACATGAATAAGTAAGCACATGATAGGATTCTTTGGTCATTTTTGTTTCTTAAAATGTCGTTCCCTTCTTTCTGCATTTGAAGCAAGTTCTGGTTCAAATGGACAGTGTAACCTCACAAGGCTGTGAGTGTCCCTTCCACAGTCCCTTACTGAGTCATAGTTGTAACCTTATTTGGCCTTTGACTCTCAGTGGACTCCCACATGTCATGGGCCCTTTGGAATGCTAATGGTCACCTAGAATGCTCTGTGTGGGTAGAAAGAAGTGCAGACAGGCATTATTGTTTGTCTTCTCTGCTCACGTTCTATTATCCCATTGGACGACTTACGAAAGATGAATTCAAAGATAAAAGTATTAAGAATTTCAAGATGGTGAAAGCAGGATTTTAAAGCAAGCAAGGAACCCTTCTGAGCTTGATTCCCTATGTGACTGTACATGTTGCCATGAGGCTGACCCAGCCCCAGTGACCTCATCTACAAACTGGGATGAGAATGGTACTTGTTCAGGTAGCATTGCCAGGAGGATTAATTAAATTGTGAATCTAACAGCACACAGAAAGTACTCAATACTCAGTAGTTTCTTAATACTCATATTGTGCACTGTGGACCATAGCCTGCCAGGCTCCTCTGTTCATGGGATTCTCCAGGCAAGAATACTGGAGTAGATTGCCGTGCCCTCCTCCAGGGGATCTTCCTGACCCAGGGATCAAACCCACGTCTCTTATGTCTTCCGCATTGGCAGGTGGGTTCTTTTGGCAGTGGTGGTTCCCATTTGGCAGTGGGCCTGGGAAGACCACTTATATTGCTGTATGTCACAAATAAAAATCAGGAAATGGTTATTATATTCCTACTAGAAACCTTGACTTAGGTTGAACTTTCTTTGTATAAGTTCCACTAAGCAAGATATGCTTTCAAATACATGAGACTCTGAAACTCTACTTTATCTGTGAATGCTCGTTTATCTGTATTGCAGTCTTTAGGCATCAATGTGATCAATGGGCAAAACTCTGAGGTCGGTTCAAGAGGTTATCTGGTTAACCTATTTGCGGTGGTAATTACTGCAGCAGGTTATAGCAAATAGAACCGTGTGAGATGTCCAGGAAAAAGACAAAGCCTTGAGTTATTGAATGTGATTGAATGCCAGGTTGTCTCTGGGCTGAAAATGAGGTCAGCCCCATAAAGCCTTGGGCAGAGAAGGCATCTGTTCCAAACACATGGAGAAGGAGATATTTGAATGAAAACAAATCAAGACGTGAGCTCTGTCTGAGCAAGTAGGAGTGAACTGTGATTGACAATAGCATCCAGATGAAGTTCAGTGTAGAATGAGTTCCAGGATCCAAAGTTACTGAAGAACTATTGTAGATAATACCCATCAATCAATCAGTTAATCCAATAGAGCTGCTTATAAAATGCTATATTTTTAATGCCTGAAGTGTATTTGGCTTATGCATACACTATATAAACCAACCATTCATCTTGGAAACATTAATTTTAAAAATTATTTGATAAATTTTCAGCCCTTGATTGAGTTAGCACTTATTTATTGTCTAAATATCATTTTACTTCAAACCCAATTTTTTTACTGTCCACGTTTTTCAGTGTTTTTTAAAAAATTGTTCAAATGTAGTTGGTTTACAATGTTGTGTTTAATTTCTGCTATACAGCAAAGTGACTCAGTTATACATATATATCCTTTTTCATATTCTTTTCCATATGGTTTATCATAGGATATTGAATATAGTTCCCTGTACTATCTGGTAGGACCCTTTTGTTACTGTTCAGTAAGTTTCAACAAATACACCTGTATAACCCCAAATTGCCAAGATACCAGCCCACGAATTTCCTGCAACAAAACGTAAATATTTTAAAGAGATTCTCTATTTTCCATCAGTATATTTACGTGGAAATTATACCAACTTAAATTGTGACTTTGTTTTAAAATTTTTCATGATAATGATTAGATGTGATAACAGGTTGAAAAATTAATCAAACAGGGTAAAAAGTAGGTAGGATATTATGGAGAATATTCAGATATCCAGGAAATGAGCAGTTTCAAATCCGTCAACAGTTGAGACTCGTGTGTCCTGTGCAAGTATGGTTTTCCTTCTCTGATTTTGAAGCACCATTCTGATCCTCTGTGAGGAGTAGGATTACAGATGAGACATGATCTGATTAAAAAAAAAAAAAAAAGATCTTTGCAGAGAAAAGGACTATCAAAAATATGGCATGAAATCTGTGTCCCGAGCATGATTCTTTTAAGACTTCTCCCCCGTTCCTGTCCATGAGGTTTTGAAAATCTGGATTTAATTTTCACTTTAAAAACTTAATGGCCTGAGCTATCACGAGAAGTATGAACTTTCCGAACGCCTGAGCCCTCTCACCCGCTGGTTCTGTGGTTACAGTGACTAAGGCTGGGGAACACTGAGTCAGGAATGGGTGTGCTGTCATGAAGGCTGCTTGTTCACGAAGAATCTTACTGATAAATAATGTTACCATTTCCAGATGCTGAGCCTAAATATCTGATCGTCGTTCGGCCCGCTCCTCCCCCCAGTCAAAAGAAGTCATGCTCAGGTATTTTTGTTGATTCATTGTTATTGTTAACTTTAAACCATGCCTTTTCATCTCTTTTCTACCCATGGAGACCACATGCCTTGGGGTTTCCTCAGGAAAGTAGGTTAGAAGATGTATGATGCCCAGCAGTCCCCTGAAAACAGATAACCCTGCTTGGGAAGTAGCATAGCCTGGTTGGGAGAAGCTCGTTGGGTTTTATCCGCCCCACCGCATTAAACAGAAGAGGGTTGAGGCAAATTATTGGACCTCTCTATGCCCCTGTTCTGCTGCATGGTAGGGTCTGGGTGAGGATGAGATGAGTTCACAGCTACACAGGACAGGCCTGGCCCAGAATAAGTGCTTATTTAGAGTTTAACTCCTGTTGACTCCCTCTAAGTTGCAATGTGTGAACTAAAGCCTGCTATTGTGTCTTTCAGATTTTTAGGGCAAAAGGTGAGATCTAAACTTTGCTGAAGGAAACTTGACATTTCAAAAGCATAACTCATTTACATGTGTGTTAAATAAGTTGGGACTTGGATTTTATTTATGCCTCCAAACCACTTGTATTTAGTCAGACACAGAAAACTAGACTTCTTTCATAAAACTGCAGTGCGACACCCATCTTCCCAGGGCTAGGAAATGTAAAACAGGCAACTAGATACCATGTGTATAAAAAAGTAGAAATATTTCTATATGACTAAGGAAGACGTTGTCCCAACCTCACTGCTAAAATTTCTTCTCAGATCAAATAAGCAAGCCCTTGCTGTTAGGAAGGACTAATAAAGCTGTGAATATGCTTTTAATATCTTGTCACATCTTCCTAGTCTGTAGATAGAGTTGATCATGGTGCTTTTTTTTCATGTTCTAATGTGAACTGCTCTCAAAATAATTATTCCCTAATCATATTTGCCTTTTATGGTACCCTGGATGCCATACAGAAAGAAGGATCTTTCTCAAAGGGATACGAATGTACAGATATTGAGCAGATGGGGCCTTGGCAACTATGTATTCTGTCTCCTCGGTGTATCACCATGCCTGGTCACCAAAAACTGGTTGCCGCAATCCTCTCCCCTCGAGGCTTCTGTTGGTTTCCTCTTTTTTTTTTTTTTTTTTTTTTTAACAGAAGCAATAAATGATTAATTATTTTGAGAACTACAGATCCTTTTACTTGACCTCTTATAATATCCCAAAGCACAAGGGAGATTTCAATCAGTACTTAAAACTTACTAGTGATCATTGTCCAAGAAGCTTTCCATACACTTGCAAAGAAAAGTACTCCAGTATTTGAAGACTCTATTTCAAAATATTTAACAGTTAAGTCAGGAAGCATGAGTATGGTTCTATGGGATTCTGGCTTCATAGTCACTGAACTTTTTCTTAGTATGGTTATAAAACAAATATGCAAAAATGAGTAAGAAAAGTCAAGAGAGTGATTATACCGTAATGGCAGTTTATAACTTCATTTCATTTGTGGGCTTCTGTGACACTGGCCTTAGATTGTTTTTCACTGTGTGATGACCAACTCAGGAAATAGTTTCATCCTGATCAGGCTATAATACCCCACCTTTCCTCTCAGGCAATGGATATAATCTTCATTTTTGTAATCTGCACTGAAGAGTGATATAATGAGTAATGGATTAGCTTCCATTCATTTTATATTTGTATCTGCCACATAATTTAAAAATGACTAAACAATTAAAATTGAAGAGCCAAACAGTGAACTTAGTCATATAAACTTTAGATTCCTTGAGGAAAGAAAAATGTAGTTTTTCTAAATGGCATTACTTTCATACATTGTGAGCTAAACTAGTGATGTAATGAAAAGAAAACTAAAAAACTAGGTTACAGTTCAGGAGACTTGGATTTGAGTCTTAAGCATGCTTTCATTGTGATCTTGGACAACCTTGAAATTACTCAAGACCTTTTTTTTTCATCTATAAAATGAGACAATTATATTACATGAGTGAAAATCAACTCAGGGATAGAAAAAACAACTTATCAGAATCACATTATCTCAGATTCTAACCTGCCCTCTTTGGGGACCAGATCTGAACCCTTTGAATCATAGTCAGATAGGGTACTATTACAGGTAAACTGGAAAAATTTATGGAGAAGTATAATTGCATGTTTGCAACCAACTAAATAATAACAATCCTTGAAAAGTATTTAAGATATCTTAAAAAAATTCATCTATGTCACAAAGTAACTTACCACCACTAGATTATGTGTATTCTGGTCTCAGAGGGCTTTTCTACCGGAATAACAATTAATACAACTCAAATCTAGCAGAAGTAATAGGCACTCCTCCTTTTCACTGTCCTCCCGTTCCTAAAGTTTCAAATATTTTTGAAAAAGCAAATAATCTGCCC
The DNA here is from genome assembly GCA_006410875.1 of Neotragus pygmaeus. Taxonomy (NCBI): domain Eukaryota; kingdom Metazoa; phylum Chordata; class Mammalia; order Artiodactyla; family Bovidae; genus Neotragus; species Neotragus pygmaeus. Next base: position 110,177 of record SJYV01000289.1, on the reverse strand, counting down.
CTCACATATACTTGAAAAGAATCTAGAGTTGTTAATCAGAATCACACGTGGCATTGCCCAAATCTAATTAGTCTTGTTGGAATAACTACTTCTTATATTATTCCTACTCTTCCAGCAATATTAAGAATGTGTATACCTTTTCTGTTTCGATACTTACTGTAAAAAAAGGAAAAAAAAGAGAGAGAGGTCATTGAAATGCTCTGACAAGAGATTTTACACTTCCAAATAGTTAAAAAAAAAAAAAAANTGTTCATTGGAAGGACTGATGTTGAAGCTGAAATTCCAATATTTTGGCCACCTGATGCGAAGAGCCGACTCATTTGAAAAGACCTTGATGTTGGGAAAGATTGAAGGCAGGAGGAGAAGGGGATGACAGAGGATGAGATGGTTGGATGGCATCACCAACTCAATGGATTATGAGTTTGGGTTAACTTTGGGTGTTGGTGATGGACAGGGAGGCCTGGCATGCTGTGGTTCATGGGGTTGCAGAGTCAGACAACTGAGCGACTGAACTGAACTGAACTGAAATTAAGTGATCTTTCTGAAACATCATTTTCACATGGGATTAATGATTCCTACCACTTAAAATGTTTTTGTGACAAGTGTATTGCCTGGTGAGTCATTAAATGAGATAATATATGCAAAGCCTACTATGTGATAAAGATGGGGGAAAAAACCAGTAGTGAGGATTATCATCACTTTGCCATACATGTTTTTGAATATTATGAAGCCCATAGCAGATATGTAACAGTGATCTTGAATTTGCATTGTTTGGTCTTTCTCACTGTATTCTTCACTAGACTATTGGTGTTTTTTTGTTTTTTTTTTTAATAATGAGAAAATTTTACCCCTGAAATGCAGTCCTGGATGCATTAGAGNCATAGCAGATATGTAACAGTGATCTTGAATTTGCATTGTTTGGTCTTTCTCACTGTATTCTTCACTAGACTATTGGTGTTTTTTTGTTTTTTTTTTTAATAATGAGAAAATTTTACCCCTGAAATGCAGTCCTGGATGCATTAGAGTCTGAGGTTCCTCTTTTACAAAATTGAATAATAATACCTTTAACATACCTCCATGGGATTAAAAGGCTTAAACCCATACAGTTATAAAGCTATAATATTAAATATTTATAAAAATATGTCTGTATTCTTTTCTATTCATTTAGAAAAGATGAATGCTTAGTGTTCTCAAACTTTCATTTTGCAAAGTAGCAAATAATAGAACTGTATGTGCTATGTGCTAAGTTGCTTCAGTCTTGTCCGACTCTGTGACCCTATGGACTGTAACCTGTCAGGCTCCTCTGTCCATTTCATTCTTCAGGCAAGAATACTGGAGTGGGTTGCATTTCCTTCTCCAAATAGAACTGAAAGAGCTGGAATTCTGTCAGACCATGATTGTGCTCCTTCCTGGTCCCTGAACTCACTATTAGAAATTAAAAGCTCGATCATACATTGAGCAATTTTTTTTCATGTTCTTTGCAAATTAAAAATCTTAAGAGAAGCCAATATTAAATCTTAAGAGTAGCCAATATTAAATCTTAAGAGTAGATGGGGGTCTGTGATATATTAAGAAACTTGAAATACATTCTGAATCTCCCCGTGGTTTTACAGCATACTTTGGTTATTTGACAGATACTACACAATTCGCTATAGAGAAAAGGATAAGGAAAAGAAATGGATTTTTCAACTCTGTCCAGCCACTGAAACAATTGTGGAAAATCTAAAGCCTGACACAGTCTATGAATTCGGAGTGAAAGACAATGTAGAAGGTGGAATTTGGAGTAAGATTTTTAATCACAAGACTATTGTCGGAAGTAAGTACTGGAACTTTTGAGTGAGCTTTCTGTACTATTTTGTTTCTAATTAAAATTTTTATTTTATTAGTTGTGCAATATGAGCTAATTCTCGTTTTCTATATTTATCAAAACATAAAAGTAGACAATTTGAGCATTAATAATTCAGTATCTTCTATAGTGAGTGTTTCTTTGAAAAATGATTAACATTTGACAGTAACAAATCATTCCAAATTTATTTGGCCGTTGGTCTTGTTTTAAATCAATCTCTGGACACTAACTGAGCCAAAAAACAATACCATCTTTGAATATTCAGTGAAACAGCTGGGCCAGTGGAAATGAACATGCAAAGACTATGGGGCCTGAGGCTTGTTTCCTAACATCCTTTGTTTCAGACTTCATTAGGATCAGTGTTGAAATGATACCAAATAAAATAATATGCCCAAGTTACAGCAGGAGTTGTAGTTGTCTTTATAAGGACTAGGAAGAATTGATTTAGGATAAAGAAGAATGAACCGAATGTCATTTTCTTTTTGTTTTTGTCAGGTAAAAGCAAAGTAAATGGGAAAATCCAAAGTACCTATGACCAAGTCCACTCTGTGGTATGTACCACGTTATTTTCAAGAATAGTCTTTTTAAAATGTCTGCATTATACTTTTATTTAAATAAGGAAGTGGTCCTTTTATGAGGTACTGAAACTGGATTACCTGCCTAGCTATCAAGTATTGGTATGTGACATTTTAGGAATTAGTTTCTTAGAAAATGGAGGTAGAAGCGTGAGACCAAATTATCTCTAATTTGTTTAAAGCTCTAAAATTCTGATATTCAACATAGTTAATCTAGTATTTCAGTATTCCATTTATTTTGAGGTTATTCTTATTATCTTCTGTCCCATGAGTTGTTTTCCACCATAAGATGTTTCAAGAGTGAATTAGTAGATGCTCTCCTTACCCTGCCATTGTTCAAATCTTTGCTTGATTTTCTAACATTTCCTACTTAGAAGAGCCAGCCCTTTTCAAAATGAAGAAGCAACTGGTTTGGTTTGTAACATGCCCAGCCTCTGTTCAGTACAGTCAGTGTCTGTATATTTCACGTGCCTGCCATTTTCCAGTCTAGAATCCTGTTCACATTTCTGATTTCTTCCTTAAAGTAGATATGTAGATACTTAGACCAGGAATTAGTAATTTAGATCTTTAACAATTTTTAAACTTTCTAATATGTCCGGTCAACTTTTTTTTTTTTTTTTAACCAATTCGCAATCTTGCTGGCAATGGATCAGAGTTGTCTTGATGTAGTACCCTGATTCTCAACATTATGTATTTCCATCACTAAATTTTTGCCTAGTTGTAATAATGTAAAATGGCTTGTAAATTTCTATTTCTGATTGCTGATAAAGCAGCACTTAGTTCACTTATTTATTAGTCATTTGTATTTTCCATTGAATGACCATTTGTTTCAGTTCTTTGTTTATTGAGCATCTTGTGGTCTTTTTTAATTGAATCATTTAAAGACACTGAAGAACAAAGACTCTTAGTGATATCATCTAGAAACATTATTGTCACATTTGTTATCAATTTTGTTTATAGGAATTTGTGAAATAGGCAAGTCTTAATTTGCTTAATGAAGTTATTTCTCTTTCCATTGTCATATCTTCAATTGCCTGATATTTTAGTAAGCTCTTCCTTATCCAGAGATGAGATAAATAGTTATCTTTTGTTTTGTTTTGTTTTAGTGGTTTGATTTTGTAATAATTTAAACTATGTGGGTTTTATCTTGCTATCTTCTATGCGGTAAGGTCCTGCATTGTTGAGGGTATGTACTTTCCCCAAATACTTAACTAATCAGCTTAGCACCAAGTATTGAATTCTGCCATTCAAGGGACCATTGCTAACATTCCTTCCCTGGTGGCTCAGTGGTAAAAAAAAAAAAAAAAAATCCACCTTCAAGGCAGGAGACCTGGTTTCAATCCCTGGCTTGGGAAGATCCCCTGGAGAAGGGAATGGCAACCCACTCCAGTATTCTTGCCTGGGAAATCCCATGGACAGAGAAGCCAGATGGGCTATAGTCCATGGAGTCACAAAGAGTTGGATAAGACTGAGTGACTAACTCTTTCACTTCACTTCAAGGTCCCTTTGGCTTTGGCTTTCAAACCCAGTCACAAGGAATAGAGCCACTCTTCCATTCTCTTCTAGAACAATCCTCACTGTGGTGAATGGTTTCCTAGGAAGCACATCTTATCTCCCACCCTCTTGGCTGTCGTGCTTTAGTTTACATGAGACTCGATGTTGTTTCTTTCATTCCTTCTTCACAGCAATCATATCCCAAAGATTTGTGTTTCTTTTGGCAGAATACTTCATTTAGGGTTAGTTACTCAGCAAGATTGGGAAAGATGATTGACATTTTATTCCCAAGAAATTTTATATCTTTTCCACATCATAAATAGCTACGACAAGAAGGTCCAGGAAGAAATTTCCTGCATCTATGACACAGAGCCAGATATTTGATCACTTCAAGCTGTGAGGCGGAGTACCCCCAACTCTAGCCAGCTCTAACGAGCTGTGGTTTGAAACTCTTGGGTATTTCCGAAGGAAAACCCAAACTAATTAAAAAGATATTTTAAGGATTCTCTGTGAGGCTTTCTTCATTGCTACAGTCTGGATAGCACAAAAAAAATGTTTCACAAACTTCCCTCTGTGCCTTTGGGTAGCTCTGGAACATGGGAAAGTTGTAAGAGAACCACTTGGGATAGCCTTTGAGCATCTCATGTGACCACTTAGAACTGATTCTGAAAGTTGATTTGATACTTTATAGAGGTATATATTTTGGGGCTTCCCAGGTGGCACTACTGGTGAAGAACATACCTGCCAGTGCAGAAGACGTAAGTGAGAAGCGTTCAGTCCCTGGGTCAGGAAGATCCCCTGCAGGGGGCATGACAAACCACTCCGTATTCTTGCCTAGAGAACCCCATGGACAGAGCAGCCTGGAGGGCTGCAGTCCATAGGATGGCAGAAAGAAGGCAGTATTTCAAAAGAGATGAAATTAACTCTAGAGTTTTAAGACATGTTGAAAAATGTTTTTATTCATATATGCATGCTTACACCTAAAACTTAAGCACAGCAAAAACTTCTTCACACCTTCTGAAAAGAGATTGGCAATAGGAAAAACAATCTGAACTTAAGGCTATCCATTTTAAGAGACAAATAATATTCAGATTAAAAATTGAATATTAAACGCAGCCCCATCTTAACTTCTGCCCGCCCAACAGTGCCATGTGGCTTGTAGGCTCTTAGTTCTCCAAACAGAGATTGAACCTGGGGCCATGCAGTGAAAGTACCATGCCCTAACTACTGTATCACCAGGGAACTCCCAAATACAGCCCCACCTTAAGCATTTTGTTACATTATATACTGTAACTCATGTATCTAAGCATGTGTTCTGCAGGCAACTCTCAGTACATTTGTGCCAGAGAACACTTAGCAGGGGTCTCTTCTAATTGGTTAGTGCTTTTGTTATAGCTTTGCTATACTGCTTGTTAAATACTTTCAGTATCACCCCTGCCTCCATCTCTAGAAAAATGAGAGAAAAGATGGATGCATAAACAAAGCCCTGATTCTTCCTATGTAAGTTGTATTACTTGAGATCCATGTACAAAAAACAGAAGATAATTGGGCTATTTTCTTCATATTGGGAAGCAAGAACACTGTTTTTATCAAGGTTAAATCTAATGTCTACTATCTGTCTTTTTAAAAAAATTTTTATTGGATTATTATTGATTTACAATGCTGTGCTATTAATAGTTTTAGGTGTACAGCAAAGTGATTCAGTTATACATATACACCCATTCATTCTTTTTCAGATTCTTTTCTCATGTAAGTTATTACAGAATATTGACTAGAGTTCCCTGTGCTATGCCGTACGACCTTGGTTATCTATATTATATACAATAGTGTGTATGTGTTAATCCCAAGCTCCTGATTTATCCCTCTCCCTTGTGTTTCCTCTTTGGTAACCATAAGATTTGTTTTTTCCATATCTGTAAGACTGTTTCGTAAATAAGTTCATTAAGCTTTATTATATAAAAAATATAAAGGAATGATGGCTAATTTTAGTATATTTTAAATAAGTTTTTTAAAACTTAGTCATCTGACTAGTTCACTAACCAAACAATGAATTTCTGAAGTATATAGCATTTATTAATAGATGTTTTAAAATTTAAGTTTAATTACTGAATTAATCCAAATCTCCTGAGAATCAAAATTCCCCTAAAATAAAAGTTTGTTTTCACCCTTCCATTTTTTCCCCATCAGAGGTCCACCTGTCTTTTACAAAGGCCATGTCTATCATTGGCAAAAAGAGAAGTAGTATCAGTTTTTAACGTGTAACAGTTAGTAGCTGAGAAAATAAGGAGAAATATAGTCTAGTCTCTCCCCCACACACCTGAAGACTGTGTGCAGTGAATACATATATGTCTTTCCATTCCTAGCAATCATTGACCTAAGCAGAAATTTTAAAACTTCATATCTACACCACCAATATCACCACAGGTGGATATCTGATTCCTCCCTAGCTAACCAGAAATAGAGCAATTGTCACAAAAAGGATGTTAGATTCACAATTAGTCAGCTGTTAGATTGAATCAGTATCTTTCATAACTTTCATCAAGACATCCTAAAAATGAATTAAAACCAGGATGTAACAGGCCCAAATTCTTCTCATGTGGTTTTAGATCTTGAGTCATTGAAATTTGATTTTAAGCAACCCTTAGCCGCTCCCTGGGGCCTAATGAAAAAGTTAAATCAACAGTGGATTTGCTGATGTCACAAAAATACCAAATGGACAAATTTGTAAAGAGTAACTCACAAAGAATAACATCCTGGTGTTATCAGTACTTTTCTTTAATTTTTTAAAAATAATATCAGGGGAAAGGTAATACAATGTAGAGTGAATCTAAAGTCCCCCACAGTGTTTGGTTACTGCTGCTGTGGTCATTGCTAGATTTGAGCAGGTTTTCCCTAACCAGGACTGAAAAGGAAGCTGGATGGACCATCAGGGACATTGCCTTTTACCACTTCAGCATTCTCTTCCCATTGAATCTCACCAATTGGTGAGATTCAGTGTCCCCTGAAAAGTAGTAAAAGTGAATTTCCTTAGGGCTTTCCTTGTGTCTCAAATGGTAAAGAATCGGCCTGCAATGCAAGAGATCCAGGTTCATTCCTGGGTTGGGAAAAGCCCCTGGGGAATGGACTGGCAACTCACTCCAGTATTCTTGCCAGGAAAATTCAAGGAGGCTGGCAAGGCCGCAGTCCATAGGGTTGCAAAGAGTTAGACACGACTGAGCACACACACATGAAGTGCAGTAAGCCAGACAAATACCATCTGATATCGCTTATACGTGAAATCTAAAAAAATGATACAAATGAAATGATACACAAAACAGAAATAGACCTACAGACATAGAACACAAATTTATGGTTACCAAAGGGGAAAGGAGAGGGGAGAGATAAATTAGAGAGAGTTTTCCATTAACATATATAAAAATATATGTTTTATATAAAAATATATATAAATATGTTTTTATATAAACATATATAAAAATAGATAACCAACAAGAACCTGTCTAGCACAGGGAAATATATATTCCTATTCCTCTAGCACAGGAAATATATTATATATAGTAGTATATAATAATCTATAAAAGAAAAGAACCTGAAAAAAATGTATGTGTGTTTATATATATATTCTTATAGATATAATGTGAATCAGTTTACTGTATATCTGAAACTAATACAACACTGTAAAATTAACTATATTTCAATTTTTAAAAAAACCTTCTTACAGAGAGGGAGTTAGTACTTGCTCACTAGTCTTGGTGCATCTTTGGATTGCTAATTAGGCAAGAGAATAATTATAAGGTCTAGAAAGAATTGGATTCTGCAACTAAATAATTTTCTTATTTTCTGGCAGCACAGATATAGTGTTGTCATCATCTTACTAGAGGACTAGTCTGTACTCAGATAAGAACCCAAACCGAAACTGTTCCATTATGTCAAGAATGAACTATTTTCTAACTCTTTTTTGTCAAAAACTTCCTTGAAATAAATCATCCACAGCAAAGAAAATACATACTGGGATAATACCACCGACACAGCAACACATAGGTGTTTCTGCTATAATGTGATATGTCTCTGAACATTTCACTCTGCAAAACATACACTAAACGGCAAAACTCATGGGGCAAAAAGAGGACCAGCCATTCAAAAATCTTTGGAACGGTAGCCACAACTCTGTCAAAAAAAATTAGTAGCACCTGGAACAATACTGCAGCTCCCCTGGCAAACAACTCCCATGAAACTGGAGTTTGCCGCAGCAAGGATTTAAATGCTCAGGAATGATAGAGACTATGGATGGCAACCCCTTCACTGAAGCAGGACCGGTGAAGGAGGTAAGGTGGACACATCAAGACAGGGTCATGGGCCCGGGGAAGAAGGATCCTGTGGGCAAGTGCATGTATTTAATTTTCTTATGATAAAGCCAAGAGGTTCTCTGCGAGTATGACATCAAAGTTGAAGTTTTTTTTTTTTTTTTCCTTTCCTACTGATGGCTATACTTGTGTTCCTGCTGTTCCTCTTCCCTTGCTTGGGCAAAGTTGTGTATAAATTATATTTACATCATTCCTCTGTTGACCAATAGTGTCTGAGCCATGCACTACAGAAGCTTAACAGACTGATGGTTATAATAGCTTTTCCTGGTTATAAATGTAATCCACCCCTGTAAGAAACTTGGAAAATATAGAAAGGTACGTAAAATAAAATATCAGATTATAAGAAATTACTACCATTTAAAAAACGACTGTGATATATTTCCTTTCAGTCTTTTGTCTATATACATATTGTTATACAATTAGGTTATAATATAAACAAATTTGTATCCTTTACATTCATAGTATACATACTTCCCACTTTGTTAAATAAATGTCAGAAATTTTAACCATAATTTATTTAACAAAACCTCTGCTTTGGAATGATGAGATTGTTTCACATTATGGTAATAAACACTGTTACACAAAATGATGACTCTATCTTCTACCACTTCCTTAGACTAGATTGCTATGTAGGAAATTACTGGATGTCTTAGTTCATCAGGGCTGCTATAACAAAAATACCGCAGACTGGATGGATGGCTTAAACAATAAATTAGTTCTCACAGTTACGGAGCCTGGGAAGTCAGTGTTAAGGCACTGGGAGATTTAATGTCTGGAGAGAGCTCACTTCTGGCTCACAGCTATCTCACATGGCAGAAGGGTGGAGGGAGTTTTCCATTCTCTTTCATTAGAGCACTAATCCCATTCATCGGGTCTCCACCCATGAGTTATTTACTTCCAAAGGCCCCACCTCCAAATGCCATCACACTGGGGATTAAGTTTCAACATACAAGTTTGTGGGGCAACACAAGCATTTGCCCTATAGCACTGAGTCCAAATACAATGCAAGAAATACAGATGCTTCTTTTGAAAATAATTAGTTCAGAGTAAACTTTTATTTTCTGTGTTTTTAATTTTTTTTTATTTTTTTTTCCCAAAGAACTGCAAACAAATTTATTTAAAATTCAACCTGATTACATTTTATATAAGAATATTTTTTGTTTCATTGATTGATTGACAAGTGGCTGTGCCTGAATGGAATAAACATAATGGGAGAAACAAGTGAACGTAGCCAAGTGAGAATGGTCCCTTATACCTGCTGCTGGTGGCCCTCTAGGATTCCTTTAATGTGTGACTTTCCTCTTGCATAGGATTGTTTTATTTTTATTTTTTTTTTTTACTTTATTTTACTTTACAATACTCTATTGGCTTTGCCAAAAATCGACATGAATCCCCCACAGGTGTACACGAGCTCCCAATCCTGAATCCCCCTCCCACCTCCCACCCCACAACGTCTCTCTGGATCATCCCCGTGCACTAGCCCCAAGTATCCTGCATCCTGCATTGAACATAGACCGGCGCCTCGTTTCTTACATGATAGTATACATGCTTCAATGTCATTCTCCCAAATCATCCCACCCTCTCCCTCTCCCTCAGAGGCCAAAAGTCCATTCTATATGTCTGTGTCTCTTTTGTTGTCTCACATACATGGTCGTCATTACTATCTTTCTAAATTCCATATATATGTGTCAGTATACTGTATTGGTGTTTTTCTTCCTGGCTTACTTCACTCTGTATAATAGGCTCCAGTTTCATCCATCTCATTAGAACTGATTGAAACTTATTCTTTTTAATGGCTGAGTAATACTCCATTGTGTATATGTACCACAGCTTTCTTATCCATTCATCTGCTGATGGACATCTATTTTCTGTGTTTTTCAAACGTAAGGACTTTAATACAAGAAGAAAAATAGCCAACAGTAAGCGTGGTATTGTGGTGCGTCTTTGTTATGGGTATATTGTTTATCAGAATGGGAGCATGTGAACAAATCTTTTCTCACAACTTTAAACACCTGTGTGGTTAAGTATCTCATTCACTACATCCTGGATTGTCAGCAGGTCTAGTACCGGGAATATCTGTACCATGCATCCAGGTTAAACTAAGCTTCAGAAAATCAACATCATGCTTACTTACCCCTTTCAAGTGAAGTCAAGTGAAGTCGCTCAGTCATGTCTGACTCTTTGTGACCCTGTGGACTATAGCCCGCCAGGCTCCTCTGTCTATGAGATTCTCCAGGCAAGAATCCTGGAGTGAGTCTAATTCTGCCCTGTATATCTCCTGTTGTTCTTTCGTGCTGTTTCATGCCTCTCTCTTGGCTGTCTTATCCTTGGCTCACTATCCCCAGTGAGGACTCCACTGTGAGGTTAACACTAAACATGCCTCTAGTTCAAGTCACTCTCTCCATGACACCCACACTTACCGTGGGACATCTGAGGGAATTTGGAAGAAGGGAGAAGTCACAGTCCTCTGAGACCTGCCCTTCCAATTTTGAGGTTCTCTGGGCATAAATACATACACAGTTGTTAAAACTGCAGGCTTTGGAAGTAGGAATGTCTGGATCTGAGTCCCAGCTCTGCCTTCCCGGGCAAGGAAAAGCTTAGCATCAGGAGTTCACAGTGGTTGTGTGTCTGAAGCAGCAGTGGGACACCCTGTAACAATTGTAGGATTGATTTTTAAAATGTATTTATTTGTTTAATTGGAAGATAATTACTTTACAATGTGGTGATGGTTTTTGCCACACATCAGCATGAATCGGCTGCAGGTATATATGTGTCTCCCCCATCCTGAACCCCCCCTCCTTCTCTCTCCCCACCCCGTCCCTCTGGATTGTCCCAGGGCACTGGCTTTGGATGCCCTACTTTAGGCATGGAACCTGCACTGGGCATCTATTTTACATATGATAATATACATGTTTCAATGCTATTCTGATTGGTTTTAAAAGAATGTGTAGCTTAAAATCCTATTTTGAGAGGGAATATAAAAACAGAATTTGACTGGTTCACTGGTTCAAATTAAGTGAAAATACACTAAGATTCAATCCAGAGAATTTTACTTCTTTCCATTGTAGTTTCTAAGTAAACTAAACTAATGGGAATTTTTAAGGAACTGCTGTCAAATCTTTGGACATTTATGGGAAAAAACAAGTGAATGCAATAAAACAGAGGCAGATATATGTACTAAAGATCTTTCTAGCAACCGTTAAACCAGTGTCATGGAGAGCTTCACAGAAGGCAAGAAAGGACTACTTTTAGTTTTTAAATTATTTTTTAAGTTAACCATAACTCAAAAGCTGTATCTCTTCCTCTTTTCAGCCAGCATATGTCCCAAGAAAGCTAATCCCAGTAACAATCATCAAGCAAGGTAATTTGCATGTCTGCTCTGGATATATGCTTAGAACTATTTTAATATGCTTTTTAAACTGAGATAATTAAACATAGCACATTTTTTAAAATTTATGCTTATTTTTTTGAAAAATAATTGTGCCAGTAAATTAGAAGTTAACAGATAATTTTGACTCTACAAACAGGCCAAGTCTTGGCAAGGCATATTGGTTGAACATCTGGAGAAAGAACAACCCTAACAAGTATTAAATTTTTTAAAAAACAATTAAATATATGTGGCTTTCTTCAGGATTAAGATCGTTTAGATGTAGGAAGTCATTAATAGGATATTTTGGATTAATGAAATGATAACTATGATTTAGAGTTCTCTTTAAGGACTGTAAAGAAATCCAGGTTTCAAGAGTTATATCTTATTTCAGCATCTAGTCATTTTTGTTTTGACTTTCAGTTTTTCAAAATTTTTTAAGATTCAATTATTTCCAGAAAGTTTTGTGGTGTAAGAGATTGGGCACTTAAAATACTAATTCATTTTTAAGAAAACACAATGCCTCAAGAGTATTTTCAAAATGGGGTCAGTTAGTATTGGACTTATCCATAGAGTCTTTGCTTTGAGGGTATACATTTTCTAATTCATTTTATTTACTGAGTGTCATTGTCTCATTTTGTGCAAGTTATTTAACTTGGGTAGGCTTCAGGGAGTGGAGCTGAGAAAGGCAATTTTAAGCTAATTAGAATGGAACACTTTCTCTACTTAAAGGCGTAGGTGTTAGGATGTGCCTTCTAGCTTTTTTTTTTTTTGGTTGTGTAGCCAGCCCAGTGAGTTCCTTTCTATTAATTAAAAAAGGATCAGATTTCTCCAGTGCAGATGGCTTTACGTTATTAACTTCATTCTGCTTTTTGACTGTTTTTGTTTGTTTGTTTTTTCCATTCACACTATTATCTTTTGGTCTTTGGACAGTGATTCAGAATGTTACACACAGGGCCTCAACTAAATCTCCAGATAAGACCCCCTATGGAGGAACAATACTGGGTGAGTCTGTCTTGAAACCTACATCTACATTAAGCAAATCAGACTCTTGTTTTGATAACAAGGCTGTTATAGAATTTTGCACTGTGTGCAGGTCTGTTAAATTGATGTTGGTTCATTTCCTTTCATTGTTTAGCATCCTGGCTTGTGTCCATTCCAGGCTAGGATCCAGTGGTGTTAGGGAAACAACTCCAGCCTCTACCTCTTGGCTCCCCTCCTACCAGCCTACCTGTTGCTGTCGTGAGAGAGTCTTTGTCATACTGAACAACTCTTTTAAAAGTTATTATTAGTAACAGTGTTTTTAAACTTAGGGAGCCATTCTATAATTTTTAAGTCTGTGGATTAAGTCACATTATTTTGGTTGTTCAGTTCTGAATCTGAAAAAAGATCATGTTTAAAATTTACTGTCATTTTTTTCCCCAGATTTTTAAACTTTGGGTTGAAATTGACTAAGCAAAATAAGCTCTAAATGTTATGGTTCCAATGCTCTGAGCTTTGTTTCAGGATGTGTTTTCTTTTATTACATCTGTTTTCTTGCAGTCCACCTGGTTATCCCAGGCCTTAATGAAACCACCGTAAAACTTCCCACTTCCATAATGTTCGAGATTTCAGAGGCAATCAAGGCACAGTTAGGTAAGTGGCCAAGATTTATATGTGAANTCTTTTATTACATCTGTTTTCTTGCAGTCCACCTGGTTATCCCAGGCCTTAATGAAACCACCGTAAAACTTCCCACTTCCATAATGTTCGAGATTTCAGAGGCAATCAAGGCACAGTTAGGTAAGTGGCCAAGATTTATATGTGAACTTTGCAGTGACAATATTAGCACTGATATTCCTAGGATGTCCAAGGGATCTAGCCAATGAGCTCTTTGGAGATCTCGAAGGGAAAAGTAAGGAACAAGCATGTGCATGGGAATGGGAATAAAAGACTGTACAACTGCCATGGAAAACGGTATGTCCATTCCTCAAAAAATTAAAAATAAAATTACCATGAAAGAAAGGGAAAGTGTTAGTCGCTCACTTTTGTCTGACTCTTTGAGACCCCATGGACAGTAACCCGCCAGGCTTCTCTGTCCATAGAATTCTCCAGGCAAGAATAGTGGAGTGGGTAGTCATTCCCATCTCTGATCCAGGGATAGAACGTGAACCTTGGTCTCCCACATTGCAGGCTTTACCATCTGAGCATCAAGGATCAAACTATCTGACCCAGCAATTTCACTTTTGGTTATACAGCCAAAAGGATTGGGAGCAGTCTTAAAGAGATATTTGTATATTAATATTCACAGCAGCATTATTCACAATAGCTAAAATGTGGAAATAATTCAAGTGTCCATCAACAGATGAATGGATAAGCAAAATGTGGTATGTATATGTATGTATGTGTGTGTGTGTATATGTGTGTATATACACACACATACACACCATGGATAATTATTCAGTCTTAAAAGGGAAGGAAATTCTGACATTTACTATAGTATAAATGGACCTTGAGAACATGATACTAAGTGATAAGAAGTCACAAAAGACAAAAGACTGTTATTTGAGATACCTTATTTGAGATACCTAGAGTAGAGAGATTCATAGAGACAGAGAGTAGAAAGGTGGCTTCCAGAGACTGGAGGAAGAGAAGAATGAGGAATTAACGTTTAATGGTGCAGAGTTTCAGTGTTACAAGATAAGGAGAGTTCTGGACATGGATGGTGGTGATAGTTGTACAACATTGCAAATGTATTTAATACTGTTGAACTGTGTACTTGAAAAATGGTTAAGATTTTTGTTATGTATCTTTCACCATAATGAAAAAATTGGAAAAAGAAGTAAAGAGTAGACAGGATGGAGTGTTGGAGGTATTCAAATAAATCACATTCTATAGGGAAATAGTTACTTTATATTTTTGAAGGAAGAATGAATATTGATCCAATTATCCAAAATATACACAATTATATAGTAAATTATACTTATCATACTGTCCGATCAAGGGACCGCTAGATCTTTTCAGTGGGAACTGAGGTAAAGATCAGATTTGTTTGAATTATTATTTACTTGAGATTGATACTGTTTCCTACTTCTAGAAAGAACCTGAGGGTTTCCCAGGTGGCACTATTGGTAAAGAAACTGCCTGTCAATTCAGGAGATGTAAAAGATGCATGTTCGATCCCTGGGTTGGGAAGATCCCCCGGTGAAGGGCCTGGCAATTCACTCCAATATATTTGCCTGGAGAATCCCAGGGACAGAGGAGCCCCATAGGTGGGCTACAGTTCATAGGGTTGCAAAGAGTTGGACACAACTCATGACTTAATACACACACACACACACACAGATAAAACCTCATATGATTTTAGTGTTTAAAAAACATAAAACATCGATTTTGGGGGGAAAAAAAACCCCCAGCAAAACTCCTTTAAAGGGCACCCAGGATAGTTGGAGCGGCTAGGGGGCTAAGCTAGTTGCGGCATTTGAGTATCACATTGGTCTGAATGCTCTCTATAGCAGAGGATCTCAACCCTGATGAAACATGAGAAGCTCTGGGGGGTTTGTTACACTGCTGGGACTCACCATACTTCATCAAGGTTAAGATCCTCTGCTATAGAGAGAATTCAGACCAATGATTCAGTTGTTTCTGGGGTGACACCTGAGAATTTGCATTTCTGCCTAGTACCCTGGTGGCGCTGATGCTGCTGGTCTGGAAGCCACAGTTTGAGAACCTCTAACGTCTCTGGAAAATGTGTCTCTGGTAAATGTCCTGGGCCAGTGATAAATATGGAGGAATACAGCATGATGTAGTAGAGATTGAGTAAGACTTTAAAATGTAGAATATTCTCCTTGAACTAGCTAAAAACCTGAACACTTGTTATAATTGAATCTTCACATATTACGAGTTTCAAACAGGTCCAAGCCCCTGTTCAGCAATGTTTCCTCAGCAAATATTTAGTAAAGATTACTTGATGCCAGAACTACAAGTGGCAGGGGAGGATACATGATGGTGCTTTACACAGACATGGTATCTACCCATGAAGGGACCTCAGACTTAATTTCTCCTCCCTCACTAGACGTTTGACCTATTCACTTATTTAATAGGTCTGAGGCAATCAGACTGTAACAGTATTTAAAGGCAGACTTTTAAGTTCTCCTTAGCTATAATTTGAGAATTTCCTGGCAGAAAGAGGATCAAAGCCTTAAGTGAGTAGAAAGGATTATCAGAGGACTATTCAGTTCAGTTCAGTTCAGTCGTGTCCAACTCTTTGCGACCCCATGAATGGCAGCACGCCAGGTCTCCCTGTCCATCACCATCTCCCAGAGTTCACTCAGACTTGCGTCCATGGAGTCAGTGATGCCATCCAGCCATCTCATCCTCTGTCGTCCCCTTCTCCTCCTGCCCCCAATCCCTCCCAGCATCAGAGTCTTTTCCAATGAGTCAACTCTTCGCATGAGGTGGCCAAAGTACTGGAGTTTCAGCTTTAGCATCATTCCTTCCAAAGAACACCCAGGATCTCCTTTAGGATGGACTGGTTGGATCTCCTTGCAGTCCAAGGGATTCTCAAGAGTCTTCTCCAACACCACAGTTCAAAAGCATCAATTATTTGGCGCTCAGCTTTCTTCACAGTCCAACTCCCACATCCGTACATGACCACTGGAAAAACCATAGTCTTGACTAGACGGACATTTGTTGGCAAAGTAATGTCTCTGCTTTTGAATATGCTAGTTATCCATTTTTCTTCATCAGGGGTCTAATTTTAGTTTAATGTAATGTCCCTGTAACAGCATGCATAAAAAGCTAAAACAAAGCAGTTCAGAGCATTGCCCCAAAATCTGGGATCTAGAGGTTAAAATAAATAATTTTTTAAAATAAATGAATGCATAGCCCTAGTTAGCTAAGGAATCACCAAGAGCATAGGATATTACACAAGAAGGAAAGGATTAGCAAAAATCATCCTGAAGGAGAAGATGATACTGAAAAAGAAGAACATTGAAGGTAAATCTTATAATCTTACATTAAAAAAAAAAAAACTTCCTTTCTTACATGCTGAAAATAACAAAACTAGAGCTCATCAATGTTTGGACTCAAGAAGGAGAGGATATATGTGTAATTATAGCTGAGTTGCATCATTGTACAGCAGAAAACACAACATTGTAAAGTAATTTTCCTTCAATTAAAAAACAAATTTTAAAAATTGTAATCTGAAGGTTTTTCCTGTGCCAGCAATCACAGTGGCTCTAAACCAAAGCTCTGACTACAAAAGAAGCAGAAAAGAAACGTTGATGATTGCTGAATCTGTTTAGTTTTCTAGTTATTCTAGAAAAAAGTCCCTTCTTGTTATGCCCTTCTACATTAATTGAACAATAGTATTAAACATTTCTGTTGTATAAACATGTTGTGAAGCTTCACGTGCACAGAAATAGAGAATGCACACTTGATGGATAGCTAAGGCGAGGATACTAGCACTTGTGACACCTGTTTCTAGCAGTTTAAATCACTCCTGAAAATCATTAACTCTAGCAGTCTGTTGTATGCTTCATGATACAGACTGAAAATTGATTTGCTTCCATGGTCTTTATGAAAGGCATGACTTTATAATTGTCTTTAAGATAATCAAAAAATAAGTATTTTGTGCCCATGTTAACTGAAAAGAAAATGATCTTTATGTCTGATGTAAACTGCAGGAGGAAGTTACAAAATTTGCATCCTTAAAGAACTTTGAGAGAACAGATTAGATCAGTAGTTTTCAACAGAGGGAAATTTTATCTCCCCCCTCCGCTTCTTCTGGCAACTGACTCCAATATTCTTGCCTAGAGAATCCCACGGTCGAAGGAGCCTGGTAGGCTATAGTCCATGGGGTCACAGAGAGTCAGACAGGACTGAGCGACTTCACTTTCACTTTCCCCTTCTTCCCCCTCTGGGATATTTGACAGTGTCTAGAGACATTTTTTGGAGAAGGCAATGGCAACCTGCTCCAGTACTCTTGCCTGGAAAATCCCACGGAGGAGCCTGGTAGGCTGCAGTCCACGGGGTCACAAAGAGTCAGAAATGATTGAGCGACTTCACTTTCACTTTTCACTTTCATGCATTGGAGAAGGAAATGGCAACCCACTCTAGTATTCTTGCCTGGAGAATCCCAGGGACGGGGGAGCCTGGTGGGCTGCCATCTATGGGGTCGCACAGAGTCGGACACTACTGAAGCAACTTAGCAGAAGCAGCAGCAGAGACATTTTTGGGCTTCTTGGGTAGCTCAGATGAAGAAGAATCCTCCTGCAGTGCAGGAGACCCTGGTTCGATTCCTGGGTCAGAAAGTTCCCCTGGAGAAGGGATGGGCTACCCACTCCAGTATTCTTGGACTTCCCTGGTGGCACAGATGGTAAAGAATATGCCTGCAATGCAGGAGACCTGGGTTAAATCCCTGGGTTGGGTTGGAAAGATCCCCTGGAGGAGGGCCTGGTACCCCACCTTAGTATTCTTGCCTAGAGAATCCCCGTGGATAGAGGAGCCTGGTGGCTTAAAGTCCTTGGGGTTGCAGAGAGTCAGCTAAGCACAGTAGAGACATTTTGGTTGTCCAGCTGTGGAATCCAGTGCATAAAGCCCAGAAATACTGTTGTATATCCTACATTTTCACACTAAAGGCCCCCATAATTAAAAAAAAGAAAAAGAAAGTATACAGTCACAAATGTCAGTAGTGCCAAAGTTGAGAAACCCAAAGAGTACCTTATAGCCCTAAGACTTAAAATCCCATCTGATTATAATCAGTTCAAGGTGACATGATCAGCATATCTCAAAAAAAAAAAAATTTCTTTCATGCCTCTAGACTTTTGAAATATTGTAGGTAAGCCATTGATTCAGTATGCCAAATAGATGAATCGAGTTAATCCTACATACATTTTTTGAAATGGAGAATATCTTAATCATTGGGCAACTCTGGCACAGAAATGTACTTTCGTTGAAGAAGAATACCTGAATTTTAGAAGTTTCCTGAATAGTTGTCAGAAGAGAAAAAAAAAAAAAAAGCAGATTCATTTTTTTACACTGAATTCCCACATAGACCCAAAGAAAAGATCTATGTTAATATGTGGCTCAAATAAATAACCGTTTGTAATTTTTTAACCACACATATCTTCAAATATCTTAGTTTCCTATGTACATTATTTATGTTTTTCTAAACTTTATTGCCATAACCTATTACATTTTTACCATATATAATAATGGATAATTTCTTTTCATTGATTTTAAAAAAATAGTAGTAATTGAGTATAAAATTCCAGGGAGCACTTGCTATACAACCTATGTCTTCAAGAAACTGTTTATAAATCAGAACAACTTGAGAGCTAGCCAAGTACTAGGTTGTCATTTTTTTTCTTTCTTCCAGTGCCAATTTAGATCTTAAAGTATTACCTAAGGTTAATGAGAAGGAATTCTGAAGATTGTCACTACTAATACTAATCACTGATAGAAATGCACAGTAATTGTATTGACTGCTTGCTGGGAAGGGATACGAGCAGAATAGTCTTGAAATAGTCTGTTGGTTGATTGTTTTGAGGGAATTCTATTTGGACACTGTTATGAGGAAGTGAGGTAAATTGTTTGTTGTCTGATTTTTTAGCTAAGAATGAAACCTTGGCATTGCCTGCTGAATCTAAAACACCAGAGGTAGAAAAAATTCCAGCACTGCCCATTACAGGTAATGAGATCCCTATGTTTATTAACTTTGAGAAAATACATAATATATTTTTTGAATATTAAGTGATTGATAAGCCTGTATTTTTTTTTTCAGTGAAGAGCCAGTAGGGAGTTTATTTTGTTCATAAGCACACAACAGTAGGAGACTCTGGGTCTTTAATGTTTGGGGAAACAACAGATGCAAAATGAACAATTGAATTATATAACTGATCTGTAACAATAGAACCTGCATTATTTACTCCAGGTTAAAATTGTTACCTCAATGTTCTGAAATATTTTTATACTAAGATGTAATACCATGGTTTTGGTGCTTTCCATTTGTAAGAAGACAGAAGAGCATTTTTCAGTTCTTCACTTTCACAAATGATTGGTTTAAAAAAAATACCATTATCCATACTTTGATATCTATGAAAGTACCCTGGAATAATTTAGTAAATGGCTCTTGAAGATTAACCTTCATGAAGAAAATACATAATGGCTCATTTTATTTTTTATTTTTTTTTAATTTATTTATTTTTAAATTTAACTTTACAATACTCTATTGGGTTTGCCATACATCGACACGAATCCACCACAGGTGCACACAAGCTCCCAATCAAAAATCCTTTAAAGGATAAATTCAGTGTGCATTTTCCCCAGTTTATCAACCATTACTAACAAACATTCAGCATTTTTTCTGTGAACAAACTGCCCAAGTCCAGCCCATCAGGAAAACACTATTCTCTAAACTACAGAGTCTTTGCCAGAGCAATACCACCTCATTCAGGACTCTGTGAAACAAATACCTAGCAAGGATTCCCCTAAATCTTCATTTAGCAAAGTAACTCCAATCTAAAGTGAGTTTTTAATCCATAAAACGGCTGTAAATTGAAAAATCAGTGATATTTACCTTGTACTAAACTCTGACTCATAACTTGTACAGAGAAGATAAAGATTGGTGGGGAAATAGAATGACCTGATTTCAATAAATCTATTCAAGTAGAAATATTTCTGACAGAGTAAGAAGTATTTGGTCCTGACTGAAGGTGAGAGATGGACCTTCCATCCCTCCCTACTTTCATAGAAATTGGAGGAAAGGTATAATCTGATGCTGGAGTAATCCATTTGAATGAAATTCCTAGGTAGTTTTCTGACTGCAGTCTAATTGGTAAATATCAAAAAAAGGATAGGCATGACTCAGGGAGATTCTGTCGACTTTTCCCAATGATGCTTCTCTTGGTGTAGTATGTGATGAGGGCGTCTATAGATTTCTTAGTTCTCTGCCAAAGCTTCCTTGGGACTTTCCACTTCAGAAATGCTTAGACAAACTTCATAATTTATTATTCACTTTTATTTTATTTCATATCCTTACCCTACAAAATTCTGGAATTGTGTAGGTCACAATTCATGCCAGATTTCAGTGATCCTGGTTCTTATTTCTCAAAAACTATTTACCTGAGGGTCATCTTTACCTTTGATCTAGCACTTGAAATCACTCTGTGACTTAGCACTTGAATCCTTATAATTTCAACCCACTTCTAAGCTTTGCATGTTCACTGCAGTTTGGAAAAGAGAATTCGTATAATGTAATAGTTCTAAATAAATCTTTTTAGCCTGGGTCATTCTTTTAGCTGCCCACTTATTAAGTCATTTAATAAATATTTATCATGTGCTTGCTTATTATTCTCCAGAGTTTGTGCTAAGTTCTGGAGATAAAGAGAAAAAAAGACACACAAGAAATTATGAATAATCTGTTAAGTGCTTTCATGAGGGTCAATTCCACATGCTTTTTGAAATACCTGGAGAGTGGACAAACCCAGAAGGGAATGGTTGGAAGGAGGTGTCAGTTCAGACACTGGGCCAAGCCAGGGAGCCCTTACCGTAATTAATTTGAAAAGAATTGGTCTGTATACCTGTCGGTTCTAATTCTAAAGGGCAACACAGTACCTTATTGTCCTGAGTTGTTTCATTTTATCTTAATTTGTAAAGTCATCTTTTTTCCCTTCCAGTGACTCCTGAATCAGTCCCAAGAAGCACTAAGCCCACTGTGTCTAGTGCATTAGAAATTTCAGAAACAACGCTGGGTAATTCTCAGAAGTTTTTTTTTTCCTTTAAAAACAAAAACCACCCCAACCCTCATAGAAAAATAACCTGAGTGTCTTGGCTTCCTATCCTCCCCACTTTCTTTCCCCCCTTACAGGCAGTAGTTCATCTTCCTATTTCTTCGATCAGTTCCCTTACAACATGCCTTGATCCTGGTGACTAATATTTTAGGCAGCTCTGGATGTTAGATGCTAACTGCACACCCTTTTTACCAGCCTCTTGGGAGGCATAGGAAACCAGAATGCCAGCCCTCTAATCTACAAAACTTGGAGGGTGAGAGTCATGACTGTGTCTGTGCTTCTCATTTCAGGTGGCATTTCCTAGGCTTATGTGTAGTAAACTTAAGGAGACTACTCAAAAGTGTAATGCTTTTTACTAAGAATTTCATGTCATGCAAGTTAGGTATTTATTGGCCTGAGAGAATCTAAGTTGCTTTATTCTCTTCTCCTTAAAAAACATTTTAAGAAGGAGAGCATGTACATATATTGTTCTGTCCTTGTGATGTTGATCTTCCATGTCACACCATGGACATTCAAAGGTAGACCTTCAAATTAATACAACTGTGTAAAAACTTTCCAGGGGAAGCCAGCTATTTCCATGAAAGGTATCAGCTGCCCAATGTACCCTCCATTATGAGCATGCCTCACACGATACGGTTAAGTCACAATGTCAAATCCTGATTCAGGGTGTTTCTAACTGAATTCTTCTTTATTGCAGTTCTCAGGGGAAGGACCCCCGGAACATCACAAACTATTTTAATACCTAGGTTTGAATTGCCACTGAGCACTCTAGGTAAAAATTATTAAACACTACAGCTTATTATTTCCTTGGAAATTTTATGCATGCCTGAAAGAAACCCTTAGGCTAACTCATTCAAATTTATCTCCTCACAGAAAAGAAGGGACACATGGCTTATAGAACAATAAATGCCTGAATGCCAGGCCCTTAGATGCTATAAATTCTTTATTTTATAATTTATGATACTAACTAGTCGTTCTCTATATAAATCCTTTGGTTATTTGATATTATATTTGACTCTTTTAATTCAAAATCACTGTCACTGATAAATTATTTTCTGTCTTTTTCCAAAATGGCTTTTTACTCAACTGTTTCTCTCGAAAGAGAAGATATATTTATGATATTTCTATAGACTGCTTCTTAGAATTTGAATGTGATATCAAGGAAGTTGTTGGGGAAACTTAAGTATAAAGACATGTAATTACTGCATTTCTGCTTTTAAATGCTATTAGAGGAACATTGTTTAGTTCAAATGTGTTGATTTGAATTTAAACAAAATATATCTGAGAGCACATGTATATATTGCTGAAAAAAGTAGAACACTAGTTTAATAAAGGTGAGAAGAAGAACCCGAACTCCTTAAATTTAGTGGCTTGATTATAAAAAATAGAAAAAAGAAGCTGTCATATCATCCATCATTGAAACACAGGAGTAAAAATATGTACTGCTAACAGTCCCTTACTTTTCCTGAGTAATTTTCATTTTTGTGTTTGTTTTTTGTTTCTGCAAGCTTGAGATTTTAAAAATCTTCAAGTCATAACATCTCTTGTGTATTTTGTTGCAGCTCCGAAAAGACTTCCCGAATTTCCTCACGCAAAAACACCTTTCCCTTTTGAGAAAGCTGGGGGCACCTTGGGTAATAACAGTACCTTGAGTCTGCTGTTCAGTTGTGGGTGGTGACTGCTTAATTCTGTAGGACACGTTTACTGGATCCTAGCTGTGCAAACCTCAATGAGCTGATGATTTCAGTCTGATTCAGCCAAACAAGTGGTTGACTTTTTTTTCTCTGATTCAGTTTTCTACAAATTCAATAACAATTATTAGTCTGTTAATTCCAGAGAGCCAATTTTGTTAGTTTTCTATCCTTAGAAACATTAAGAGTATGACACCAAACTCGGGTCTCCGTCTAGTCCCTGTTCAAATGCTCTCTGAATGAGCGTAGTATATTGATTGTTTCTTGGTGTATAATGATGTTTAGTTGCATCAATGTGTGTTTTTTTATTTCAGGCTACTGGTAGTCATTTAACGACACAAGCAATCTATTTCTGTCTCTCTATCCTCTCAAAAAAAAAAAAAAAATCTCAGTGAATTCCATTTCTTTTTTTGCTGTAGCTTCAAGTGAAAAGCCAGGGATTGTGTCTACAAGTAAAATATCTGAAGATTCCAAAATGCTACCGCCTCAAACTGGTAATTACATTCTTTTTTTTTTTTTAATAGATTGGAGCAACAGTATTGAATAACTTCTCTTATTTTTATTTCTATAGGTTCTTTAATTGATTATCCATATATTTGTAGTAAATGGTAAAGCTATAATCTATTCTTGGTGCTTAGATTAATTTCATTTTTCTCAATACAAAAGCAAAATGTTTTTGCATTTGCTCTAAAGATCTGTGTTTTAATGTCTGGATATACAGTTAGAAGTCTGGCTAGAAGATGAACTGCAAGTTGGCTCATTGAATTTCTAGAGATCTCTTTTCTGACATGAGAACAGTAACAAAAAAAAGCTCTATGGTAGTCTTATTTAACAATATGAATTTAATATTTCCCTTGCAGGTAGATATTTGCTTCTTTTTCAATAAAATATTCAGTGAACATTTGAGAGTTTACTACATGCAAGATATTATTACTGAGTCCTAAAATCTGTAAACATATTGTAATTTAGAGGAGAGACCACAGGTCTTAACACTAATACTGGACCTTGGTTCCAGTTCTGGCTTTACTACCAACCACATATTTTAGCTATTTTTCTCTACTTTTCTGGATCTTAGTTCATTCTTTTGTAAACTGTAGCAATTGGCTTTTTTCTCCTGAGAATTCTTGCGTTCTAACACTAAAACTGATTGAGGGAAATATCTTTCCTTTTCAAAAAATAGATTTTTTTTTCTCAAAAATTTTTATCTTTTCTTTGATGTCTAGCAGTCAACCAAAGAAATTATTTAGCATGTGAGAATTGTAAGAAAGCCTCATAAACCACTTTGTATGATTACGTCCATGATTTTTGTTTCACTTCTTTTTAATTTTGTGAACCTTCTGGTTGTGATTAGCACCTATAACTAGCATGTAATGTAGTTAGACATTCATGTAATGACATTAAACACACCACGATTCTGTGATATTCTTCAGAAAGGAGTTCCGCATATGACTGGTTTGAGAAAGGATGAGCATGGGCTTATGGACACATAGATCTTAGTCAAATTATCTTTCTCTGGTGAGCGTAATGGATTCAGATCTTAGCAAAAGATACAAAGATGGTATCAAATGAACTAAGTGTGTCTGTTACAGTCTCCCCTAGTTTTCCCAAGTGGGAAAACATCTGTAAGTTGGCTGTGGTTGTCAGCCAATCTAGAGAAGCCTTAAATTGGGTCTTTCTAAGCCTTAATTCCCCATGTCCATGCCCTTAAAATTCGACTGCAATTACTAACTGTTGGTGCAAGACTACCTTCAGAACCTAGGTCACTTGAGTATAAAATCGGGTGGAGTGTCATACTCCACCAGGGCACTGACTGTGGAACAGGCTCATCTGAGGGCGTGTGTGCTGGTTTATCTGCTCCATTAGGGCAGAGCTTACCTGACACCAACCCAAGCCCCCATCCTATATAAGCATCACATCTACCCAATCGAGGACTGTCAGGGCCCATGGAACTATATACCACTTAGGTCCCTTTTTTCTCTTAACTTTTAGTTATAAACATGGGAACATAGATTTTCCTGGGCTCCTCTTGACCAGCCTCTATATTTTTGGTGTCTATGATTATTTAAGAGCAAACTGACCAAAACCTCCAGGAAACCCCTTCTGTGATTTTAATGCCTAGGATACGAATTATATATAAAGCCTGAATTGAAGTGAGCTTTGGGGAATAGGGAGAATATGCTGGGAGGTGAAGATTGTGAAGTTACAAAGAGGATGCAGATAGATGGGACTGGAAATCCCAATAAAAGAAAGATTCCTTTAATTCTGGTTTTGCCCCGGTGGCCTATGAATAGAGGCTAATGCAACAGGAAGCAGTTTATTATTCAGCTGCCTCAGTCCTGCCAGGTCCACCTTAGGATGCCAGGGAACTTTCAAAAACCGTCAACTGCCAGCTGTGTCTAGATGAAGTGCTGGAGCTGGTCATGGGCTGTAAGGGTTCAGTAGATATGGTTGCAGGCATAAGAATAAGCCACAGACACTCCCTAGTCTGCCCTTGGAATATTGAATGGTTATGTCTAGGCTACTTGGTGTGATGTTTGGACAGGCAGCATTGGCATCACCAGGGAACTTGTTAGAAAGGCTGAGTCTTGGGCTCAACTTCAAATCTAATGAATCAAGATCTGCTGTTTAACAAGATCTCTAGGTGATTTGTATGAGCATTAAAGTTGAAGAAGTACTACCTTTTCACTGTAGTCAGTAATATTTCACATGGTGCAGATAAGAAGCATCAGTTCAGTTCAGTTCAGTTGCTCAGTCGTGTCTGACTCTTTGCGACCCCATGAATCGCAGCACGCCAGGCCTCCCTGTCCATCACCAACTCCCGGACTTCACTCAGACTCACATCCATCGAGTCAGTGGTGCCATCCAGCCGTCTCATCCTCTGTTGTCCCTTTCTCCTCCTGCCCCCAACCCCTCCCAGCATCAGAGTCTTTTCCAGTGAGTCAACTCTTCGCATGAGGTGGCCAAAGTACTGGAGTTTCAGCTTTAGCATCATTCCTTCCAAAGAAATCCCAAGGCTGATCTCTTTCAGAATGGACTGGTTGGATCTCCTTGCAGTCCAAGGGACTCTCAAGAGTCTTCTAGGGGAATAGAATTGGGGGAATATAGAGACGATCATAACTGGGGAGACCTTGTTTTACAGACAGAGAAACTGAAGCCTAGAGGGGCAAAGCCACCTGCCTGATAGCACATAGTGATAGGGTAATAACGTAGATTTGTCGTCTAAACCAGGGCATTTCTGAGCGTGAAAGGAGCTCTGGTAATAATAATGCTTGGACCACAGGTATGCTATACTGCTCTGTAAGGACAGGCTTCTTACTCCCTTTCCATTTGGGGGGTGGGGGGATGGGGAGCATGTAACAGCCTTCTTGAGCTATAATCCACATACTATACAGTCTACCTATTTATAGTGTACAGTTCTGTGATTTTTTTTGTCAATTCACAAAATCACCACAAGCAGTTTTAGAACCTTTTCATCACCCAAGACATATCATGTATATGGAATCATACAATATGTGGTCTTTTGTGGTCTTTTTTTTTTTCACTTAACATAGTGTTTTCTAGGGTCATCCATATTGAACATGTGTCAGTACTTCCGTCTTTGTATAGCTTAATAATATTTCATTCCATGGATGGACTGCCTTTGTTTATCCATCCATCACTTGATGGATATTTGAGTTGTTTCTGTCTTGGGACTATTGTGAATAATGCTGCTATGAAGTATTTGTATATGGTTTGGTGTGTTTTCTTTTAGGAATATACATATGACTGGAATTGCTGGGTCATTTAGTAACTCCATGTTTAACTTTTTGATGAACTGTCAGACTGTTTTCCAAAGCAGCTGCATCATTTTACATTCCCATCAGCAGTGTATGAGGGTTCCAGTTTTCCTCCATCCTCACCAACACTTGCTCGTATCTGTCATTTGAATGATAGCATCCCAATGTCATTTTGATGATAGAAGTAGTGTCTCATTGGAGTTTCATTTTGCATCTCCCTGATGGCTAATGATGTTGAGTATTTTTTCATGTGCTTACTGGCCATTTATGTATCTTCTTTGGAGAAATGTATCCTTTGCCTATTTGCAATTGGCTTATTTGTCTTTTNCACTTTCATCAAAAGGCTTTTTGTTCCTCTTCACTTTCTTCCATAAGGGTGGTGTCATCTGCATATCTGAGGTTATTGATATTTCTCCCGGCAATCTTGAAGCATCAAATGTGGTCAATTATAGGACAATGGGCCAGAGAAATCAATGTAAAGTTGATTTCTCAAAGTGGGTGGTTAAGTATTTTTTGTTTCTGCTAAGGCTTTTAACGCTCACATCTACCTCTTGTTTAAGTGTTCTGTGGGACCTTCCTAACATGTTTGATTTCAGATTTTAATATGTGTTATTTGTGATTTTAAAAGTTGATATATTCACACAATCCTTTCATTCATTTCAGCCTTTGTTTCTTCATTGATTTTGTGAATTTATACATGCACTAAGTTTCTATTTCCTGTTTAGTTTCAACATATCTGATTATTGTATTTTCCAGTTACTCACATGGCTTCCTAATGCAATTAGTTGAGAATTAAGAAGAGAGAGAGAGAAGCAGAGATAGTACTTGAATGCTGGTACATAAAAACATTTGTCTTGTTTTTAGTTGTTATATCTTTTGCAGAAATTATATATTTCAGCTGATATTAATGATATTATTACAGTGAAATGAGCACATTTTATTTTCTATGTTGAAATACAATGCATCTGTATTTACTCTGTCAGTTAGCTTCAGCTATATTTGAACAAAGTTAAGTTTATTTACTTATTGTAACAGTGAGATTGTAGACCATGAGGAACTGTAGATCTCTTAGTAAGAGGATGCTGGGAAGGGTGTCTTATGGGATTTAGTCTTGTGTTAGGTAATTCTGGGGAGGGTTTAAAGAAGTGAAGCTTTGCTCTGAACTGGATATTGGTTGAAAGTGGGAGGAATCTGTGATAGAAAATTTCAATTATTCTTAACTAGAAGGCAAGAAAAGAGAAGTGAGATCATAGCTGTGATTGATAAAGATATCAGCCAGGATATGAGGACAGTAATTTTTGTGTCCTTGCACTTGTGTCCACACAGTTACAGAATGGTCTTGTTTTTGCCTTGGTCCGTCTTGGTCACCCGGTGAACTTGTCTGATATTGGTGTTCTCAACTGCTGATGTCCAGTGGGCAAACGCCACAGCCAGGCTACGAGGGCCTGGACAGCACTTGGATGCCAGAGGCTGCTTGTCTCTTCGTCAACCATTAAACATTTATCAGCACCGTTTGTGAAATTCATTTTGCTTCAGAATTTGCTAGACTTGTTTTCCACATTTACTTCATACTCTGTATCAAATGATCCAAATGCATACCCTCATAAAGATTTCTATATTATTTTTGGCCATAAAAACCTATATGGAAATTCTAACTTGCATGTTGAATATTGGAATCATTTCAATAGTTGATGGCAAGAGTGGGACAGGGTATTTGGAATTTGGACTGTCGCAGGAAATCTGAGAAGTGCAGTCATCAAACATATTCTTCCCTACTTTTAGCCTGTTGGCCCCAATGCTTCATTAGCACAGCATTTTGTGATCTCATTATTTGGAATTTTATTTTGTTTAAACCTCTTCTAAAGTATGTTTAAGTAGGGTTGATTGATTTTGACTTCCTTGGAAAATCCAACTTTTTTTAAAATACAAAAAGGAAATTATAAAGATCTGCTCTTTCACTATATGCCAAAATATAAACTTATGTATAAATTCTGTATTATAAAAAAGTTGGCCACATTTTAGAAATACTTAAGTGCTTGTAACAATCATTTAGAAAAGTCAGTCTCTCTGATGATGCAATAGAACTGATCTTATGTTCTATTGGAAAGTGGCCAGTTGACTATGATTTCTATTACTATAGAGTGAGTTCTGGAAAAGCTCTCAGTACCTTTACCCCTCGATGAGTTGTGGATCTGCACGCATGTGTACATGCTTGTTGGAGTACTTCTTCACTGGAAAAATATGATTTTGTATTTGCATAACAGTTTTATGTTAAGAGATTCAAAGGGTTGTACATACACCATCATATCAATCTTCGAGAATTCCCTGGAAGCAAAGCGAGTTTTGTTCAGTTGCTTAATCATGTCCGACTCTTTGCAACCACATGGACTGCAGCACACCAGGCTTCCCTATCCTTCACCATCTCCTAGAGCTCACTCAAACTCATGTCCACTGAGTTGGTGATGCCATCCAACCATCTCGTCCTCTGTTGTCCCCTTCTCCTCCCACCTTCAGTCTTTCCCAGCATCAAGGTCTTTTCCAGTGAGTCAGCTCTTTGTATCAGATGGCCAAAGTATTGGAGCTTCAGCTTCAGCATAAGTTCTTCCAGTAAATATTCAGGACTGATTTCCTTTAGGATGGACTGTTGTGATCTCCTTGCAGCCCAAGGGACTCTCAAGAGTCTTCTCCAATACCACAGTTCAGAAGCATCAATTCCTCAGCACTCAGCCATCTTTATGGTCCAACATCACCATTTTCTTTTCATGTACTTTTCTTTCTTTTTTTTTTTTTTTTGCATTTTATTGAATGTAGTTAATTTGCACTGTTATGTTAACTTCAAGTGTACAGCAATTGATTCAGTTATACATACATATTCAGTTATATATATGTAATATATATTCTTTTTCAGATTCTTTTCCATTATAGGTTACTATAAGATACTTAGTGTAGTTCCCTGTGCTATACAGTAGATCCTTGTCGTTTACCTATTTTATATACAGTAGTGTGTATCTGTTAATCCTAAACTTCCAATTTAATTAATAGAAAGAAAAGAAGCAAGAGAGAATAGAAGTACACCAAATGATTCTTGGGTCTTCATTTCACTTGTGTAAAAGTCTAAGGAGAATCAGTTCAGTATCTCAGTCATGTTCAACTCTGTGGACACATGTCTAAGGAAAATAGACCCGGAAATATGCAGTGTACTTTGAAGAGATCCTGCAACCCCACAGAAATAGCCTGATGCCCTATTAACCCCATGGCACTGATGGTAGATATCATATGATCACACTGATCGGGTTGAGTGGGAAGCCTGAATCATGCTATTAACTGGGTTCCCAGCCCCTGCCTAGGGCAGAGAGTAAAATGACACCATGACCAAAGCAATATGGTCATCAGAAGTGGGAGAGATAGATAGATACACAGACAGACAAACAGACAGATAGATATCTTATCCTGCAGATGGAGCAGATGCATGATTTCTAAAGCCCACATATGACTGGAGAAGGAGGCTGGAAGTCAATGTTTTGTTTCTGGCTTGCTAATGCTCTCCATGTTAAGCCTCCTTAATTTACTTGGTCATCCCCTTAAAAGACAATCATTTAGGACCAGGAGGGATTTGAAACCTTAATCAAATAAAGAAATGGCTTTTTTATATAACCCAAGATGATCCATTGTGTTTATTTGCATTCTTAGAAAATTTTCCTGCCTGTTCTTCCCCCCAATATGTCCAGACAAACTAACTTTTCCTTTTAACTGTTTTGTAACTTATTACTAAGAGGACAGTTCCTTCTGGCCTAATTATTTCCCCTTGAGCAATAAGCAATTATCTTTAGAGACTTCCCTTGACAGAATTGAGGATAGTCTACCTCAGTCTTCATTAGAATCCACTTTGGGAACTCCCTTTAGGAGTTTACTACTATTTTCAGGGTTTTGTTCTTTCAGTACGTTATAGAGCTTTAGTAAATTGCTGTGTGCAGTTAAGCTCTAAAAATTATTTAAAGACTTGAAAGCTGAAATGATCAGCATGTTCAAGGAGTGGTATACTGGTTGGGAAGTTTGGGTCACAGGTGGTTTGTTCACAGTGGTTGAAGAGAGGTTGAACTCTGCTTTTGGACCTTATTGTCTGCCTGTGAGGTGTTGATTAGCATAAATCTGGCCCACCCAACTGGATTAAACCTAGAGAAGAGAAAACATAGGAATAAATGGTGGGGTTGATGCTTTGTGATCAGGAAAATAAGATTTAAGTGTAGTGAGTGGTTTATAGATTTACAGTGGCCTCTTAGAGATTTACAGCAAGTCATTGGTTTGGCTTCATGAGTATTCTCTTGTAGGCAATATTTTCACAAATTTCAAGGCCAACTAGAAAGTTATTTTATTTTTCTAAGAAATGTAAGAGAGCTTTATGTCCTTATTTAAAAGGTACTCAGAACTTTGCATATGGTGTTTATAAATGCTTTTCTCATCCAGCTACGTATTGCTGGCCTGTTGTATTTTCCCCTTGTGTCTTCATATATATGTTTAGGGTTCTACTTCCATGGCAGGCTATGACCACACAAACATATGAAAGGTAACTGTATAGTAGAGGAAGAGATTTGTGTGCACACATACGTATGCTCTAAAAATAAAGAATCTGTTCATTTATTCTCATGTATCCTTACTGAAAGCATAAACCACCCAACTGTTAAACTCATTGCTATTTGTTCACAGTAATGGAAATCTTGCAAATTAATTTCATTGAGTCTTTCTGTGTGCAAGGCTCTGGAAGTACAACCTTGAAGTATGTAAAGAGTATAACAAGCACAATTTCTGTCCTAATGAGGTTGTGAGGTTTTTCATATACGAATTTATGTTTAAAAAGAAGTCTTTATATATATGCAATGGAATAGCACTCAGTCATAAAAAGAATGGAATAATGCCATTTGTGGCAACATAGATGGATCTGGAGATTATAATACTAAGTGAAGTAGATCAGACAGAGAAAGACAGATATCATATGATATTCTTATATATGGACTATAAAAAGGGATACAAATGAATTTATTTACAAAACATAAATAGACTTACAGAAATCAAAAAGAAACTAATGGTTACCAAAGGAGAAAGAAGGTGGGCCCATGCTAAATAGAATGAGAAATATGCAGAATTTAACCGCTAACAAATATCTTCACCCGAGTGAATCTCGATTTTAATATCTAGAAAATGGAGTTACTACCCAATTGACTATAACATGGGGTTAATGTTTACCTCACCTATTTCTCAAGGATATTAAGAGAGTTAAACAAGCTGATATATGAGAAAGTGCTATCAAACTATAAAGTACTATCCAGACATCATGATGGTAACTCTTACTAAATAGAAAAACTAAACTGTAGTTTTTGTGCAGATTTCCTCAATACAACTGTTCTTCTTTGGAAATGTCTCCTAAAATTGCCATCTGACTTCATTTATGTATGTACTCTTTGAAGCTATGTGATTTAGAGCTGGCACGCTTCATTGTAAACAAATAGCACTAAGCTCACATCACCCTAGGGGTTCAGTTCAGAGCAAGAAGGACTAGAGGCCGGTCTTTTAGTGATTGTTTCAATCTTACTGACAAGACCAGTAGCCCATGGCCCGAGCTCTAGCACCTACATCAACTGTCCTCCTTCAGCCAGCATTAAAATATGTCATGAAGTCTTTTAAAATTAATCAAAATTAACATCTTCTCTTTTGTTTTACCTTTTCTTTTAAAAGCCACTTATGATGTTTTCTCAAGCCCTACAACATCAGATGAGCCTGAGATATCAGAGCCCCACACAGGTACACCCAGCCTTCTCCATTCTTTTTTTTGGATGCCAGATATTCTGACAGTTTTTGCAGAGTGAAAAAGTAGTCTAGAGCTCCACAGGAGAAAGGTGGCAGTCTCTGTCAGGGAGATGAATTCTGCCCACTTCTCCCAGTCAACAATAATGTCTCCACGTCCTCCAGTAAATAAACTCTGCATATGTGGGACATGCAGAAAGATTAGGTTGCCTCTCAGGCGCACTAAATAATAGCCTAGTACTCTAGTGATCAGAATCATTCTGAAAAGGTTTTAGAATTCGGAGTTTTCCCTGGAGTAGTGGTTCTCCAGTAGGGGGTGATTTTGCTTTTTTCCCCACTGAGGAAATATTCAGCCATGAGTACAGGTATTTTGGGTTGTCATCATGGGGAAGGTATTACTGACACCTAGTGGGTAGAGTCCACGGATGGTGCTAAACCCCTGTGATGTACAGGAAAATCCCCAACCCTAAAGGGCAATAGTGCCAAGGTGACAAATCCTGCTCTAGAGCAATCATGTCACTCATTTGTCTACAGAAGTTCACTTGGGTCTAACTTTGGCATTCACTTACTGCTCTACCTATAGTGAGTTTAATTCAGTCTGATGGTTTCTTTTAGCAAGTATTTTATTATACACTTACTAAATTAGGTACTGCAGGAAATTCAAAGTAAATAACACTGGTCTCTGCCACACAAAGACATATGTCTGGTATTTTGCGGGGTGTGTGTAGCCATATAT
Source organism: Neotragus pygmaeus (assembly GCA_006410875.1). Classification (NCBI taxonomy): domain Eukaryota; kingdom Metazoa; phylum Chordata; class Mammalia; order Artiodactyla; family Bovidae; genus Neotragus; species Neotragus pygmaeus. The sequence continues at coordinate 76,759 of SJYV01000289.1, read as the reverse complement.
GGGCACCATGATGAATACAGGCAAATAATTTTAAACAGCAGAAGAAATTTTTAAAAGATGAAACAGTGTTACGAGCAGATTCAGCTAGCAATTAAGAAAAAGAGGGAAGGAACCAGAAAAAAAGTTGAAAACAGTTGAATGTATGAAACACTGTTTTATCATGGGTTTCAAACTTTTGAAGTGTGTATGTTTTTAAACATGAGCTCATCTTCAACTCCTAATGAATCACTAGTTTTAAAATGTTGGTCAGCAATCTCTCAAGTGTTCTTGATATTTTTCCCCATTTGAGCATAATTTATTACTCAGGAATTTGTATTTTATTCCTGGGGCCTTCTACTGCTTTTATAAATGTTGACATTTATTCCAACAGCAACAAGCGATCCACTTCTGGACTCTGTCCCACCTAAAACTTCTAGAACTCTTGAACAGCCAAGGGCAACACTGGGTAATGTTTTTAACAGAAAAATTCTACTTTGTTTTCCATCAAAAGAAAATCCATGTGAATGCCTTTCTTCCAAATGACCATTTCATTCCATCACATCTAATCATTTATTTCTTTCCTTTTTCTAAATATAATATATATTTTTCCCTACAATGCAGGCATCTTATGTTCCATTTGAGGCTCTCTCTTTCTCTCTCTCATTTTTGAACTGTAATGAATGATATTTTTTCCATCCTTAAAGGAATGAAAGGCTTTGAAAATTGCATGGACATCTTCATCATCATTCCATCCCATCTATCTCATATGTTTGTGGCCTGTATCACCCCTATTCCGTGCGCTCAGTCTGCCTGGAGTCAGCTACTGAACGATTTTGTCCTGACCTTTTCCCCACTTTAAATTGTCTTTTCATCCGGTAGCTTTCCAAGACAACGTGCATTTTTCACCCTTCATTATGTCCGTTTAGCATGTGCTTTGTATCACCATCTAAAAGCATGTTGAAGCTCTTAAGATACCTCATTTTAACTGGAATTACTTGGTGGGATGGGGTGTTTGTGTTTTCAGCTCCGAGTGAAACACCATTTATTTCTCAAAAACTGGAAATCTTTACCAGTCCTGAAATGCAGCCTACAACACCTGGTAATTAATGACCTCTGTATAGTTATGTACTTTGAAAGAACAGATAAAGAGACAAAAAGCAGAAGTCACGCTTGGCCTTCTCAGAATATTTTCAGTAGTAAACATTTCCCTTCATTCTCTGTGATGCAACTCTTCAAAGAACTGGGTTATCTGTCATTCATAGTTTTGTGATAATCCTTGAAGAATTTCCATAATCCTGGTACCTATTTTTTAATTGGGGCAAAATTAATATATAACATTATGTTAGTTTCAGGTGTATGATGTAACAGTTCTGTCTGCATATATTATTTTGAAGGATGACTCCCTTTCTATAGTTCTTTCAAATTTACAAACCAGAAAATAGCAGCAAAATTATAGATGATAATTATTTTAAAATATGTTGCCTTCAATTAGCATATTAGATACCACTTGATCAGACTATTTTACTCGAGATAGTCTAAGGAGCACCAAGTGGGCTCTGCAGTCCTGGATATGATGAAGAAAGATGAGTAAAAGAGTAAAATAGCTTTCAGTCTATAATAGAAAATTACTGGAATAATGAAGTTCATTAACACCTGATAACATTAGTAGTGAGCTATAGAATTAGAGTTCTGAATGTCCCATTCTCTAAATCTCAAATATCTGTGCTTCTCCCATGCTGTTGGATAAATCATCTTTTGAATAATTAACTGTACCTTGTGTTCTTAAATCCTTCAAGGGCCCTCCCTTTCCAGTATACTTAACTGAAAAATGTATCTTCTCATACAAACATTTAATTTCTTTTGGCTCAATCAGTACTTATTGAATGCCTATGCTGGGCATTCTAGGGATACAAAGAAATAGAGAGCAGTTCTTGACCTCAAAAAGTTTGTAAGTTTACAGTTACAATCTCATTGACCCCTGGGAAATATCATTTACCGAAGCTATATTAAATCTTCTTTCAGCTCCCCTGCAAACTACATCTGTCCCTTCTACACCCAAACGACGCCTCAGGCCCAAAAAACCAAGAACTAAACCTGGTAAATAACTGTCTATTTAACCTTTCAGGATATTTAATTCCAAGTAGAGATGTCCATGTACTTATTATAAAGAGAAACGATTCTGTAGATTAAAGATGCTCTATAAAATTTGGAATTAGCTGAAGATGAATAATTAATGTAAAAAAAACAAAAGTCAAACATTTTCAGTAAGATTTTACTGAAAATTATGTGAATGATATTCTTTTTTTCTGGAAATATTCTTTTTAAATCAAAATAATACATAGAGTTTTTTTTTAGGTACTTCAAGTCTTAGACTAGGAAAGAGGAGTCTGCTGCCCACCTTCTTCTACCCCTGAGACCCATTCTCCAATTCTTTAATATATTTCTTTGTTATTTAATTCCACATTTCTAAGTAACAATGCTTATGCTGCTATTTCTTTTTAGATCAGTTTTAGTGAATGATGTTTTTACATGTGAATTTTGGTATAAACATAGAAATAGTCATTTATAGTGATTTATACGGTCCCAGTGATACATAATGTCATTTATTTTCCTGGCAGGCATCTATATTTAAGTGTTTATCAGGCTGACAGTCCCCGTATTTGCCTACTGTGTTTTCAGTTTTGCACTAGGGTGATGGCTGAGATGCAGAGAATGTGACTCTGGCTATCCAGTTGCTCATAATCTTAAAATAGATAATATATCATGAATGATGAGAGCAACGTAAGATGATATAACCTGCTTGTAAGACTCTCTTAGAGTAGAAGCTCAGAAAAGCAAAGTAAGAGTTGAGGATATAAATATCAGAATATGTGTCAGGTTTAGGCAGAGGAAAAGGAAACAGCATGTATTATGGCACAGAGTTGGAGGTGGAGGTAATTTATCAATCTGGAGGTGCTAGTCTTCATTGTTACAGAGTACACTCAGACTCATGCTCAATAACCAGGCTTTGATTATTCCATTGCTTATTCCAGCTTTTTTATAGCCTATACTATTATGACAATTTTAAAATTCTTTCCCCCAACTTTTACTCACTGCATACTTTGTAAACACTGAGTAAATATGACAGGATTTTAAAAGGGTCATTCAGTTCCCCTTTAGAGGATTTTTTTTTATTGTTTCTAGAATATGTTAATTTTTTTCTTTTTCCCTTTCCATCACCAGAAAGAACCACAAGTCCTGGAACAATTACATCTAAAATTTCTAAAAGCCCTGAACCTAGACGGACAACAATGGGTAACGATGTGTCCTTTAGTAGATGTGTTAGCTCATTTCACCAGAGAAAGTCCAGTACGCCAGCTTTTATGTAAGGTCTCAATCACTGTTCGAACTGGATCATTTCAACAGTACTCAGTATCTCATAGAGTACATCAACTCCGTGACTTTCATAGTTTTGGATAGTTGGCACTGTGGTTGGTGGATGTGAACTCAGCATTTGTACCTTGGAAAGCTGTAAAATCACTGATGCGTTTCCATCTTCTTCACAATCATTGTTTTTATAGTTGTGTCTTATATATACTTCTCCATTTTAGGGGGTAAGGCCCTCAAGTTCAATTTCAAACTTCATTTAGAAAAACAGCTTTCTGTTATGGTGTTAATAACATTTCTTTACGCCACAGATCACAACATTATACATATCAGTAAATATTACTTTTAAAACATTTCTTTTTTCAAGTGCTTAGAAACTTAGACATGGCTGAGAAATGTGAAATAAGATGCAAAATCGTTACACTAATTTTCATTTTTTAATTCTGGGTTAAAACTAGTGTCATACTTTGTATAGTAATGGTGACTGATGGCAATGCCTTTTTTCTTAAAATGCTTTTTCAAAAAGATGAAAATTTATTAGTATATTTTCATTAAATACTGCTCTATGAAATATTATTTAAGTTTATTTTCTAATGGAATATTTCCAAAATCATCCAAGATAATGTGTTTATAGCACTTGAAGTATAGGTTTTCCTTTTGTAGTTTCAGACACAAAAATGTCTAAATACTGATTTGATGATCATTTTGTTTCTTTATTTTTCCAGCTCCCAGTAAAACACAATTTATTTCTTTGAAACCTAAAATCCCTCTCAGTCCAGAAGTGACAGACAGCAAACCTGGTAATTACCCTGAGCTTTGTTTTGATTTATTTCAAATGTAGGGTTGAAAAATTGTTTTATGCCACTCTTTGGAGCAAAACCTTCTGATTCACACTTTGGTATTTGATTCATCTTTCCATGGAAAGAGCAAAAATGTGATGAAATGATGTCATTAGAGCCAGCTCCTCTGATATTATCATAGCATCTCTTTGAGCTGTGTGGTGTTTCATTATGTGCATGACCATCACAGAGAAAGCACAGAAAGAGAGTGGAGGAAATGCTTGAGAACTCCTTTGTCTAGGACTGTGAAATAGTTTCCAATACCAAAGTTGCCTGGAGTTCAGATCAGCAGCCTTTCAGCTGAGAAGTGGAGAAGTCTTTCCATCCCCTCAGAACTGCCATGTTTGGAGCCTTCTCAGCTCTCAGGGTGCATGACTAGTAAGGCTTGTAGTCTCCTAATGTTCCATGACTTCTAAACTGGGGCTGATTTCTGAACACTGACTTTTGCTTACTTCTCAGGAGGCATTAATTTGCTGAAGAAAAGTAGGTGTTTTGTTTTTATTTGTTTTGTTTTGTTTTGCAGCAAGGGGTTATTCTATGTATATAATTAAAAACATAATATCTTGCATAATGATTGCAGGACATGTTAAATAATTAAATCTTCCTTTTTCTCTATCTATACAGAATCTGTATAATAGTTTGAAATGTTGATTTATGAGATTATAAGGGGAACTTTGTCACAACTCATTATTGTCATAAATTTAATGCCTTAGCTTTGGGAAGAATATATTTTTCACTGTAATATGGATTTTTCATTAATGTGTATTTACAGAGTAGGATTATTAAAGCAAAAGATTGCTTAAGTGGGCATGATTTGTCTTTTTGCAAAGACATGGGTAAGGAAGGAAAATGGAACTGCTCAGAAAGAGAATTCTCATGACTTCTTTAAAAAAGGCAGAGAGATTTCCAGGTATGGTAGGCGTCAGAAGGAAAGAAATTAGGGCTTAGGCAAAGGGAATATGGTTGATACCATGACCATCAGTGAGCTTTCCAAGTCAGAGAAACTGAATGAAGTGCTCTCACTAAAAGAGGTTGTTAGGAGAAAGAAGCATAGCTAATAAACTCAAGAACTCTAGAGGTTTAACTGAAAGAACTCTGACAGCTGAGAGAAGGGTTTCCTGTACACTTATTTAAAAATTATGCCCAGAGGACTTTGTAATAAGGTAGTAACTGTTACATTTAGGCTGTATTTTGAATAGGGTCCTCTCACCAGGTAGACTGAGAAATATTACATTATGTTTGGGTTACCAGCTTTAAATATTTGTCTAATTATTTATGTTGTTACAAGATAAAATTTAAAAACATTGAAAAAATGTCTCTAAATGTTAATTATCACTTGCTTATGATAAGTTATATTATCAGTGTTAGTGGTTTCTGGAAATAAAAACATTTCTGAGAGGAAATTCATTAATTCAAATTAGGGTGGGAGAGTGTTCTTATCACTCTAACGTATTTGAACAAAAATATTTCTTAATTTGACATTTCCTTCTAAAAATGTGATAAATTATTTGGAAGCTAGCGGGCTTATATCGCTTTGATTTCTACCCTCTAATCACCTAAGAATATTTACTCTTTTCCCCTAACAGCAAGTATCAATACTTCATAATCTGTGCCTATACTTAAGCCAGCTCAAGTTGACTTTGAGTGGCCTGAGGCAACACAGAATAATGACTAGTTCTCCATAAACCACTGTTTGGGTGTTAGTTTTTTAAAATGTATTCATTTTATGGCAACCACTATTATAGCTCTGTTAAAGATTTCTTTTGTAGCCAAGGTTCAAGAGAGCAAATAAACCACCAAAAGCTTTTTGATTTGAGCCACTCCTCGACTTTCCCAGTCCTTTCCTCATATTTTTCCTTTTTCACTTTCCATGAAGGCTGCTTTTCCTTTGGCTTTCCTTTGCGGTTAAGCTAATGAGTACAAACCCACACTGGTTTGGGCTTGCAAGCCAAATTCAGCGCTTTCTTAAAAATCTCAGCCATCTACTATGTCCTAGCTTGTCTGCCTCATCCAATAAGAACTCTTTCCTTCATAGTTAACCATTAAGATTGTAATGACATTTGGCTCTTCAAGCTTTTAAAGATCTGCAGAAAGGGAGAGACCTCCAATCATGGGTGTTTATTGTACTCAGTTCTGACATGGCGGATGGAACAGTAAATGGTACTCTAGCCGCAAATCCATCAGTGACTTTTTGTTTGTTTTGTGCTGAGCTGATTGGTGTGGTTATTTGCGCATCACTCAGCTTTTTTATGGAACATTTTTTTATCTTTATCCATAACACGTTAAGGCTGAGATAGAGGAAATCTTATCAGAAGATAGACTTCTTAATAACCACTGACTATAATATTTTCTTATGCGGGTGAACTGGAAACATAGTTGATAGGATGCCATACCTATTTGGCCTCAGTTTCAGGAACTGAAAAATGCTGATTTTTCTTTATAAAATTAAAACAGCGGCATTCTTTCATCTTTGTGAAATCTAAAGATGCTAAAAGTAGCAAATCTTACTTTGTCATACTTTTAGAAGGCAACTTTGTGGAAATTAAAACATTAATTATAACCTTGAAGTTTCAAGAGAATTTTTGGTTTTTGCTGTTTTCAAATGTGGATGTTTTGTGATATTTATCATATTTGATTACTGATATTTACTATTTATCTTCCCTTTTTCCTGTAGAATCTGAGGCATTCAACTACCACTGCCCCCCTCTCCCCTGACACACATACTTTTTACTTTGCTTAGTGTACTTCTATCTGATACATTACTACAGCTTTGCCATTCATCTGTTATACTCAATTTATGACAAGTTCATGAGAAATCAGAATTCTTTTTTTGGCCACAGACATTCTGGTAAATGATGCTACATTTCAGTAACACCTTGTGCTATTATGCCTTGCTTTCAGATAAGTGGAAATATTCTCTATCCAAATTGTTTATTATTATATTTTCCTTTTTAGTCACTAAAACATCACTACTTGCTTCTGCCAAACTTCCCACACCCTGTAGTCAGAAATATCAGAGATAATTCCTGGTAAATGTAATTTAAGAAATATCTAAGTACACAGTGATTTAAGTTCTGTTAAGTTGGTCAGTAGGGACTACATTAATTAATTCTTTCTGTAAGGATAAAAATGTCAAAGGATTTTTACTTTGTTTTCTACTTCAAAAATTGATTTCCTTTTTATTTTCTTTGGAAAGAAATCAACTCTTTTTGTGGAATAGAATAGGAAAGCTATTGGATTGTCTTCTTAAAAAAAAACCACAACAGCAAATAGTCTTTGTACCAAACCATATTCAGCATTTCAGTTCAGTTCAGTCGGTCAGTTGTGTCTGACTCTTTGCGACTCCTGTCCATCACCAACTCCTGGAGCTTACTAAAACTCATGTCCATTGAGTCAGTGGTGCCATCCAACCATCTCATCCTCTGTCATCCCCTTCTCCTCCCATCTTCAATCTTTCCTAGCATCAGAGTCTTTCCAAATGAGTCAGTTCTTCACATCAGGTGGCCAAAATATTGTTGTTTCAGCATCAGTCCTTCCAATGAATATTCAGGACTGATTTTCTTTAGGATGGACTGGTTGGATCTCCTTGCAATCCCAGGAGCTCTCGTCTTGTCCAACACCACAGTTCAAAAGCATCATTTCTTCAGCGCTCAGCTTTCTTTATATTCAGCATTTACTTCCAATCTGAATGGCCTAGGAGAGTTTATCTGTCAGAATATTTAGATAATATTATTAATGAATTTATTCAGCATTTCGTGAAATGTGGAGACTACTTTCTAACTTCTGCTGATTTGCTAATTTAAATGGAATAAGTTTCATGTGTAAATCAATTTGTTCACCAGCAATAAATAGTAGTAAATATGATGAATACCATATGAACACCTATGGCCCTTTTTAGACTGTAAGTTCAATTCCTGTTTTTTTGATGAACCAATATCAGCTCCAGTCAGGCTGAAAATGATCCAAAACTAACAGAGCTTAGATATGGTTACAGGTCTGATATATCTGTTGTGCCATTTCCCATCTGACTGTCCTGAAGAAAATAAAACAGCAGGTGAATGACCTCTGAAAGGGTACACTGACCTCCTTTTAAAGTAATATCTCCTCAGGCACTAGGAGCTGTAGTGGAGAAAATAGCTAAAGATCAAGAAAAATTAGAATTCTCAATTCTTTCTTCCGTTGTAGTTTGTGTAGAGGCTGTGGGGTGATGGAGTTTTGTTTGGTAAGCCAATAGAACCTGATGGCTTTCCACTGAAAGGACACTTGTTATGGTAAAGGACCTTTCATTTCTACCTTACACGGTGCTGTCAGCCTCTCCCTTGATAATAGTTGCTTTTATTGCAGCCCCAGAACCTGAGATTCTCCTACCGTCACAGCTGTCAATAGGTAATGAAGTTTTCTCTAGTGAGTGAAAAAGAATTCACTTACTTTCACACTTACTATGTCCAAGTTCGTCCTTAGCGTTGGATTTTTTTAAAAAATTATTTCTTCATTGTCCTTCAGATCTTGCTTTCAACTGTTTCTGCCAGAAGATAAGCTCTCTGCTGCCTTGACTAAGTGGAAACTCTGAGACAGCCATGCTGATTTTGATTTGCCACATTGCTTTTTGTCCCCTCTTATATCTGAGGACTGTGTCCTGAGCTTGTTTTAACCTCATTATTCCCCACAGAGGACCATGCTTCCCCAGGACATATTTATGCTTTCATTTTTAGAGGGTTTTGTTTTGTTTTGTTTCTTTTTTTTTTTTTTTTTTTGCTTTCAAAACTCTTAACATTTGTAGATTTTCTTTAAAAGCATTATGGTTTTTTCAGCTCTCAATATCCTGATATTTCACTAGGAAATTTATTAAGTAAGAGAAAGAGAAAAACTCACCCCCAATCTTTATAGCTTTTTTTCTTCAAGAGGGCAAAACTGTTCTGCTGGTGCCATCTTACCGAATTACCCACATTTTCCTTCATAATATGAGCTGTTGGTTACTTTATTGCATTCACATCTTCCAAATGAGAATCATGCTTTTTTTTTCCACTTTCTCTTTCCAAACTTAAATGACCAGCTGCATTTTTGTTCATTTTGTCAAAAAACACAGTAATCTATTTACCTAGAAAAGCAATTTCTTATATGAATAAAAGTTTTACCATTTAAGTTTGCTCAACTTAGTACTTAAAAATTAAGCATTTTTCATATTTTAATAAAGTTCATCATTTTTCCTTTGATTTTGATTCCTTCTTGGTCATTTTTCATGCAGTCTTAGAACCTGGAACTCTGGAAACTAAATCTTCAACAACAACATTAGGTAATGCAGCGAGTGAGCTACCTTTGTTTCCTCTCTTCCTGACTGCTGGCATCTTTATTACACAGGCTCCCAGTAATGGATTTGTTCATTAATGTTCACTTGTGTGTGAGAGTTCACTATTCTTTTGGGGGAAAATTTTAATTCTTGTAGTTCAAAAACTATATCTTGTTCTTAAAAACTTGCCTAACTTGAAATAATTTCTGAATTCAAATCCATTTTACACATGTTACTGATTTGCAGATTTTTAAATGCTAAGTGAAAAAGTTTTGTGTTGAATCTTAGACCAAATAAATTTTAGTTTTTATCCCTAGCAGCTTCTATTAATAAAAGTAACTTTTCTCATATTCCAGTTGAACATAATATATCTTGAAAAATTTTATGAGACTGTCTTCTCCAAGCTATATAAAGTTCTTAGTTTCTCAAGTCAAAAGAGAAAAATAGAGAGCTCTCTTGAAGAGTTCTTTATTAATATTTGGCCAAAAAAAAAAAAAAAATCCCACAACTCCATTTTTCAAGACCTCATTCAACTGGGTAAATAATGAAAAACAGAACATGTCTGCAATAAATCAGAGGGCTTAAATATGCTTCTAAGATGCCCATAGTATTGATGGTCAGTTTGTAGGGTTACTGCTCATATATTAACCAGCTGATTTTCTTTCTTCAGCTCCACCAAAGACCAAACGGCCAGGTCGTCGTCGCCGCCCTAAAACCACACCTAGTCCACATGTGCCCAAGTCCAAACCTGGTAAATGTGCCATTCAGGGTTCCAGTTAACACAAAAAATGGAATATGGTGGTTTCTGACATAGTAGCTATCTATACCTAAATGGAGACGGGAATGGCAGCCCATCCCAGTATTCTTGCCTGGAGAATTCCATGGACAGAGGAGCCTGCCAGGCTATATAGTCCATGGAATATAGTCCAGGCTATAAAGTCCATGGGGTCGCAAGTCAGATATGACTGAGCAGCTGTCATTCACTCGCCACCTAAATAGCTGGGCTGCAGGAATCAGTGTAATTTATTTTTGTATTTAAGCTTCTGTACTTTCTACATTCACACTTTATGAATACATTTATATTTTTATTTGTAGTTATTGAGCATACAGGGCAATAAGCTGGGCTTCTAAGTGGATCATTAAAGCAGGGCACCAGAAAAATATTGTATGAGATGTATATTCACGGCAGATGCGGTGTGGGAAAGCAGTAGGGAGAAGAGGGGCCAATGGGAGAAAGAGAAAGGAAAATTACACTTAGAAAAAGTACCCAGTTTAAGTAAAGATGGAAGAGTCGCGTTTCCTTCTCGAGATGCCGCTTCTTGACATAACTAGTCTTTTTGGTTTTTTGCCTCTGTAGCTCTGGAGCCTCCAGTGGTACCACCGGAACCCTCGGTGCCCACAGTCGGTAATTTTGCTCTCCCCCAGTTGCTTTCTGGGTTGTCACTTTTCTTCTCCTGCTCTCCACCCAGGCATGACTGAAGTTCTACACTGTGTCACAGTTTTGTCCCATGCGTTCCCTCCCCTTTCCTATTTGGGCCTGAAGAACCTGAAGATAGGAGATTTCTAAAAGAATTCTGTGTGCTTTTTCAGGGAAGGTCTGTGGTTTTGGTCACAACTTCCTGGTTTTCCACAAACCCTCTGTCTTGCCATCACGTGTCCTTGTGTTGAGAAAACCATTTACTCTTCCTCAGGGACTTCTGTGCTCATCCTGGACTTGACAAATGGCAATGCTTTATTCCAGTGTCGTGCATACCATTTCATTGCTTTATTCGTTCAACTTGTAAGACTTTATCCCTTTCAGAAAGCTGCATGAAAGAATGGCTTCTTCAACTTTTCTATTTCTTTGAAGAATTTTTTAAAGTATGTTTTGGTAGCCAAGGACATATGCATTTTTCTCAATCTTGGGTCCAAGATAAAAGTAGTATAGTCTTTATAACTTGAGAATATTAGAAGTCTCAAGTTGATTTTACTGTTTTTAGTCCTAGTGTTATTTGATTATAATTATTACAATTTCTCAGCATTCACAATAAATTTGTCACTGACGTACTTTAGAAAATTCCAGAAATAGCCATGTAACACTATGTATAATTTCAAGTATTTATGGGTTGTTTTCCTAGTTTCCTACTAAGCAAGTTTCTAATTTCTATGTTACTGTTTTTATACTGAAAAAAAAAAACAGCTATCAATTAAGAAACATAACAATTATACTTGTCATTTTTAAAATTACTTATACAAAAAAAGTAATTGTAGTTCTCCTTACTTTTGCTGAAAGACATATTTTTAACATTTCCTGAAGACTTTTTGGTTTCAGAAGAATCAGTAAGAATGGACACATTTCTCACCCTCTCCATCCCAGGAATTAATTTTGTTGTATAGTCACTAAATTTATATAATTTCTTAATCTCTTTGCTCGAGCATGTGTCCTTAATTTTGACATGTCCTTAATTATAACCATTATGCTAATTTTTAATACAGTTCTCTTAAGCATCAAAATGACACAAAAGGCCTAAAACTACACGTAGACCAGATGTACCTCAAATCCAGCCTGGGTAATCCCTACTTTCAGTACTAGGAAAACTGTGTAACACTAATCACATTCACAGCTCTGCCATGACTCTAATTATGGCCCTTTTCTCTTCAGACTCAAAACCAGCAAAGCAATTACTTTCTAAACCCACAGCAAAGCCAGATATGCTACCACCTACATCCGGTAAACATAATTTCCAATGCTTTGACTTAAGATGCTTTCTCTTTGGGGATGTTGCTGAGAATGCTTACAATTTGTCATGTTGTAAAGCATAGAAACCTAAATACCATGATTTCTTTGTTCATTCTTTTCAAAGTAGCCACACTGATATGGCTACTTTGTTCATTTCATGTGTTAAATGAACAAATCAATGTTTGGAAAATTAGTAAAATTTATAACAGATTGTCTGGCCTTCCCCAGTGGCTCAGTGGTAAAGAATCCACTTGCCAGGGAAGAGACTTGGGTTCAATCCCTGGGTTGGGAAGATCCTCTGGAAAAGGAAATGCCAACCCATTCCAGTATTCTTGCCTGGGAAATCCTCTGGACAGAGGAGCCTGGCAGGCTACAGTCTATGAGACTGCAGAAGAATAGGACTCTATGACTTAGTGACTAAACAACAGACAAAATTTTACATATGATCATCTAACAGATTCCATTTTTCTTAAAGCATTTTCAGGCTTTGTTTTCTCAGTTTGTTTTTGTAATGAAAGCTTGTTTTTCTTTCTGTGGAACATTTTCGAGAGTGGTTTCTGCAGCAACCATTAGGGAGGCTGATCCTGTGTTTTTCCTTTACAGTCACATGGAGATTGACTTTCTCTAAAATACCTTACATTTTAAATGGTACCTATTAATTGATTTTCTACCAAATAAAAAGATACTATGTAACAGTTCTCAAAATTCAATTGTTTTTCAATTGAAGTTTTCTCCTAAGATTCCAGTTAGTAGAAAATTCTAATTTACTAAGGGAATGTCTCTCATAATAAATAAGTCCATTAAGAAGGCAACTTATATCAACTTAGAATAAACCAGTTTCTGTATCCTATGAATTAAGCATTAGTGAGAACCTAAAAGTCTAGCCTTCCTTACTTTTTTTACTTATATCTGTTTATTTTTTTGTGGTGCAGTTTTTGAGCCTGTTACATCTGAGACCGAAGCGCCATCCACAAGCATAGGTAACGATGGATGTCTTCCCTTTTGTTTCTCTGAACTCACCCCTCTCATCTCTGTCACTATCTGCAGTGTCTTGTGTAAACAGTGGTCATTCATCCACATTTTCACTCATTCCCTAAAATTGTTTGCTATTTTCAACAGGAAACTTTTTCATATCATTAGGTATTCTTACATCTGCAGCTCAGCTTGTTACTCCTGAATGTGAACTGTTCTTTGATCACCTTCAGAGATAGATTGCTTGCAGCACTTGATGTTGACAAGAGTCACAGACGCTCTCTCTGTGCATCCTTCAAACCAGGACATTGTTGAAATCTCTGCTTTTATATGTGTATAATTTATGATGTGGGAGAGAAGCAATGAAGAAGCTGATTGGGGCTTGAAAAAGAATACATAATCATCTCTTTCTTGCGGAAGTCCTTTCTTTTGTGATTTCATACTGTTCCATTGTAACTGGACCTTTCTCTTGATAAGTTCATCTTGTGGTGGTGAGTTCCAAACAAAACAGGAATTTTCCTTTTTTGTTTGAGGGCAGTCAGCTTTGAATATTGTTTTGCCTCATAGTCCTCCCTTTCCTTCACTTCTGGATACCGTGTTTTCCGTTAGTTCAGAAAATGTTTTCAGATGTGGCTTAAGATTATGCTGTGTTACAGAGAGTTGGTGATAAGATATTTTTGATTTTACATTTAATTTTCTGGACTTAATTTCAAATAGAGACACTAATTTAAAACCAAGGAGTCATAAATCTAAATTTTGTTTTGATGCATAATTCAGTCATTACAGAATATTATAGAATTGTAGGAATCCTGTTTATTCAGACAAAAAGTTATTACTTTCCAGACTTTGTTATTAATTATCCTTGTTTCTCACTTGAATAGTTATCTCCCAAGTATCCATTTGAAATAAAAGGATAAATAAGGACAAGTTGCAAGAAAGAGTATCACCTTTATTGTGGAGAAAAGGCATAAGCTTATCTTTTGCCTATGTGTCACAGATATCTAATAAACAGACTGATTAAGAACATTTTAAAAAATTCTCACTGCTGCCACTATTTCTCAAAAAAATTTAGTAATGGCGGTGAAAACTGTCAAATACTAACACACGTTTTCATAATGATTTTTAAGAGTAATTTAAAAATACATAATTTAAAAATAAGTAATTTAAAAACTTTGTATCAGACAAAAGATTTTTTGGAGCCAAGTTTCCAGTATAACTGTAATCATATAATTAAACCCCCCACAAAAAAACACTTTTCATTGGCCTCATAGAGAAGCAAAGTGTAAAGGGGTACTGTTATTTGTGAGATAAATGGGTACCAGAGTTCAGTTAGTTATTACAGAAAAAATACTGTTTTTCATCAATTCTTTTTAAACATTATAGGGTTAAAAGGATTCATTTTCAAGATAATTTTCTTTCTTTTCCCACATTTCTTAAATCTCCATTGTTTATTGAATTGCTTTTGGTCAATTCCTGCCACAGACATTGAACCTGTAACTCTCAGAACTGAGGCTCCTCGGACAACATTAGGTAATGATCTTTTGTATCTTTTAAGCAAGAACATTTCTGTTCATTGTCCACTCTATTCCATTATCATCTTGGTCAAAGGGTTTTCTCTTTTACAAGATTCTTTCATCATCATTTTTTGTCACTCAACTACATTCTTCATTTTGAATGTATTGAAGATGTTTAAAATAGGTCACTTGGTTAGAATATAAGTCTGTATGAAGCTATCACCCATATTATCCAGTTTTCCTAAAACTTTACAGAGCCTGTGGTTCTGCTGGCTTCCAAATGCAGTTAGGAGTCTCTTCCCTATAAACAGAGCTTCCCAGGTGGCTCAGTGGTAAAGAATTTGCCTGCCAATGCAGCTGATGCAGGAGACCCAGGTTCAACTCCTGAGTCGGGAAGATCCCCTGGAGGAGGAAATGGCACCCACTCCAATATTCTTGCCTGGACAGAGGAGCCTGGCAGGCTTCAGTCCATGGTGTCACAAGGAGTCGAACATGACTGAGCATGCATGCCTTATAAACATCAGATGTAATTCTATGGCCAGCAATGGAAAGTTGTTTTAAGATACGGTATATATGCCTAAACTAAGTAATTTCTAAGTATAGTCCAAATTAATTTCTAAACCAACTAATTTCTAAATAGAACACAAAGCAGGAGAGTCTGGGCCCCTCTCTAATGTGATATAGAAAGTTATACTTCTGATTTCCCTTGGATCAGGGTCCTTTTTGAAAATTTGGTACCAGCAATAATACTAAAATTTTCAGGTAATTAAGGTTATATGTTCTTTCTCAAAAGAACTGTCAGCAGACACCCCCACAAATTTTTTTGCATGTAGATGAAAAAATTTCAAACCAGAGAGACTGGTTTGAAACCAGTCTCAAACCAAATTTCTCAAGACTCAAGAAAATCTAGCACAATTTTAGAAAACCTACAGCCATGAATAATCCTTTTTCTCTGAAGTCATAAGATATCATTAACCAGTTTCTTTTCTTTAGCTCCAAAAACATCACAAAAAGCAAGAAAACGTCGCCCACGTCCACGTCCCAAACATAAAACCACGCCAAGACCCGAGACACCTCAGACCAAACTAGGTAAATATGTGGTTCCTGGTGTCTATGGACCCGTTAGATGTGGTATTGTGGTAAGAGTATAATTACTCGCCTCCTAGTAACCCTGTGATCCTTCAGGATGGTGTCCAAGTTACAAATGTTCTAGTCAGGATGAGTTACTTCCTCATACTTCTTAGGACCTTCTTGGTACCTTGTATTTTATTTGTTTCTCTCACCATTTGATTACATTTTCTCTTTGGGTCAGCAAAAACTTACCTAGTTGAGTATCTAATCTATTTAGTCCAGTTAATCTCTTGTTTGATGAACCGCCATGTTAGCATTGTGAGGAATAGTTTACAAAAAACAAATGACTTGGCTTCATTGAGTGAGGATGCTGCTCTTGTGTGAAACTGTTCATAAATGGGTAGAAAGGAATACGGGCAAAGCAACTTACTTACTGGGTTTTACCAACTGTTAGACACAGTTTATTCTTAGAGAAGTGAAAGAGCCAAGGGCTGATGAGTGTAATGTGGATCTTGAAATGTGTATAGTTTGTAGGTTTGTTGGAGGAATGGGAAGGAATGCCATAAGCAGAAGAAAGAAGGTACCATATTTGTGGGTGACAACAGAAAGATAGGACTTAAAGGAGAACTTGGTTGTGAGAAAGGAGGAAAGCAATGTTTACTTGGCTGGTGCTCAGAAATTGTGGACAGCGATGCTACTTTTTAGTGCGTTCATGAAGAGGACCTTGAATGCCTGACTTCAGTGACTGGATTTGAGCTACTTAACCGCAGGATACTCTCCTATCCTCCCTGGGTCAGCTCTTTTCTGTCCTGATAGCAGAGAGATGCATTGCCATGTTTTTCAGACTGAATGACCCTTTGTATCTTGTTCTTTTATAGGCCTTTGTTTGGACAGAGGTATTGGCCTTTTTTCCAAAGTAGACTTTCAACAAAAAAGAGCCTTGCCTATTTTGATTATTCATTACCAATATATCAACAACTGCATCTATCATGACATAGATTTTAATTGTTTGTTTTCAATATATAGTGTTTAAAATTATACTTTCACATTATCTTCTTATAATTGTTAAGCATAATGTTACTAGACAGATACCTAAAGATTTCTCTAAGCAGAGTCCTCTACTGTATAGTAAGGTAATATAAAAGCAACACTTGTAGGTAACTATATGGAGATTTTATAACATCATGTACCTTTTTACTCTCACCTCAGAACTTTAAAATTTTTGCCTTCTGGCAGTAGAACCGATGCTACTCTGGTAAGGTTCATTTTCAAGAGAGCTTGGTGAATTTTCTTACGTGTTTAACATTTCTTTTATGATTATTATTTTGATCATTTCTCGCTACAGACTTTGAACCTCTTACTCCTGGGACATCTTTAGGTAACGATCCTTTATACCCTTCAGGATGTGTTTTCTTTACTCATTTTCATACTTATCTGTGGTGCTATAGAGATGATGATGTCGTAACTTGTTGTCATCTTATTGCTGTATTCACCTTAAAATAGAAAAGGCCTTCTTTCTAACATTAATGTGTATAAACTTTGAGACAGCTCTCGACTCCATCTCCCAGCTTATAATTGCATCACATCAATCTGAGTCTCTGTTTACACTGTGCTGTTTGTTAGAACTGGGGTCCAAATGTGATTTTCCATGTATCCTTTATTTAGACCACCAACAAAGCGTCAATTATTATACCGTGAAGTTTCTTTAAGCATTTTACTTTTTATAGTTCAAGATTTACATGATTTTTGTTTTATTTTATTGTTTCATCTAATTTTGTGTCATTATTCTAGTAAATTATCAAGTGGAAAACTTGCCCAAACCAACTTGTTTTAAATTATAAGAGGATAGTACAGAATGGTTTGAACTTCTTGCATACCATCACAGTTTAGCAAGATTTCTCACTAGAGATGGTTTCAAGGAAATGATAATTCCTCATCTTCATTTCTTAAACATAACTGTTATATAATTTTTAATCTCTAGAGAATTCTCCATTATAAAAGAAAACCTGTTAATCCGTTAATGGAGAAAATTTCAAACTAAAGTAACAAAGTTTTCTCCACTCAAAGAAACTGGTAAACTTTAGAAAGCCTAGAACCTGGTTATATCATTCTATTCAGAATTAATGGAGCCATAAGCACTGTATTAATTCTAGATTTTCTTCCTTCAGCTCCAACAACAACAAAGAGACCCCGTGGTCCACGCCCCAAACCTAAAACCACGCCCCATCCAGAAGCACCTCAGACTAAACTGGGTAAATATGTGATTTCTGGTTTAAGGAGTCCAAACATTCTATCCCAGTTGGAACCCTGAATTCTGTGCACATAATTGGTACATGTCTTACATATATCTTAAGAGTGGAAGCTACCCTTATTATTAATTCCTTCCATGTCCCAACTGTATTAGCAACTGTGAGACACATCAGAAGTAGTAATTCTGTTTTATTTCCCAATTATGTTGTAAACAAAAGCTGTTCCTGCATAAAAAGATAGAAAATAACATAAGGCAGTGTGTATACAAATATAAAATAATTTCTCAAATAATACAAATGCTATATGCTGGAAATGTAAATATTTGGAACAGAAAGAGATCCAGAATAATTAGGGGAAACATCAGAACAGAATTTGGATGAATGGAAGGTTGAGGAGACAAAGGCTGAAAACAGGAAATGTGCTGAATGAAGCTGGTGACCACATAGAAGGTGACTGATTCATACATTCCCTTGACTGTACCCATAGAATGAACTAAAGGTGACTAGGATGTCTACTCAAGAGCTTAAATTTGATCCAGTGGGCTTCAGTGATCCCTATTTCTACACAGGACCATGCTTTTTCTGTTCTTAGAAATGAAGATAACCTAATTTAATATGGTATCACAAGCTGAGAGGTTGTTCCTTTGTTTATTAAATGCCACTGTTTTCATTAAGGACTTAGTCTCTTAGGGGGTATGGTCTCAGCTTCTTTTTGGCTGTCTGTTCTGTGTGTGGTGGACTGACGCTGGTGTGACCCACTACTCCACATTGCCTCCACCTCTCACCTCCCACCCCTGTAATTCCTGCCTTTTATGTTAACCTGCTGTATAATCCATCCTTTCCCTCCCTCTTCCTGCTTCAAAGCATTGTTTTTACTGGTAAGATGAACTTTCTGACATTTCATGCGTTCACAAAAATCTCTTTGATTTCTTTTATTACTTTTGATCAGTTCCTGCCACAATCCCTGAACCAGTCAGTCTTAGGACCGAAGCTCCAGGAACAATAGTAGGTAATGATCCATCAGCATCTGCTTCTGCTCATTTGAAGCCCATTTCATCACCATCATAACCTCAGCTTCTCCTGCTTCACAAGACTCTTGTCATTCTCTATTGTCATTCAAGTATTTCTTAATATATTAAAGTCTTAAAATAATTCATTTGTTACTGAGACAGTCAAGTATGAACTTAGCTTAGTATATATATGCTTAAGGCAATGGGTGTGAATTTGTAGCATCTCATCCCCATGTAACCTTTTAATCCCATTCTATGTTACTGAGTTTCAAACACAATCAGTGGGGTTGCAAGTAGGGTGTCTGTCCTTGATCCAAGCAAGTACATTGTCACAACTATTATGGTGTGATGTAATTCTTGCCCAGATCTAAATTTTTACATTTTTATGATCTGTGTGATTTTATGTTGTCATTTTAGGCAATGATATGGCCTTTTTTTCAGTAAGGAGTGAAATAGAAAATATACCCAAGGCCAGTAAATTGAAATTATGTGTTCCATCATTAGTATAAAGTCACCCTACCCCTCTCCCCCCATAACCATAATACAGTAGGTTTTTGTAACTTTTTTTTCATTTAGAAATCACTTTTGAGGATCTCCTTGATATATCAACAAATATTTCTATGTGATTTTTGTTTTTATAGTAATATAATTGATAAATAGAGGCAATAATCAAAATAGTGACAAATATTTCAAAGTCAAAATAAAAATTTCCTGAAACTCAAGAAATTATAGCAAGTATAATCCTATCCATAGCTTCTGGAACTCAAACCACTCTATTAACCTGAAATTTTCTTCCTTTATTTCCCAAAGTGCCTCAGTGAATTCATCATACCCATCCCAAATCTAAAGCCACACTGAGTCCTGAAGCACCTCAGGACTCAAGTAAATGTGTAGATTCTGGTTGAGGAATCCTGGAGCCCATCTCTGTGGAGTCTAGAGAAAGTGAAGGGGCAAGTTGGGATCAGCAGCTGCTTTCACACCACAGTAGGCAAGCGGAGCATAGCTGGATGGGTCTTAGGTGGTAGCTGAATCCCTTCCTCTTTGTGAATTAGAATCTTCTCTCTAAATGTCTGTTTCATTGGCTTATCATTCGATGCTATTCATCCTTTATATATTGAATGTGTGTAGTGGACTGAAACAGCTGTGCAACGAACATATACTTGGGCAAATAGATTATTTCTTGGTAACTGTCGAGCTTGTATAAGAGTTGATAGTATTTTCTATAAAGAACAACTTAGTAAATACTGGGGGCTTTGTGGCCCCGGTTGTCTCTGATATCTATTTTCCTTTTTCTTACAACCACTTAAAAATGGAAACTGGCTGTATGCAAGCAAGCTATGGGCAAGATTTGGCCTATGGGCCATAGTTTGTCAATGTGTAATTTAAAGAAACAATCAGAGTGGGCCAGAGTAGTTAAGAAGGACTTGAGCACTCAAACTGTTATAGATTTGGATGACTAGGGAACAGGGAACGAAGAAGTTCAGAAAAGCAGGATGTGTAGAGACCAGTGAGAGGAGACAGAGGCTTCTCTGTCAGGCTTCTAAGTGCTGATCAGAACATTATACTGAAGCTGCTGTTACACTGAATGGGCTCATAGGGGCCGTTGAAAAGGGTTTTTCCCTGCTGGGCTTAGGAGTTTGCGTATCATGTAGGAATCATCAGTATGGGAGGCTTTCCCCAGGCACATGACAAAAGGACACAGCTAAGCCACAGACTGAATGGCTGCCCTTTATCTTGCTCTCTTAAGTACTCCAGGTGGGCAAAGCTTGTGCTTTCTTTCCAAAGAACAGATTTAGCAAGATGGGTACAGTCTACTTTGGTACCTAGACTAGGATCATCACAGAATGAGAAATTTCACAGGTACTTTTTAGGGACAGTTATCTGATCACAAAGACAATCCTTCTTGAGTGATAAACTGGTACCTGATGCTTGGAAAGATTGAAGGCAGGAGAAGTAGGGGACAAGAGAGGATGAGATGGTTGGATGGCATCACTGACTCAATGGACATGAGTTTGGGTGAACTTCGGGAGTTGGTGATGGACAGGGAGGCCTGGCGTGCTGCAGTCCAAGGGGTCGCAAAGAGTCGGACTCGACAGAGTGAACTGAACTGAGTACAGATAAATCATATCCCTGTGAGACTGTATAAATGTTTAACATTTCTTTTTTATTGTTATTTTTGGTCAGTCCCTGCTATAGTCTTTGAACCAGTTACTCCTATAAAAGAGGCTCCGGAGACAGCATTCGGTAATGCCACTTTCTGACCTTTAGCAAGAGCTTTCCCTACTCATTTTCAAACTTCTGCTCATTCCACTCTGTTGCCATTTAGTTGCATTCTTTATCTTGTGAGAAAAACATGCATAAAACAAGTTACCTCTGGTTCTAAACAGAGCCATGCCTGGATCTAGTTTGGGATATCTTCCTGTCCTGTAACATATTTAAAATTTTCTTTACCAGTGTATGTTTTAGCTCAACCAGAGTTCTCTGTTAAGGTAAATTTCATGTATTTATTAGAGTGCCTGATCCTGATCTATGCTAACCAGGTTGTAGCACAGAAGTTCCTTTATACATCCTTTGTACACCTGCCTTTTTTATCTGCCTGTTTTGTTGTTGTTGTTTTAACATTTGTGTGATATGTTTGTATTGAATTGTCTACCAGGTAACGTGATCAAGGCTATATAGTTTAAATAGTAAGCCTCATCCTTAAGTTGAATCTGACTCCCCCTTACTCTCCACCATGGTTTAGAAATGACTCAATCTTTTTAATGCAGTCTAGGAGAATGTGGTAAAAATACATATCTTGACTATTGAATTATTACCTTCATTTTATGTATCAGCTTTTCCCCCAAAGTATCATCAATAACAAAGGAAGATATACACACAGTCAGGGCAAAATTTTCATCCTAGACAGATCCATTTCTTGAAACTGAAGAAAATCTATCAAGCTTTGGAAAACTTGAAGGTTTTTTCAAAAACCTGTGATTTTCAGAAGCATAAGTTTTAAAGTACCAAGTTTATCTTTTTCTACTTCCCAAAACATCCCAATAGACACGTCATTCACAGTACAAACTTAAAACTACTTCATGTCCAGATGCAGTGGAGGTTATACCAGACAAAAGCAAAATAAAAGGGTTCTTGACTTAAGGAGTGTGGTAGCCTGCCACTGATTGAAAATGGAAACCTGTTTACCTCCTAGTGAGAAAACTATGAAGAGTCCTTGTGCCTTCAGAGCTGGAGGGGCTCTGGTTTGAAAGATACATAATCTTCTCTCCAAGTCTGGGTAGTAAGAGGTTTGCTTCTCAATCTGCAGGCTAGTTAATCACAAGCATTTTTCCTATGTGAACATCCTAGAAAATGAGAACAGTGCAGAATGTTTTTGCAAATTCAAGATTTTTCTTAGGTACATGAACATTAAGTATAGATTTGTTATAGAGAGGCTTTTTAAATGGGCAGTGTGTAATCCAAAATGGGTACTTTGGATCTATAGTTCTTCCCTAGTTGTTGGTGGAGGGAATACAAATTCTTTCATCGCATACTTGCATGGCAGACCTTTAAAAAGTTCAAAATCAACGTGGGCTTCGGTAGAGCAGAGAAGGAGTTTGGGTCTTGATGTCACATTAGAATTTGCACAAGTGGGTAAGTGAGAGTGAACAAAGATGAAAAAAAGGATATGCATAGAGGCAGCCAGAGGGAGCAGAGATCCTGCTTTCTCTATGTGACAAATAAAGCATTTTTGTTGGGGATGATGCACTTGAACACCACCATGCGAGGCTGGCTAAGCCTAATATTGTTCTTAATGAGCATCATAGTATCTCTTCTTTCCACACTTGGATAGTTTTCCCTGTGCTGAGAGTGGACAGGTACTTTACTGAATCCATGGACTAAGCAGTTTCCCCTTATCTAGTCGTCGTCTTTCGACAGAAGTCACAAGATCTTTCCAGAACTGAGTTCTCAGCAATATTATCAGAGCCATTTTGGGCTATTTGTATAATGGTTGCTTGGTTATTTAGGAACTTTTTCTGCAACCATAATTTGATGACATAGTAGACAGTTTCTTTATTCAGCATCCACAAAAGTACAGGTTAGTTTTTCACATGCTTTTTGAGGGTTGTTAGAAACATTGTTACTAAATACCTAAGAATGTCCTAAAGTCTACCAGAGCAGATGCGGATAATCAAGCACTAATTACAAGAACTGTTTCCCTCTTGTGCTGCTAAACAGAGACTAAAGGTAATAGCTATCTCACGAGATGAAGAAGTCCCTAACTACAGTTTGGCCAAGTGTGAGCACAACAATTGATTTCCCTTTCTGTTAGTCTTCTGGGGCTGCCATAACAAAAAACCACAGACTGGCTGGTCCACAGAAGGACCAGGCACGTGGTGGAGGTGGGGTGGGGAGTCACCTAGAAGGGACTGTCCTACTTCTTAGTGGCTGGCTTAGACAGCAGCTCTTGAGGCTGGAAGTGTAAGGTCAAGGCATCAGTGGGTTTAACACGTCCCAGAGCCTTTCTCCTTGGCTGTGTCTTCATGTGGCCGTCTCTGTGTGTGAAAGCTTCCCTGCGTTGCTCCCTCTTCTTATAAGGACAGTAGTCCTTCTGGCTTCTGGTCCCATTCTTAAGACCTCATTTAAGCTTAACTGCATCTTTAAAGGCTCTAGCTCCAAACATAGTCACACTGGGATTTAGGACCTCAACATATGAATCTTGAGGGGATACCATTCAGTCCATAACACCCTTCATTCAGAAATTTTAAAAAGTATTCTAGAGATAGTATTACACTGACAAGATTCATTTTGGCATGCATGTTGTAGCTATTCATACTTTATTTTTAAAAAAAACCCACAAACCTCTCTTGTGTGTTACTTCAGTTACAGACCTTGAACCTGTTACTTTTACAGTGGAGACATCTGGGACCACGCTAGGTAACAGTGCTGTGCCGTTCCCCTAGGGGTGGCGGTGCCCCTTGTGCAGTCCATTCAGCCTCCATCCCCATCGTGTGCTTTTCTTCTTTCACCAAATGGCAGCATCATCCTCTACTGCAATTCAATCACTTCCTTCATCTGAAGAGTGCTGAAGCCTCTCTAAAAAAGTGTCCTGTTGTTTTTATGAGCGCAGGCGTGTGCTGAGTTCAAAAGATCTACCTGCCATGTGGTGCATCTGAAATTATCACGTTGATTTGTGCTTTGTTGAACAGTGTTCTGTGCTAAAGCTGAGTTGAAAACTAATTTGGGTCTCTTTTATCTCCAAGCCGATGAGCAATAACAACTACTCTTAAGTTTCTTTGCACATCTTCTACATTTCTAGATTTTCTTAAAAAAAACTATTTGCATGGTATGTTTGCTTCTTTGTTGATGTTTTAAGTAATGCTGTGTTTTATTACCAATTTGACAAATAGGAAGTTTTCCAAATCTGAAATTTTAATTGTAAACCTTTTCTTTAGTGTGATCCTAACCTCCCCTTCCCTTGCACCAGAATTGAGTCTTCCTTCTCACTTTTCCCTCAGAGAGGGACTATTGTATTTGATTACAAGTGCTAATTTTCATGCCTTGAATAAGTAACTTGACCCTCAATGATGCGTTGGCATAAAAAGAGTGAAAATTTTAGACTACAGTTTCATAGAACTTTAAATAATCTAAGAGGTTTTGGAAAAACCTCTCCTCAGTACCCAGAGCCGTAAGATATAGAATAACATAAGTCTTTTCTTTCTTTAGCTACTACCAAAACATTACAAAGACCTCGTCGTCCACGTCCCAGACCTAAAACCACACGAGGCCCTCAAGTACCTCAGACAAAACTGGGTAAATGTGCAATTTGTTGGTTTAAGGGTGAGCCCTAGTAGCCTGGCCCAGTGGGGACCCAAAACTCTTACTATAAGTATGAAGTTATGAGACAGTATTAGTAATATCTCCTCTACCAGGTGCCGAGGAGAACATGACTGTGTAAGACACAGTTGGTAACAGAATACCTAATTCTTTCTATGTGGGAGTCATCTTTGATATACATTTAGTAAGTTTTTTACTATAAAATTCCACTCAGATTTTAAAGATAAAACTTCTTTAGCAGAGCCAATATATTCCATTCAAGTAAATAAACAAGCTGAAAGTAGCTTGCAGATTCCTGGATCAATATTAGCAACTGTGGGTGATATGCCACCTGTGGGAGACTTATTTTACTTCTAAAATGGTAAAGTTGAGCATAAGTTTTCATGAGACAAAGGAGAAAATCAAGGTAGACTGGACTTGGCCCTTGGCCCTTAAGGTTTGGGCCCACTACAGGATTTGTATATGTGGAGGGAAACATGAGCCAAGACAGAAGGACCAGGCACGTGGTGGAGGTGGGGTGGGGAGTCGCCTAGAAGGGACTGTCCTACTTCTTAGTGGTCCAAACATGGCTACTGATGATGCTACATTAGGCTGGATCCATCCAACCAACTGAAAGAGGATTTTGAGAACTTGATTCAGGGAGCTTAGATTTGAAAGATGTCACCAGTCTTGGATTTCCATTTTTTTCTGGGCTTAGGCCAGAAAGATGCTCTACTGAATATTACAGACTGAGGGACCACTTTATCCTGCTCTTTTGTGTGTCATGATTAACAGAGATCTCTGACTTTTTCCATAGCTGGGCAGGACCAGCACCATCTACTTCCATGATTAATTTTTATATCTACTTCAAATGTACACACTATCTATTATATCCATGTTAACCTCAACATAGGACGTGCTCCTTTTCAGCTTCCATTGAAGTACAGGTTGATCAGATTACTTTAAAGACAGTTTTTTTTTTTTTTTTTTTTTGATTGTGTATTAGATAAACACCTGAAAATATTTTCCAGTGCAGAGTTTTCCATATTGGTTAGAATTCATTAGTTAAAACCTAGGAGAACTTCATGTTGACTCAAGATAGTTCAAGGCTAAGCCTAAGACTGACCATAACTATTGCTTGGCCAAAGAACAGTCATCTGCTCTTTCTCTGTTATTTTTTGTTTGTTTGTGGAAGGAATGATACACATGCAAATCTTGTTGGGGTGCAAATGTTCTAGCTTTTCATATATTTTAAAATCTCTTTACTGTATTATTTTTTGGTCAGTTCCTGCTACAACACTTGAACCTGTCACTCTTAGAACAGAGGCCCCCGGAACAACATTAGGTAATGATACACTGTGTTTTGAACAAGCCTTATCCTGCTTATTGTTGGGCTCAGAGTTTCATCTTGCTCCATGTGACAGTAGTTTTATTCTTTGTGGCCATTTATCTACATTCGTCTTAAAATTATGAAACCTCTTAAATTATCAGTTGTTTTTTAATAGAATTAGCCATAGGTGAGCCTACTTTAAGATATTTGGTGGGTAGCCTGTTTGAAATTGTGTCATTCTGTGTTTTGTTCAAGCAGTGCTTGTGGTAAAAACTGGTTTTCAACACATCACAGATCTGTTTCTTGTCTAGACAGATAAAGCCATCAACAACTACTCTCACAGGGCCAAGAGGATCCATTCTTTGCACATCTACATTTCTACCCCTGTCTCTTATACACATCTCTTTGTGAATTAGAATCTTCTCTCTAAATGTCTGTTTCATTGGCTTATCATTCGATGCTATTCATCCTTTATATATTGAATGTGTGTAGTGGACTGAAACAGCTGTGCAACGAACATATACTTGGGCAAATAGATTATTTCTTGGTAACTGTCGAGCTTGTATAAGAGTTGATAGTATTTTCTATAAAGAACAACTTAGTAAATACTGGGGGCTTTGTGGCCCCGGTTGTCTCTGCTATCTATTTTCCTTTTTCTTACAACCACTTAAAAATGGAAACTGGCTGTATGCAAGCAAGCTATGGGCAAGATTTGGCCTATGGGCCATAGTTTGTCAATGTGTAATTTAAAGAAACAATCAGAGTGGGCCAGAGTAGTTAAGAAGGACTTGAGCACTCAAACTGTTATAGATTTGGATGACTAGGGAACAGGGAACGAAGAAGTTCAGAAAAGCAGGATGTGTAGAGACCAGTGAGAGGAGACAGAGGCTTCTCTGTCAGGCTTCTAAGTGCTGATCAGAACATTATACTGAAGCTGCTGTTATACTGAATGGGCTCACAGGGGCCGTTGAAAAGGGTTTTTCCCTGCTGGGCTTAGGAGTTTGCGTATCATGTAGGAATCATCAGTATGGGAGGCTTTCCCCAGGCACATGACAAAAGGACACAGCTAAGCCACAGACTGAATGGCTGCCCTTTATCTTGCTCTCTTAAGTACTCCAGGTGGGCAAAGCTTGTGCTTTCTTTCCAAAGAACAGATTTAGCAAGATGGGTACAGTCTACTTTGGTACCTAGACTAGGATCATCACAGAATGAGAAATTTCACAGGTACTTTTTAGGGACAGTTATCTGATCACAAAGACAATCCTTCCTGAGTGATAAACTGGTACCTGATGCTTGGAAAGATTGAAGGCAGGAGAAGAAGGGGACAAGAGAGGATGAGATGGTTGGATGGCATCACTGACTCAATGGACATGAGTTTGGGTGAACTTCGGGAGTTGGTGATGGACAGGGAGGCCTGGCGTGCTGCAGTCCAAGGGGTCGCAAAGAGTCGGACTCGACAGAGTGAACTGAACTGAGTACAGATAAATCATATCCCTGTGAGACTGTATAAATGTTTAACATTTCTTTTTTATTGTTATTTTTGGTCAGTCCCTGCTATAGTCTTTGAACCAGTTACTCCTATAAAAGAGGCTCCGGAGACAGCATTCGGTAATGCCACTTTCTGACCTTTAGCAAGAGCTTTCTCTACTCATTTTCAAACTTCTGCTCATTCCACTCTGTTGCCATTTAGTTACATTCTTTATCTTGTGAGAAAAACATGCATAAAACAAGTTACCTCTGGTTCTAAACAGAGCCATGCCTGGATTTAGTTTGGGATATCTTCCTGTCCTGTAACATATTTAAAATTTTCTTTACCAGTGTATGTTTTAGCTCAACCAGAGTTCTCTGTTAAGGTAAATTTCATGTATTTATTAGAGTGCCTGATCCTGATCTATGCTAACCAGGTTGTAGCACAGAAGTTCCTTTATACATCCTTTGTACACCTGCCTTTTTTATCTGCCTGTTTTGTTGTTGTTGTTTTAACATTTGTGTGATATGTTTGTATTGAATTGTCTACCAGGTAACGTGATCAAGGCTATATAGTTTAAATAGTAAGCCTCATCCTTAAGTTGAATCTGACTCCCCCTTACTCTCCACCATGGTTTAGAAATGNGGTAAATGAAAAAAAAAATACCAAAGATCTGAAAGGCAAAATGCCACAATATAGCAAGCAAATAGTGTTTTCTTTATCTGAGAATAATTATGTGAGCTGTTAAAGTAGAAAAGATTTTAAAGGAATTATTTAAATAAAATTTTAAAGGAGATATAGAGGCTTCTTTCAGTGAGTTCAGTTTTTTTGTACTAAGTTGCTTCAGTCATTGGCTACAGTCCATGGGGTCGCAAAGAGTTGGACACGACTGAGCAACTAACACACAATTCAAACTATGAATCTCTTTAAATATAAGGATGTACAAAGCATGAAATTTCAAAAAACGATGACAGAGATGGAAACTAACAATATTCTGCAGTGATTCAAATGCATTATAAGCACCTTGAGGCATTCCTTTTTCAAAATCTGTTATCTGTAAAGTCACCAGAATAATCAATTTCTCAAAAGGATTCCAAGGCATTAATAAAATTTCCTTACCAAAAATACAACTCCCCAGACTAAGCCCCTAAGTATGTGTGTCCTGTGTCTTTTATCAGTATAATCCTGGGCTTTAAATGCTATGAATACATAAACAGAAAGAGAGGCCAAGTAGTGATATCCCTTAGTTCAGATATAGCGCTGCTCACACAGAATAGCAGGTTTTAAACTTCTAGATTCTACTGCCTAGTAAAATTTCCAAAATTAAATTGGGGAGACTTATCTAGACTGCCAAACTGTAGTTTCACTGAGAAAGCATTATAGAAAACATTTAATACATATGATCATCAATAATTTATGAAGGAAGGGATAAACAGTTTAATATACCCCAAGATGAGGGCAGGAGGAGAAGGGGTTGACAGAGGATGAGATGGCTGGATGGCACAACTGCCTTAATGGACATGAGTTTGAGCAAACTGGGAGACAGTGAAGGACAGGGAAGCCTGGCATGCTGCAGTCCATCGGGTGGCAAAAAGTCAGAATGACTTATTAGTGACTGAACAACAAAAACAAAAATAAGAAGCCCATCATTTCAGAATAATGGGCAGTTTTGTGAATTAAATAAATGTTCCTTTAAGCTAAATTCATTATAGTGCTTTCATCTTTCTTTGTGGAAGTGAAAGCTGTTCAGTTGTGTCAGACTCTTTGTGACCCCACGGACTAGATCGTTTACGGACTTCTCTAGGCCAGAATACTCTAGTGGGTAGCCTTTCCCTTCTTCAGGGGATCTTCCCAAACCAGGGATCAAACCCAGGTCTCCCAGACTGCAGATGGGTTCTTTACCAGCTGAGCCACAAGGGAAGCCCACGAATACCCGAGTGGGTAGCCTATCTCTTCTCCAGTGGATCTTTCTGACCCAGGAACCGAACCAGGGTCTCCTGCATTACAGGTAGATTCTTTACCAACTGAGCTATCAGGGAAGTCCTGTGGATGGAACCATAAAGCATTCATCACAGAGCAGCACTACCTGTGGTCTAATATTTTGTAAAGACTAAGAAACGTGCCAGGGATCCCATAAAATATCTATACTTGGAGCAACCATTTTNAAGGGAGTCTGTGTGAACGCAACATGCATCAAACATTTGCTATACAGCCTTTTACTAAAGACTCCAGAGATGCAAAAGCAAGGGGAAAATCCCGACACATTATACCAAGACATGGGGACACCCATGTGGCCACCCATGTGGCAGGGTAAGCTATTCACCCACTACTACGAGAAGAGCTCTTCTCAGAGATGGCGCTTCTGCCCTAAATGACTCAGTCAGACCCAGCCCCTTGACTCTCTGTCTTTTCTCATCCAGGTCAAAAGCAAATTCTCCTGAGCACAGCCAAACCAGGGATTTTAATTTCCAAAAAAATAGGGCCATCTGAAGAGTAGAACACAATTTCCCTCGGCAAGAAAATTCCATTAGAAGACAATTCCCCTGTCCCAATGGGCTCTGTTCACCCTACATGATCTAGGAAGAGGAAAAGGGAGTCAGAGCTGGTAGGGGCACTAGCTGGTCCAAGTCCTACCCGCCCTCTGCCGCCACCCAGGTGATGGGACCAGAGGCGGCTCCATCCCGCTGCAGGAGGGGACACAAGGTTCCAGTCCTAAGGCAGGGTTTCACACCTCCCTCTCNGGGTAGCCATTCCCTTCTCCAGGGGAATCTTCCTGACCCACAGACTGAACCCGGGTCTCCTACATTACAGGCAGATTCTTTACTCTCTGAGCCACCAGGAAGCCCCAAGCATTCAAAGTGCTCAAATTTACATGTTATAAATATGGATACTCACAGTCTGCTTGAAATATACATATGGACTAGACATTAGCTGTGCTTAAAATGAATGGACAAATGATTAGAAAAGTTACATCTAATATCTAATAATATATCCCTATTGGCTGAGTTAAAAGACTGAATCATACCTTGCAACTGTTACTTTACACTATAATTCATTTTAATAAAATTCAAATTTTTGCCTAAGAAAATTCTATCAAAATTTGTTCATAGAATGGAATTCAATAACTGGACCAATTTTACTTTTGGAAGACTCTTTAAAAAAAATGCAGTGGAATTACCACTCAGTCAAGACATTATGGCTAAAATATTCAAAGAAAGAGTTAAAATAAGAGTATATAAATACAACATCTAACAAAACTAGCCCATATGCTCAAATGATTCCAACCAGAATGTGAACACACTCTCCAGTTAGCGGATTACAGTTTTGCATTCTCTACTCTCCTGTCCACTCTATATAAATTATCCTATCAACTCATTTGNATACAACATCTAACAAAACTAGCCCATATGCTCAAATGATTCCAACCAGAATGTGAACACACTCTCCAGTTAGCGGATTACAGTTTTGCATTCTCTACTCTCCTGTCCACTCTATATGAATTATCCTATCAACTCATTTGTATCTGGATCAGTGATCTCACATTAAGGGTTAGGAAGTATGGAGGTGAGAAAATATTGAATATTTTCATTTTGTTACATATTAGGATCCAGGTTTTTAAAATTCTGAATTTTGTAATTAAAAATCTCGATGAAAATACATCTCTGGTGGTACTAATAGACTAAAAATTAAAGCTTTTAAGAACAGTATGGTATAGTGGTTCCCAGTACAGGCTTTGAACTTGTTAACTGTGTGATCCTGGACTTATTACTTAACCTCTCTGTGTCTCAGATTCCTCATCCTTAAAGTGGGGATAAAAACGGTACCACTCTCCTGGGGCTGGGACATAAGTTGGGATAATATATTAAGGTACTTAAAACAGAACCTGGTGAATATGTTCATTAGTATCAGCTACTGTTATTGCTATTACTTATTCCTGGAGTATCTGAAAAATTCATTGCATTAATGGAAGATTACCAAAAGA
Organism: Neotragus pygmaeus; assembly: GCA_006410875.1. NCBI lineage: Eukaryota > Metazoa > Chordata > Mammalia > Artiodactyla > Bovidae > Neotragus > Neotragus pygmaeus. The sequence goes on along the minus strand of SJYV01000289.1, from coordinate 45,177 downwards.
GTTGAACATTGTTTAAGTATCATATCAGTCAATCCTGACATAGAGAATCTCATCAGATGAGAAATGTTCAGTGAGCTAAGAAAAAAGAAAACGAGTAACTGCAAAGAGAAGATCCTTCATAATAAATGGCATCAGTTTTCCCCCTCAAAAAAGAACTCCTCAGGTCTGATTCTTGAAGCTTAGTGGGAAGCCTGAGCAGCAGAAATATCCTCCCCTGGAGGCCCCACTTACCCCCTGCTCATCCAGCTTCATGAGCTGTTCTGTGACTTTGGGGGTGTTGAAAGCCAACCGTAGGCACTGAACATTGAGCTCAGGAATCACGTGCTCCAGCACCTCCTTCAGCGGCAGCCCCCGAGCCGTTGAGTGCTTTGCCGTTGAGGGAATGGCATCTTCCAGCACTGACCCTCTCAGTGTCATGAGCTGAAAGAGAGACACATGTCCAGGAAGATGAGTAAACCAGTGTGAGGTCCCCCTTAGGGAGCTGGAGGTGACAGCTGACCAGTTGAGCCAGTGAGGGAGAAAGGATGAGGGGAGTGATGTGATACTCTATGTATGGAAAACGAGCCCAGTACTTTCAAGAAGACCCAGGCAAGTCCAATGGAACTCATCGTCAAGCTTTCTGAGGACACGTCCTTAAACACCGAAGAGTAAACATTTCCTTGAAGAGATCAGTAAGACCACAGTCTCCATATAGCCATACAATGTCACTTACACAAATACCAGGAAATTAAGGAGATATCCCAGAGACTATCTGAAGACTAAATGCTTAGAATTTGGATGTTATACCTTTTTGAATTGTAAGGGCAAGGGCAGGGGAAGAGTTTTAAATTTCATAATGCACTGTTGACCAGCTTAAACTACTCCTAACCCCAAATGCTGCTATGATAGGACAATGATTATAGTTAGTACAGCGGCCACTATCTATAGCATTTAAAGTGACTTGTGCTTTCCCCCTATGTCTTAAGAACTCTGCTATTATTATGAAATATAAAAACAAGCAAAGACATTTCCTTAAGCAATGATGATCTGTTGAAGCAAAGTAGCTTTCATGTTCAAGAATTTTCATGTGACAAAGTTGACAGTACAATTTAAACACTCTATGGTGACTTAAAGACAAAACCATTAAGTTCAATGAATTTCCATTAAGCATGTAGGTTATAAGGCATTATACTGCAAAAGGAGTAAATATTGAAGACCAAATGTGGTATGAAAAGAGGGTGAGAGGTAAGAAATATCCATCCAGGAGGATATATGTGCTAAGAGAAACCTAACAAAGTCAGATTCTATAACTAAAGCAGAAAAAGGACTGCTATGGCTCAGGGCGTAGGGAAAGGCCCTCATGGAAAGTGTAGCACTAAAAAGGGGCCTTCAAGGAAAAACTGTACAAAAAGACCGTGTCAGAGAGCAAAGGAGTGGAGATGAGAAACAGCAGGGTGTGAGCAGGAAAGAGAGACCAGAGTAGCTAAGCGGGATCTAAGTGAGCCAGAGAGGGCTGCGGGTGGGCCAGAGTCCCCAGCAGAGTGTACCTTGAGGGGTAAGCATCTCACCCAGAACCAACAGGCCATCTCAGAAACTGTTTGCATGGGGATGATGACGTAAGAAAATTCAGGTGCCACTGCCCAAGGAAGAAACTACAGGCAGAGAATACAGCTTGAAAGAAGCTGTATTGTTCAAGTAACAGGCAAGATGGTGTGACAGAGAATTATCAGGAAACCAAAGGAAGAATCAACCAGGGAAGTAAAACCTTTAACAGGTGCCAACTGAAGGAAAAGAGAGATGAGGGTGGGAAAAGCCAAGTTCACCACCCTCTGACTCTCAAGACGAGAAGAAGGTGCTTGAGGGGTAGTCTATTCATTTGATTAGTATCTTTTCTTTCATTTATAGTCTGTTTTCAAATAACACTTGGGTAAAAAAAAAATCCTTTTCTGTGACTTAATATCTAATTTGACAGAAATGATTTTTGTTTCATTTCTTACATCATAAGAAATAGCTGAACAACTCCTGAGCTCCTACATTTCATGAGATAATGCTTGTCGAGGGTCAGGAAGCTACAAAGGCTGGTCGGATTTCCAACTGAGAGAGCCCCAGACCAGGAATGCTAAGGAAGCAGTGCTAATCTTGGACCACAGAAAAATAGCAGCCCAAAAGTCTGAGCAGATGAGAAAAAGAATGACTCATTTATATACCTGAACCACCAGTGTTACTGGTAAGGACTTCCAGAAACAAGCAGAGAATCCTCCTATATGCCCGTGCACCTATGCTTAAAAGCACTCACGCCAGAGACTTTGCTCATAAACAAACAGCCACACTTAACAAAACGCGTGTAAAGTCCTTTTTTTTTGGTTTCTTTATACTGTGCAATGATTGTTTCTATTAAAAAGAAAAATATCTGTTCGTATTTCTGTTATCTTGACGCCATTTGTGAAGCAACTGGAATGTCACTTTGGAGATTGCTTTCTTTTTTCTCAAAGGGAAATTAATAGCACGAGAAACCTCTACCAAGGCATAAGAATTAAGTCCTACTTTATTAAATAGTCAGTCAACTGTCCATCCTACAAAGTGCAAGAGCTCTGACTGGATCAGGACCAACATCCAGAGATATTTCTATCAAAGGACTTTCATTAGTATATTTCTTTGAAAAGTCTCATAAAGATATTACAATTAAACCACACTTAAGGATTATTTCTATCGGAAAGAAAAAAAATGACACTAAGACAGTGGTAATAAATAAACATGAGGGAGGAAGAAAGGAATGACGTAGTGGAGGACTATTTTAGTTGTTGGGTGTGTAGTCATAAATCCCATGGACAGAGAGCCTGGTGGGCTACAGTCCATAGGATCACAAGAGGTGGACATGACTTAGCAACTAAACCACCACCACCATGAGCAACTCGGAGTCCTCAACATCCCTGACTTATATTCAAGTAGGGGGAAGACACGAAGTGAATACAATATGTAAGTGCGATGTGTGAGATAGTGGTGTTCCTGGAAAAAATGAATACATAAATAAAGCCTGGAAGTGGGATATGAGACAGTAGAAATTTCAGATCCACTGGGCGAGAAGGCCCCTGCGGCTTAACAATAAAGGCCAGAAGGAAAAGAGAGCGATGCCCACAAGGACACCTGGGGGAGAACACTGATTACAGAGGAACAGGGACCATCGGAGCCCCGAGGCAGGGCTGTCCTCAGGTTGCCCAGAAGAAAGGAGGCCACTGCGGCTGGAAAAGACGAAGCAAGGTCAAGGTCAGAGACAGATGTGCCTGGACTCCCTGGCTAGGGAGGAGAAGGGCTTTTTCCTGGATGCTAGAAGACCCTAGAGGGATTCTGAACTGACGAATCACAGATCTATACTACATTTCTAAAGGATCCCTGCTGGACTTGAGAGGATGCATCTTCCTAAAGGAAGATGCAGGAAGAAAAGTGAAGATGGTGGGGGTCTGGGCCCAGGCAGAAGCAGTGAGATGGGAGGAGTGGCTGAATTCTGGACACACTCTGAAGACAGAGTCAACCAGTTTTGTGGTGAGACCAGCTCTGGGGGTGGGGTGGGGGTGGGAGAGAGAAGTCGAACAGGATCTCCAGGTCTCTGGCCTGAACAACTCTAACAAAAGGGTTGTCATCGGTTAAACATTAATTTGAACATGAGAGCAGGTGGTAATGAACCACAAACATTTGACTTGGATATTTCAATCAAAGGGTAAGGAAGTGGCCCCTGGGGTCCATCCAATGGGTATTAGGAAAAGGACCAGGGAATCCTTAAGTGTGATTTAACTGTAATTACAGGAGAGAGGCATAGGCGGAGCATTTGAGGCTGAGGCAGAGACAGGCAAGAAAACAGATGAAGGCGAGCACGGTTCCCCAACCTCAGCAGAGGGACCACATTCATTTGGGTCAGCAGTTGACCTGGAGAGAGACTGGGACCAGCCATGGCATGCAGGCAAGGCAGGCTGGAAGGGACAATCGTGGACAGCAGAGACAGGGTCTGAGAAAGAAAGAAAGGGCCACTTTGGAAAGCCTCAACCTCCAGCAAGAAGAATGACGGGATAGGGGCAAGAAGGAACTGAAATGAAACGAAAAATATAGAAAAGCAAAAGGATGAGGATGACTTAAATCAGAGCGGCCTTAGGAGGCGGGGAAAGGTTAAGCACAGAAGGACAGAAACAGGTGGGAGGAGGTAAGTGGCTCTCAGGAAGCTGGTGGGGTCTGAGAAAGAGCTACCTACATCCAACTTCAAAAACACAGTGTGTTCCCTGTGCTTTTCATGTTCAACAAAAGAAAGACCTGACCCTGCTTAACGATCAGCTTTGGCTTGGAGAAAAAGGACCCTAGAGTATGTGGATTCTTCATTCCTCTCAGGCCACTCAATATAACACGTTAGATATTAAAGCCATGCCTTTAAAAATCCTATTTTTAATTTCCCAAGAGCTGAAGCTGAGAAGCAATTACTAAGGGAAGCCAACCCCTACAACCTGTCTTGTATTCAATGGGGGAAATGAAGCCAAATGTCCTATTTAAACTAGTTTCAAAACCATTATTTTCTACCTACCTCAAGGGGGTATTAGGCATTAATGCATGACAACAATCCTAAAGTGATTTGGCTCAGAGAGGCAATAAATTGATAGCTGGCTTAACTATACACATGTTTAGAAAGAAAACAGAAAAATCCCTCATAGTCCCTGATAGTCATGAGGTCATTTTTTGAATCTGGAATTCAGGCAGAACTTTAACAGTCTCTACATGACAAACTCTGCTGCTGCTGCTGCTGCTAAGTCACTTCAGTTGTGTCCGACTCTGTGTGACCCCGTAGACGGCAGCCCACCANAAGCAATGATGATCTGTTGAAGCAAAGTAGCTTTCATGTTCAAGAATTTTCATGTGACAAAGTTGACAGTACAATTTAAACACTCTATGGTGACTTAAAGACAAAACCATTAAGTTCAATGAATTTCCATTAAGCATGTAGGTTATAAGGCATTATACTGCAAAAGGAGTAAATATTGAAGACCAAATGTGGTATGAAAAGAGGGTGAGAGGTAAGAAATATCCATCCAGGAGGATATATGTGCTAAGAGAAACCTAACAAAGTCAGATTCTATAACTAAAGCAGAAAAAGGACTGCTATGGCTCAGGGCGTAGGGAAAGGCCCTCATAGAAAGTGTAGCACTAAAAAGGGGCCTTCAAGGAAAAACTGTACAAAAAGACCGTGTCAGAGAGCAAAGGAGTGGAGATGAGAAACAGCAGGGTGTGAGCAGGAAAGAGAGACCAGAGTAGCTAAGCGGGATCTAAGTGAGCCAGAGAGGGCTGCGGGTGGGCCAGAGTCCCCAGCAGAGTGTACCTTGAGGGGTAAGCATCTCACCCAGAACCAACAGGCCATCTCAGAAACTGTTTGCATGGGGATGATGACGTAAGAAAATTCAGGTGCCACTGCCCAAGGAAGAAACTACAGGCAGAGAATACAGCTTGAAAGAAGCTGTATTGTTCAAGTAACAGGCAAGATGGTGTGACAGAGAATTATCAGGAAACCAAAGGAAGAATCAACCAGGGAAGTAAAACCTTTAACAGGTGCCAACTGAAGGAAAAGAGAGATGAGGGTGGGAAAAGCCAAGTTCACCACCCTCTGACTCTCAAGACGAGAAGAAGGTGCTTGAGGGGTAGTCTATTCATTTGATTAGTATCTTTTCTTTCATTTATAGTCTGTTTTCAAATAACACTTGGGTAAAAAAAAAATCCTTTTCTGTGACTTAATATCTAATTTGACAGAAATGATTTTTGTTTCATTTCTTACATCATAAGAAATAGCTGAACAACTCCTGAGCTCCTACATTTCATGAGATAATGCTTGTCGAGGGTCAGGAAGCTACAAAGGCTGGTCGGATTTCCAACTGAGAGAGCCCCAGACCAGGAATGCTAAGGAAGCAGTGCTAATCTTGGACCACAGAAAAATAGCAGCCCAAAAGTCTGAGCAGATGAGAAAAAGAATGACTCATTTATATACCTGAACCACCAGTGTTACTGGTAAGGACTTCCAGAAACAAGCAGAGAATCCTCCTATATGCCCGTGCACCTATGCTTAAAAGCACTCACGCCAGAGACTTTGCTCATAAACAAACAGCCACACTTAACAAAACGCGTGTAAAGTCCTTTTTTTTTGGTTTCTTTATACTGTGCAATGATTGTTTCTATTAAAAAGAAAAATATCTGTTCGTATTTCTGTTATCTTGACGCCATTTGTGAAGCAACTGGAATGTCACTTTGGAGATTGCTTTCTTTTTTCTCAAAGGGAAATTAATAGCACGAGAAACCTCTACCAAGGCATAAGAATTAAGTCCTACTTTATTAAATAGTCAGTCAACTGTCCATCCTACAAAGTGCAAGAGCTCTGACTGGATCAGGACCAACATCCAGAGATATTTCTATCAAAGGACTTTCATTAGTATATTTCTTTGAAAAGTCTCATAAAGATATTACAATTAAACCACACTTAAGGATTATTTCTATCGGAAAGAAAAAAAATGACACTAAGACAGTGGTAATAAATAAACATGAGGGAGGAAGAAAGGAATGACGTAGTGGAGGACTATTTTAGTTGTTGGGTGTGTAGTCATAAATCCCATGGACAGAGAGCCTGGTGGGCTACAGTCCATAGGATCACAAGAGGTGGACATGACTTAGCAACTAAACCACCACCACCATGAGCAACTCGGAGTCCTCAACATCCCTGACTTATATTCAAGTAGGGGGAAGACACGAAGTGAATACAATATGTAAGTGCGATGTGTGAGATAGTGGTGTTCCTGGAAAAAATGAATACATAAATAAAGCCTGGAAGTGGGATATGAGACAGTAGAAATTTCAGATCCACTGGGCGAGAAGGCCCCTGCGGCTTAACAATAAAGGCCAGAAGGAAAAGAGAGCGATGCCCACAAGGACACCTGGGGGAGAACACTGATTACAGAGGAACAGGGACCATCGGAGCCCCGAGGCAGGGCTGTCCTCAGGTTGCCCAGAAGAAAGGAGGCCACTGCGGCTGGAAAAGACGAAGCAAGGTCAAGGTCAGAGACAGATGTGCCTGGACTCCCTGGCTAGGGAGGAGAAGGGCTTTTTCCTGGATGCTAGAAGACCCTAGAGGGATTCTGAACTGACGAATCACAGATCTATACTACATTTCTAAAGGATCCCTGCTGGACTTGAGAGGATGCATCTTCCTAAAGGAAGATGCAGGAAGAAAAGTGAAGATGGTGGGGGTCTGGGCCCAGGCAGAAGCAGTGAGATGGGAGGAGTGGCTGAATTCTGGACACACTCTGAAGACAGAGTCAACCAGTTTTGTGGTGAGACCAGCTCTGGGGGTGGGGTGGGGGTGGGAGAGAGAAGTCGAACAGGATCTCCAGGTCTCTGGCCTGAACAACTCTAACAAAAGGGTTGTCATCGGTTAAACATTAATTTGAACATGAGAGCAGGTGGTAATGAACCACAAACATTTGACTTGGATATTTCAATCAAAGGGTAAGGAAGTGGCCCCTGGGGTCCATCCAATGGGTATTAGGAAAAGGACCAGGGAATCCTTAAGTGTGATTTAACTGTAATTACAGGAGAGAGGCGTAGGCGGAGCATTTGAGGCTGAGTCAGAGACAGGCAAGAAAACAGATGAAGGCGAGCACGGTTCCCCAACCTCAGCAGAGGGACCACATTCATTTGGGTCAGCAGTTGACCTGGAGAGAGACTGGGACCAGCCATGGCATGCAGGCAAGGCAGGCTGGAAGGGACAATCGTGGACAGCAGAGACAGGGTCTGAGAAAGAAAGAAAGGGCCACTTTGGAAAGCCTCAACCTCCAGCAAGAAGAATGACGGGATAGGGGCAAGAAGGAACTGAAATGAAACGAAAAATATAGAAAAGCAAAAGGATGAGGATGACTTAAATCAGAGCGGCCTTAGGAGGCGGGGAAAGGTTAAGCACAGAAGGACAGAAACAGGTGGGAGGAGGTAAGTGGCTCTCAGGAAGCTGGTGGGGTCTGAGAAAGAGCTACCTACATCCAACTTCAAAAACACAGTGTGTTCCCTGTGCTTTTCATGTTCAACAAAAGAAAGACCTGACCCTGCTTAACGATCAGCTTTGGCTTGGAGAAAAAGGACCCTAGAGTATGTGGATTCTTCATTCCTCTCAGGCCACTCAATATAACACGTTAGATATTAAAGCCATGCCTTTAAAAATCCTATTTTTAATTTCCCAAGAGCTGAAGCTGAGAAGCAATTACTAAGGGAAGCCAACCCCTACAACCTGTCTTGTATTCAATGGGGGAAATGAAGCCAAATGTCCTATTTAAACTAGTTTCAAAACCATTATTTTCTACCTACCTCAAGGGGGTATTAGGCATTAATGCATGACAACAATCCTAAAGTGATTTGGCTCAGAGAGGCAATAAATTGATAGCTGGCTTAACTATACACATGTTTAGAAAGAAAACAGAAAAATCCCTCATAGTCCCTGATAGTCATGAGGTCATTTTTTGAATCTGGAATTCAGGCAGAACTTTAACAGTCTCTACATGACAAACTCTGCTGCTGCTGCTGCTGCTAAGTCACTTCAGTTGTGTCCGACTCTGTGTGACCCCGTAGACGGCAGCCCACCAGGCTCCCCCGTCCCTGGGATTCTCCAGGCAAGAACACTGGAGTGGGTTGCCATTTCCTTCTCCAATGCATGAAAGTGAAAAGTAAAAGTGAAGTCACTCAGTCGTGTTTGACTCTTAGCGACCCCACGGACTGCAGCCCACCAGGCTCTTCCATCCATGGGATTTTCCAGGCAAGAGTACTGGAGTGGGGTGCCATTGCCTTCTCCGATGACAAACTCTAGTGGTCGCTTTTATTTTACTTTTGAAAATAAATATACATATATATTATATATAAATATTTGAATGCTACGTATATGTATTTGGCTGCTCAGTCACATCTCACTCTTTCGGATGCCATGGACGATAGCCCGCCAGGCTCCTCTGTCTACAAGATTTTCCAGGCAAGAATACTGGAGTGGGTAGCCATTCCCTTCTCCAGGGGATCTTTGTGGCCCAGGGATCGAACCTGCATTGCAGGCAGATTCTTTACCATCTTTGCCACCAGAGTTTTTTTTAATGCTTTGTTGGCTATTTGCTTTTATTTTTCCTTTTAGACTTCCCTGATGGCTCAGACGGTAAAGCATCTGCCTACAATGCAGGAGACCCAGGTTCAATCCCTGGGTTGGGAAGATCTCCTGGAGAAGGAAATGGCAACCCACTCCAGTATTCCTGCCTGGAAAATCCCATGGATGGAGGAGCCTGGTAGGCTACAGTTCATGGGGTCGCAAAGAGTCAGACATGACTGTGCAACTGTACTTTCACTTTCTCTTTTTTACCTGAATTTCACTTTAAAATAGAAACTCACATATCATGTGTACTTGGTTCCATAAAAAACTCCAAGGACCCATTTTACCCACAATTAGACAGCCTCTAGTTCAAAAATCTTTATTTTAAGCATCAGAGAACAGGTCCAAGATGGCAAAGAAAAAAAATCCAAGAAGAGTCCCTTTCCTTTTTCCTGGGTCAAAAAACTTCCTCAATAATAGTTTGAAAATGTGAGTTAAGTTTTAGTTGACCCCCTCTGGCTCCTCAAGCTGGCTCGTTGCCTTCCGGCTGCCCAAGCAGGATATGTAATATCCAATTTGGGATTCTGAGGACTCCAATTTCCTTGGGTCACACTTAATGAACATATCTTTCTGTGAATCAAAATTCCTATTCATTTATTGCATCTACCCAAAACTAAATGGGAAGAAAGGGTCCGGACCTAACCATGATGTCCACCCCCGTCACCATCGGAATGAATGAAAGGGCTCTTTGTTTATTCTACAGACATTTGTAACCATGTGCTATTAAATTTAATTGCTTTGTTACTGCTACGACTCTATTTTTTTCTCACTTAAATCAAGCCTCAAGTCTTTCTCATGTGTTACTTACCTCACTAGTTCTAAAAATTATTCGATAGTTGTAGGGAGATCCATTTTCTTTCGTTTCTTCTGGTTTTTCCCTTCGAATGCTCACAGCCACTGGACCAAGATTCTCATCGGCCCCAAAATAGTTCCAGTGTTCTTAGGTACAATAAGACAAAACAAAATTAGAATATTTACAGCTCACTAAGAATGGTCATATGCTGCTTACTATTTACATCACTCAGAAATTTTATCAATAAAATATAAACATATTTAATAAAAATCAATATCCTTCACTGAATTATAAAAGTAAAGACTGAGCAATCAATGTAGGTTTAGTCTCAGAGGTGGTAAGACAACAGAGGTGGCCTGCTGAGTTTTTTTTTTACTACTCTGAGACTCACTACTTCACTTTAAAAAAGAAATTTGTGTTATTGCCCTATAAACAGGCTATACTGTATCAGGGCTTTCTACCTTTTATAAAAACTGCATCAACTAAAAACCACATCAACCAAACCGCTGCCCCCCGCCCAAACCTACAGAGAACAAAGTTTGAGGATAGACGGATTTCCTGCAGATTAAAAAAGATTTCCCTAGGGACTTCCCTGGTGGTCCAATGGTTAAGACTCCATGATCCCAATGCAGGAGACACAGGTTCAATCCCTGTGTAAGGGAATATCCTGCATGCTGCACAGGATGGCCTAAATAGATAAATAAAACAGATCTCCCTGGACTAGAGAGGGGAAAGAGGTCTGAGAGTTACTTGGCAGCATTCTGCTCCCACATGGCCCAGGGTAAGACAGAGTTCTTAGCTCAGAGGAAAGAGCTTCAAAGTGCCCCTGGAAGGCAGAAGCCCACACCCAGGGCTTTGGGCCTCACCAATGGGTCCTGCATAGTAAGCATCAGAGGCATCCAGCAGAGCCGCTGCATCTGGAGGGATGTGAGGGCTGGGATAAGGGCCTCTCCTAGGCCACCAGTGTGGCCAGGTGACTAATGGCAACTCAGGACCCTCTCCTCAATGTCTGGCATTTCTCCAGACTTCAAACTTTAGAACAACCTTGGGGGTGGGGGCAAGTGTCCAAATGACTGGTGTTGACTTTATCTTCCTCCTAACAAGAAGGAACGCTGGGGTCAAAAGTAAATTAATTTACAGAAAAGGTAAAAAGTGCTATTTACTTACTGTACACCTAAAAATTAAACTTGTTGATACAGACAAAAGATGTTCACAGATGAGAAAGTAAAAAAAAAACCAAAAAACAAAATACATGAAAAGTTAGAGTAGATAACTTACTTTTCAAACCTCCCAAATACTTATTTACATTGCCCTATTTCATTTATATGTGATATGATTAAATGACTGAGTTGTGACATGGTGGGTTATTCTCATACAAAATACATCAATATTTGAAAATACATGTTATTCTCATATATAATATGTATTTGAAAATCCATTAGAATAATAAGAAAAAAAAGCATAAAATATCTAATCATTTAGTTCTAAATTTAGGTAATACATATGAAAATGCTTTGCAAGTACCAGAGAATAATTATTTAAAAAAAATCATTAATACCGTGAGCTATCTAAGAATATTATCACAATCCATGGAAATTCAAAATACGGGAAATACAATGGGAACACAGGCAACAAGCATTTCATATATGGACAGCTGATAAACAACCCAATAAACATCACAAAATCCATGTNAGAATAATTATTTAAAAAAAATCATTAATACCGTGAGCTATCTAAGAATATTATCACAATCCATGGAAATTCAAAATACGGGAAATACAATGGGAACACAGGCAACAAGCATTTCATATATGGACAGCTGATAAACAACCCAATAAACATCACAAAATCCATGTACAAACACTTATGTACACCCTCAAAGCATAGCACGTGAGAATCACACTCAGAGGTTATTTACTCTTACTTTGCACATAATTTTAATAAGCGTGGCTGTCTGGTCTTCAAGCCCACAGCTTGATTTCAGAGGTGTGATAATTCCAGATGTTGACAAAGTCCAGAGTGTAGGGCTGATAGAAACTTGCATGCAGACAGCAATGGGAGAGACAACTGACAATAAGGAAGAAAACAAAAAGGGAAGAGATAGAAACAGGATAAAAAAGTGGATGCGAACTGAAAGAGCAACAAGACAGCAGTCTGGGGACATTTACTGAAGGAGCAAAGGGCTTCGCACGCTTCAGAACTTCAGAGACCATTTTATCCCTGATGGACATGTCAAAGATGACCATGACATTCATTATATCCTGTTCATGGACTCTACCCCTGACTCACCAGAAACTCCCCAAACACATCCCACAAAGCTCAGGAAGGGCAGGTGAGACTGCTAGTCTTTGCTGGTGGAGAAATTCACAAAGACATGGGGTCAATACCCATCACCGTCAGTAACCTCCACTCCTCCTCAAGCTGCCTGGTTAGCTCTCGCTCCCCTTCTCCTCTGCAGATATTTCAAATATTCTCTGTTCTCCTTCAAACTCCCCCTCATCTACTTTCTCTCAATCTCGGCAGATAATGCTGTCCACATCACAAAGAAAAGAAAGAGCCCTTTCAGAAGCAACTATCTCACTTTTCACCATCACTCATAGACACTTACCTGGATCCAGACTTTTACTTCCTTTGCTTTATAATGTAAACCCAGTCTCTCCTGAAATTCTAGCCTCCACTCAGTTCCACCTTCCCAGGGACACTGATGCCCAATCACCCTCCCTGTATCTGCAACGTGACCTCTCTGCCTGCTCATTCCCATCACCATTCAATCAGGCTCAGGCCTCCTTTATCTTTAACCGCAACACTTGCCCCTCAGTTCCTTACCTACCTCCAGATTACCTCCCCTTCTCTTTTCTTCCACTGGAAACTTCCTGAATGAGATACCTGATTCTTCACTTTAGGATTCCTATCACCTGACTTCCACTGCACCGTCACCAGTCAGCCATGAAGGTGGAACAAACAGAAACTCTGGGTCCTTCTCTTGTCCAAACTCCTCATAACTTGCCAATGGCATTTCCTTTTGTTTCCCTCCTAAAAACACTCTTCTAAAAAGTGGCTTCTCTGAAACCAGCCTCTCTAGGTTTTTCTTCCACTGGCCCCGGCTCTTCTTACTCAAATTTCTCTTTCTCTTCCCATCTAGACTCTTCTGTTCTCTCCCAACGCTGATTACTCTCAAGAGTCCATATGTCCACTCCAGACATCTGCGAGCCCTAGATCTTCACATTTAAATGATGCCCCATTCTTTACCAAATAAAACTCGCGATTTCTTTGTCCCATGGCATCTGTAAAAGTGAACCTATCACCTTCCACACGAACTGATAAGCTCTCCCTGCAACCCTGGTTTGAGTAACTGCTGCCACACTCCTCTAGCTGCTTATGCCTGACCCCCTGTCATGCCCGCTGAATTCCAGCTCCTAAAGAGCTCTGAGATCCACCTGCTTTGCCTCCATCCCACTGCCACTGGTTTAGACACATCATCATTCGCCCGGATGTTTGTGAGTTTTCTGACAGATTAGCTTTTCATGACTGGCCTCTAAGATGCAAGCCTGACCGTCACCATTCAGTTTCAAACCCTCCGCTGCTTTCCCACCAGTCCTTGGATACTACTCAAGCCTTCTCAAGGGCCCTCGTGGCCTGTCACCAGCCTGTCATTCCAGTTTCAACCTGGACCTTTCATCCGTCTAAACTCTGAACTTGTCAACTCATTGTGCCTGTCTAGGACATTCCACCAACTAACTCCTCTTTACTTGACTAAGTCCTTGCATCCTTCAGGGCTGCATCTGAAATATTATTTAGACATCTTCTCAAACAGTGCTTGAAGACTGCAGCAAAATGAAAGTGTGTACCTTGCATAGTAGTGGTAAAACTTTATTTTAGGATTGGTAAGAGAAATACAAATTAGGGAAACCAAATAATACATTGTAACTGCAAAAATTTAGAAAGGTTACTACAGAAAAACATGAATTTATGAAAGTACAAATATTGAACTCAATCATTTTAGTATAAATTGGCAGGTAATACAGTATTATTTAAAAAGAAACTAATCCTACCTAAAAATGAAGAAGGCTGATTTTAAAAAATGAATCATTTAAACTTTTTTCTGTGTCATCATCAAGCCCTGGCTAGATCTTTGTGTGCTTTTTCCTGGCTGCTGAAGAAGTCCTTCTCTGAGCTGAAGGAATGCTGATGAGACCATTTATAAACTAACTTCTAACATTTTCTTCAGACTCTGTGTTCAAAAAATCCATCGCTGGTTTGATAACTCTGAGAAGATCTTTTAAAAATTTATATGTGTGTTTGTTCTGGAACATCAATCTTCTTTTATTGAAAAAGAGCTCTAGCTGTTATTTCCAAGCAAGCATTTCCATTTGGCCTTCATCTATTTCAGTTCCATCAATAGAGATGGAGATACTGCTCTGGTTTCCTGTGTTAAATTCACTACTGTCATGATCAGACTCTGCTTGTTCAAAAAGTCTTTCAACTTGAGTAAGAATTATTCTTACAATAAATGCCTTGTTTTTCGGTCCACCATCCTTTTTTTTTTTTCCTGTTCCTGAGGATTACAAAACTATAGAAAAAAAAAAATTCTTCTGATGTGAATACAACTTTTTCACTTCAACATTCAAATGCAAAGTGTAATTTGCCAACAGAGAAGTTTGGTTCAGCAAATTACCTTCAACTCAGTTTTTGAGTCTTTAAACTTTTCAAGACAAATGACTTGAGCTCAAAGTAACTAAAAAAAACTAAAAGCTAGCCTTTTAGGATCCTGAGGCTGGTCCTTCAGGCCACTCTTGCTGCTGCCTGTCCTTCATGTTCACTCGACTACACTGCTTTCCTCTTGGGACCATAGGCTCGGGGTAGCACGCTGCACTGGCTCCACGCTGCAGCATGCATATTTCTTCCCATCAGCCATGTATGGGAAGCACCTCCACCCTCTGCTAGCGCCATGGTGTCCATCAAACGCAGAGATCTCTTCCAGTCATACCTATAATCAGCTTTGTCTTTTGTAGGGTGGAGGGACGGAAGGGGGAGAGAGGGTTCAAGCATGGGGGAGATGCAGATGATAAATGCTCAAGAAAGGCCAGGAATCCGTTGATGATGAAAGACGAAGGAAGGAAAGGGGAGGAAAGAGGGGCTGGAGAATCGAGTAGGGTAGATAAATCTGCTGATGGATGAATTGAAATACGGGGATTACATTACCAAAAATAATGATATTTCCGTGCCAGCATACTGGAATGCCAAAACCCAGTACTGCAACCACTACATTAGAATAATATAATGCAGTGAGGTGAGGCACTTTGCCAAGCACTCTAATAGTCATGTCAACTAAGAAAATATAGACATTGCCTTCTTTTTCACAGATGTGGCAATTATGATTTAGAGAAAATAAGTCACTTGCCAGCCACAACCAGTACACAGCAACACCAGAACTCAAACATATTAAGTATCAATTCCAAAGCTCATTTGCTTAGCATTATCCATAATGTTATCTTCCCAAACATTTCTAAAATTGTATTATGAATAAAAATAGTTAAATAAAATGTGATGTCTAAAGGGACTGACTAGCCAGATCACACAGAAGGCTTTATTTCCTGATGTACTATATTGTCAAGGTTTCACTGTGTTTAAAGGGAGAAATATTCATATTTTATCCACATAGTGGTGATTCCCCTCACCTTCAGTTTTAGTTTTCATCTTTAGCACCTAAACAAAATTTTAACCTCAGTTTTTATTAGTTCTGGTTCTTACATTTAAACAAGGATGGTACAAAGAACACCATGAGTAGTTCTATTACTAGAACATTCCACACAAAAAGCCATATTTCTGGCTGACACAGTCACAATAATAAATAACAACACTTTCACATTCTTAGAGAGGGAACATAGTCAATAGTTCAAAGCTCCAAATGATAGATCAAGTACAGTCACATTACCCAGTTATGAGCTGCAGATAAGGATGTGTGCACAAGGCATAAAAAGTTAAAAAGCCTGGCATTTTAATTGCAAAGAAGGAAACAAAAATAAAGTCACAAGAGTTACAGGGCTTCAACCAACAATTTTTGGATTGCTTATACTGGTTTTCATAATATTTGCAGATTTCACATTAGCATTTCACTTGTACATTTCCAGAGACCAGCATAATCTGGACTGTTTGTAATTATGGACAAAAATAAATCTTTTTAATATATAATTTTTACAATTATAAAGTGAAAGTTGCTCAGTTGTGTCTGAGTCTTTGTGACCCCATGGACTATATAGTCCATCGAATTCTCTAGGCCAGAATACTGGAGNAGACCAGCATAATCTGGACTGTTTGTAATTATGGACAAAAATAAATCTTTTTAATATATAATTTTTACAATTATAAAGTGAAAGTTGCTCAGTTGTGTCTGAGTCTTTGTGACCCCATGGACTATATAGTCCATCGAATTCTCTAGGCCAGAATACTGGAGTGGGTAGCCTTTCCCTTCACCAGGGCATCTTCCCAACCCAGGGATCAAACCCAGGTCTCCCACATTGCAGGTGGATTCTTTACCAGCTGAGCCACAAGGCGCATGGCTTAAAATATTTCTTTAGAATTGTCAATTTAGAAATTTAAATAGGGGAAATAGACTGATACATAGAAATAAAAGAAACAGCAAATAAAACAGCTACTATCTCAGGCCTCAAGAAATAAGCAACAACACTTCTGAATGGAAAAATGGTCCTTGGTAGGGCTGGAGTACATTTCTTCACTGCTGGTGACACCACGAGTTGGTACCAACCATTTTAGAAAGCATTATAGCAACATATGTTAAACTTATCAAAATGGTCACATGCTAACCTTAATTACCCTAAATGACTCTGTAGAAGGAGAAATGAAACTCTTCCATTTCCTCTAAAAAAGGCATCTTAATTCACTGTACGACAGGGGTCCTAAAGATACTACTAAGCAGACATACATGGGCCTCACCTATTAGCAGGTCAAAGAATGGAATGAAAACAGCTTTACTAGCTGGAATCAAAATCATTTCACCACTTTGAATATTTTAAATTCTTTTTTCCTTAAAATAGTCTACCTGGTGGGCTACAAGTATGTCAGCATCAGTGCAGTCAACATCATAAATTCTACCCTCAGTATTTCCATTAGACAGAGAATCTAGATGCAACTGGGAAAACCACTCAGCACAGCACATGCTTCTGTTGAGTTCAAACATATGCTTTGTTTTCATGCAACTTACAACATCTAAATATGACTGACAACTAGGTTAGAAAGAACAGATCTAAAAGAATTAAATGAAAAAGAAAACACAAGCAACAACAGTATATTCTTCTTTAAAAATGAAAACACAGATTTGCCAAAGTGGAGGTAATAGGGATTCATGTGTTTGAAGAAGGGCTCTTTCTGAGAAGAGCACCACTCAGAGGTTCCATCTCTGGTCCCCAAAGGGCTCATCCTAATTATAAGGGTGGAGGTTCCATGAGAACTAAATAGCCTGGGACTTTGCATCGTAATCAAAAGCAGGTCAGAGTAATGGATGGGGACATTTACACAGGACTGGCCACAGTACAGAATTCTGTCCCGAAGCATTCCACTAAACTTGTAATTATGGTTGTGTAAGAGTAATTGTCCACATTGTGCACAGTTCTCTGAAGTTCCAATTCTTCTTTCCATAGGTAGCTCTTAAAAATTAGGGTGGTCTATTTGACAAAATTATATCATGTTGTTAGGCTTAAAGCCTCACATGACTAAGCAGCCCTCAGAAGCCCCCCAATCTGTCAATAAAAAGTAGACTTTAACAAGAGTAAGGCTGTCACTAATGAATTGCATTCAAATGATGAAAGGAAAAAGTACAAAGAAAACTCTATTTGAAACAAAGGAAAAGCACTATCACTGTCAAAATGGGAGATTTTTAATTGATTATTATCTATGACAAATAGCCAATAATTCTATTTAAATAAGTCAGTCTTATTGTGATCAATGAAATTGAAACATTTTGGACCTATAATAAATATTCTAAAATAAAATCTGCAAATAGGCAAAGTAGCCAAGAAAATGTTAAACACTACACAGTCTTAAAATAGGACTAGAATCTTTCTGGCCTAAGCTTTCTTAAGAACAATTTGGCAATACAAATCAAAGTTCCCATAAAATTCACAACATTTCACTTACAGTACTCTACCTTACATAAATAATTGGACATGTGGGGGACAAGTTACATAACAAGAGCATTTATGTAAGGTCAGCGGCTTTTAAACTTGTCTATGGAAAGAAATTAGGGGGTTCATGAACTTGAATGAAAAAAATTTTTATCTTTATTTTCACTACCTTCTAAAGAAATGTAGCATTTTCATCAATCATAAATGGAGTCAACCAACTACAGTAACATCAGCTGCACCTGTGACTTTGACACCTACAGAAACCAAGAGATGTTTTCATATCATATTACTGTTATTGTAGACATATCAAAATATCAGTTATTCTCATCACAGCTTTGAAATTATGGTAGTTATCAGAACTGATGCTAGATCCTTTTGTTAATGTAATAAAATATAATCATCTATGTTAGTACATCACAAAATTTTTAATACTCTTGCAACTGTAGTTTAATATGCCTGGTTTGCTTTGTACTTTTATGCACTTAAAAACATTAGTCCAAGGAGAGTCCATAGGTTTCACCAAATTGCCAAAGGGTTAAGTGCCATCCTAACTGCCCAAAGGTCATCCTAAGTACCAAAACACTTAGGATGACATGATATAAGAATTATTTATAAAAAGGAAGTAGAAAACTTGAATTTAATAACATCTGGAAGACTTTAAATAAACAATGGCAAAGCCAATCATGGAACCATGAAAAAATATATAGAACTATTTAATGACCTTTATCTTGTTTAATTAATGAGTATATATGTATTAAAAAAGAAGGAAAGTAACTAATAATCACACATGAATAATTGCCTTAGTTTCTATAGTTGCTAATTTTTCTGTAACAAATATACATCTTTTGTAATAGGAAGATTTTTAAAAGTATAAAAAAAGTATTTCTACAAATATGGCAATTTTTATAAAAAGGGTTTACAAATGGTCACTGAGTAAAAAGAGTATTTTAAAAGGTTGCATATTATTGTAACTTTTCAGGCTTATTGTTAGTTCGTACTAATTTAAAAGCCAGCTCAGGGGAAAAAAAAGTATTTACTATCCAAGTGAAAGAAATTACAATGAAATACCTGTCTCTAACTCAATGTCTTTATATATTAAAAACAACAACAACAAAAATCCCAAACCTTCTGTACCTCCTTATCAGGGACATTGCAGCAAGATGTCTGTGTAAAATGCTTTTGAAATATTTGAAAGGAAGTCCCCCAGAAACAGTCAGAAGTTGAGTCAAGGTAGGAGTCACCGTAGCTCACGAGGGCGAGACCATGCCATGTGTCTCAAAAACTCAGTAGAGCCACCTGCTCCATGAGAAGATGAGCAAAATAATTGGTAGGATAAAAGAAATGTTTGCTGAGCACCAACTTTTTTGGTTGAAATTAACAATGAGGTATGCATTTGAAAAACAGGTGATGAGCTTTATCATGTTATCAGCTTGTATTGAAAATAACAGATCTAAAAGGGCCCTTATGTCCTTGAGACTGCAAAACAAAGAATAGAAATTCTTTGGGAAACAGAAATCAGTAGCATGGCATTCGCTCTGATGTATTTTGACACAGAAAGTTGAGGAAGCTTTCCCATTTCTATGTGGATGGTTCCCATGTTAGCTGCTGTTACTGACTGTACCTGAAGGTTTTCTTTTTCCTATTTTATCTTGACTGCTTCTGGACTGACAGAAAAGTTGTAAATATAGTGCAAGGAGCTTCCATACACTTACTCCTTGGAAGGAAAGTTATGACCAACCTAGACAGTGTACTTAAAAAGCAGAGACATTACTTTGCCAACAAATGTCCGTCTCGTCAAGGCTATGGTTTTTCCAGTGGTCATGTATGGATGTGAAGAGTTGGACTATAAAGAAAGCTGAGTGCAGAAGAATTGATGCTTTTGAACTGTGGTGCTGGAGAAGACTCTTTAGTCCCTTGCACTGCAAGGAGATCAAACCAGTCCACTCTGAAGCAGATCAGTCCTGGGTGTTCATTGGAAGGCCTGATGTTGAAACTGAAACTCCAATATTTTGACCACCTGATGCAAAGAACTGACTCATTGGAAAAGACCCTGATGCTGGGAAAGATCGAAGGCGGGAGGAGAAGGAGATGACAGAAGATGAGATGGTTGGATTGCATCACTGACTTAATGGACATAATTTGGGTAGGCTCCGGGAGTTGGTGATGAACAGGGACGCCTGGCGTGCTGCAGTCCAAGGGGTCACAAAGAGTTGGACACGACTGAGCAACTGACCTGAAGTGATCCCTAACCCAGTCTCCCCCAATGTTATTATCTTATATAACTACATACCATACAATCTTCATTAATCAGAAATCAGGGAATTAATATTCTAATACTCAAATTTCTCTAGTTTTTCCACTATACCCTTTTTGTTCTGAAATCTTACTCATTATCCCACATTGTATTTAACTGTTCTTACTCTGCCTTAGTCCCCTTGCAGTCTGTTACAATTCCTTACTTTTTTGTGACCTTGACATTTTTGAACAGTATTTACCACTCAACTTGGATGTGTCTGTCTGGTGGTTTCAGGTAATTAAACTAAGGTTAGCTCAGTTGGTAAAGAATCTACCTGCAGTGCAGGAGACCTAGGTTCGATCCCTGGGTTGGGAAGATCCCCTGGAGGAGGAAACGGCAACCCACTCCAGTATTCCTGCCTGGAAAATCTCATGGACACAGGAACCTGGTGGGCTGCAGTCCATGGGGTTGCAAAGAGTCAGGCACGACTGAGCAATTAACACTTATGCATTTTGGGGAAGAGAACCACAGAAACGATGTAACCTCAGTGTATCATTTCATAAGCTTCATGATAGAGACCATGATAGAGTTCCTTCTATTAAGGTGGCATGTACCAGTTTGTTTACTGTAAGTCACTCTCATTCTTATGATTTACAAGTATTTTGGTGAGAGATACTTTGAGATGATGTAAATCCTGCTTCTACTCTTGTTTCTTCTCAAGGTGTCATCCACTGACTTCAGCAACTATCACTTGTCTAAGAAGGTTTACAACAGTAAAAATTAGTCTCCAGAATGGTGTTTTGGGTTTTTGGGGATTAATTGGTGGTCTTGGTTAATTTCCACAAAACCACCATGACCACACACAGACTTGTCAGTGGTCTCATTTCCTGAAAAGAGAGGAAAAGGAACTGCAACATATTATTCAGTGTCCAGACTGTAACACAAGGTCATATACACAGAGGGCCCGCCCTGCGTCTACCTGATGCTATGAATACAAGACACACTGGCTCCCCAACTCAATAAATGCTGTACTTTGCATAAGTACCAAACATTCCAATTATGAAATAATTGCTGAGCCTAGCCTAATCTGTTGTGGTCTTGCCTTCAAGGATTGCTTAGACTGGTTATAAACCAGGGCACCATAGAAAGTGTTGGGCAGAAACTGGGACACAGAGTGACTGAACAGTGATGGGAAAGCACCTGGACCTTTAGGAAGAAGGGGGTTACTCAGAAGCCCAGGAGAGGCAGGAAGACCACCCAACCTGATGCACGGACGGGAGAAGAGGCAGCTCCATGCAGGAGGGGAGTAGGCTAAACCTCTCCCAACCCGGCACCCATGTGGGCTGGTATTGAGCACTGAGTTCACTACCCTCTTGGTCCATACACTCCTCCCTGCTAGAGTCTCACCTACTTTTCCAGTGCCAGCCCTCACATCCCCCCTGGAAGGTGAGACCAGCTGGGGGGAAAAAGACACACAGTGCTGCAGGGAAGCCTGCCACCTACACCAGTCTGCCTTGGCCTCTGCGGCAAAGATCAATGGACCAAGGAAAACCAACATCATAAAAGGAAAAAAAAGACAAACAGAGAATCCAACTCAGAAGATACAGATCATGCAAGGGAAAAAAATGAGAAAAAATTATTTAAATGAATACCAATGGAGAAATGTGGGGTATATAAAATAAGGATAAACTATTAGAACCATAACTACAGGAAAACAAAAATAATGAATTCCTGGCAAATAAAACTACGATTACTAAAATAAAATGAAAGGACTGGAGAGTAGAACACAGAGAGGTACATATCAATTTCTGAACCAAAAGATAAAACATATAAATAAAAAGAGATTGAAATTATGAAAGAAAAAAAAGGAGGATAAAACCAAATAAATCCATCATCTATCAAAATGGAGTTCCAGGTAGAGGAAATAATAAAAGATTTTGTTAAGTGGTTTTTAAAAATAAGGAAAACTTTTTTCCCTGGTGGTCCAGTGGTTAGGATAGTTGGTGCTTTCACTGCTGGGGACTAGGTTCAGTCCCTGGCTGGGTAACTAAGAGCCTACAAGCTTCATGGCACAACTACCCACCGCCCCTCACCAAAAAAAAAGACCAGGAAAAAAATTAATGTCCTAAAGCTTCTCATTTGTCTTAACAGTACTCAGGGCAAGCTACAAATACCATGAAGGCAGGTTTATTTGCTTTTGTTCTCCTCCAAGCACCATAGCTGACCCAGACTAGATGCTTTAAAAATACCATGCAATAAATGAATAAATGTATGAATGTGCAGTTGTTAATTTTTAAAACTACTTAAGAATATTAAGGGCACTGATTAATAGGAAATTGGGTAATAAATCTGTATGTAAGAAATACATAGGTACACAAAGTACTATATATAAATAAGCAAACAATAAAGATCTATTCTATAGCACAGGGAACTATACCCAATATCTTGTAATAATTTATAATAGGAAAAAATCTAAAAAAGTGTATCTATCCATACAAATGTACGTATAACTGAATCACTTTGTTGTACACTTGAAACCAACACAACAATGTAAATTAACTATACTTGAATTTAAAAACAAGAGTGACAACAAAAAAGAAAAAATAAAGAAGATCATAATCAAATACTGAGATTAGGAGATCGATTACTACCTCCAACTTCGCATTGTTAACTTTCATAGTAAGCATGTATATCCTTTTGTTTGATTTGTTTATCGTCTGCTTCCCTCCACCAGAATGTAAGCTCCATGAAGGCGTTTCATTTTTATTTCTCACTCCAAGCGTCCTACACTATGCTGAGTATGATGAAGGCACTCATGCATACGTCGTGGTCCCAGACATGCAATACTTAGTGTCTCTCTTTCAGAAATGGCTCACAACAAATTCAGCCACAAGAAATGCAATTATCTGAGAGTCTCCGGCTGTAGTATCTTCGTATCTTCTGTAGTTTTCCAGTCCTGGGCAGCCCCAGGACTGAGTGTGCCTGGAGGGGAACTGACTGCCCAGCAAGGAGCCACTCTATTGCTCCCTTTTGTTTCACGGCATTGGCTGAGATTTTGTCACATGTCACAGTGAGCTGAGGCTCCCCCTGCCCACTTTCGTTTCTTCTCCCTTTCATAGTGTCAGACCTATACTGTGGACTGAAGACCTTTCCTGATAAAGAAGAGGGGAGAGGAAGGAGAATTTAACAGGCATGGTCCCAGGTCCCTAACAAACCACTTGTCTGCCAATACTGTCCCAGCATCTGCTTCTCAGAGGACTTGATCAATAAGGTATCTGTTACATGATTAAATCATATCAACACAATCATGTAAGATGCAAATTGCTCTGTGATTAGACTGGTGTATTTGGCAAAGACAAGAGGATGAATTTTGAGCAGGGAGGACCGGAGATGAAGAGATTAAGACAATGGCCAAGAATCGCATCAAAAGGCAACGAGAGCTTGAAGTAACAGACCTGGGACTGGGACACAGAGAACAGGAAATCAGCGACAATGTGGAGGGAGATGCAAGAGGCCTTCCCAACTGACTGGAGGTTCACATCAATGAAGAGAGGCATCAAAGAGGCTTCCGTGTCTCAAATCCCAGAGACTGATGATAATGGTGGCATTTACAGCAGGAGGGCAATGATGAGGGTAGGCTTGTTCAGGGGGAGAAATGGAGAAGCAGCCAAAATTTGTGGCCCAGGTTTCAAGCTGCCGGCTAGATAACCAACCAAGTGGAAGCAGGTAAAGGCTGGTGAGGAATGTAGCCAGAACTGAAGAAAAAGCCTGGGAACAGAGGTCTTTCATTTGGATATAAACATAGACTAATTACTTTTTCTAAAAAGAATGTTCTGAAATCATTCATTATAAAGGAAATACGTAAACTGTGCTAATCAGACAGAAACAGGAAAATAAAAGCCAAGTGGCTATAAATATGTTATTAATGAAGGTGGTACAGTTGAGCATCACATTTTCTTCTGGAAGGTGAAGTAAAACAGGAGATACAGGAAAAAAATAAATAAATAAAACAAGCAAACAAATAAAACACACCTATCATCAGAAAGGCAGGCATTTGGTAGCTACCAGAAAATAATTCCTGGCATCAAATTCTAAAATAAATTTCTCACGTGGAGCTTTCTAAAAGGCCGAAGGATGACAAAAAGGCCAGTATCTCCATCATCAGTTCATTGCAAGAGCACACTCTGTTGTTGTATGATTGGATCTTTATAAGATGACCTTGAATAAAGTCAAGTGTCTGAGCAAAGGTGGCCTTTGGACCATCTGGCTTGATTTTAAAAACTAAACAGAGAGGAGCAGTTGAGAGGCACATGCCCTTTTAATCAGCTCTCACAAGCCTCTGAACTGAGATGGCCCGGGGAATACGAACTCCTGGGTGCCTCACAGATCAGAGTTCAATCAGTGACAGGGCTTGGGAGATCACAGCCAAGAAAGCAGAGGATGCTTGTTTTCCAAAGAGCTAACATGCACACCTTTCTACCTAATGGCCTTGCTACCAGAAGCCCCGAGCAGGTAAAGAAACAGCAGCAAAACACTCCTAGATGAGTTTCTCAGGAAGTTATTTAGTGCCCCAAATCTCCCTGAAAAGGATTACATAACTAGAGAGCTGCCTTCAAACAAATAAAACACAGTTTATATGCTCTCAATAAAAAATGAAAGACACGGGCGTGAAAACAGTAAGTTATCATACATGAATAAAATCTTTCCCTATTAGTTTTGGCAGATATAAACTGTTAAGTTCAAGAACACAGAGCACAACATGCTTTAGGAGAACAGACTTGCTCACTCTGGAGTTTTATCCCATACTTGAAATACAACTGTTCACAAAAAACTAACCATAGACTAGTTATCCTTTCAGAATTCTGAGTTACAAGGCATTCCATAGTACTATATTCAAGCTTAATGTTGCTACAGCTACAGAAGAAACAAAATAAGCACAGAGTTTTACTAACAGGTTTAGGTATCCTCTGATGTTCTATATGTACCATACAATAATCCACTAAAACTTATGACAGGTAATGATGCACATTTAAAAACCCAAGCTTGCAGAATACTGCCTCATAACAAAACTGGAGAATATATCAGAGCACTAAAGTTGTCACTTCAAGTACAAATGCAGTTCAGAGTATATCTTCTAAAGAGATGGTAAAGATGGTTGATTAGAAGAGAATGAAAGGAAAATAAAACTGGACATTACAGTAGCAACCAAAATCCAACTAGGCCTCAAACTCATAATCCAGGAGCCCAGCATACTATTGAACTGTTCCACTTGACTTATATACATGTGAGTGTGCGTGTACAAACACACGTGTGGTGAGGTGGGGCGAGGCAGTGGTGTATAGGAGGAGGAAGGTGAACTGCAGAACAATCAAATCTGGTGGTTTCAAGTTATCAGAAGAGTAAGCAAGTGCAGAGCATTAGTGTTCATCTGTTCCAGGAAGGAGAAAATGTTCTTAGATGCTCTTTAGACCTGATAATGGCAGCTGCTTCTGGCCACTGGGCAGGAGGGGAAGGCCTGGCCCCATCACAGCATCTTCAGTAACCTGACTTTGAGAGTGACATCCCATCTGGCATCAGATGAGTCTATCAACACTGTTGATCAATGGAGCAGCAAGGAACATGACGGAAGCAACCCTTGGGCTGCTCTCTTTCCCATTAGTGTGCTGTTCCAGTGGGATTCAGGGAGGATGTGTCTCAGACCCTTGTACACGCAGTGCAGAACTGAAAAAGTCCTGTCCTGCTACTTTAATCATGGTGACTAAGTAAAAACTCTACACGAAATACATATGCACTCAAAGGGAGAGGCCCAGATTAATTCTGATGTTACTGTACGGCCTCATTTGTGCCTGTCTAGGAAGGATGTGGTTGCATCATTTGCACTTATCACAGTGACAACTTTGCCTTGGGGTCCTATGAGCATAATGTGAGGAGCTCTGCCTAAAGCACAAAGTAATAACATAACAAATGTTAGTTATGTTATTACCGTCATTTAATCCGTGGCGAGTTAGAACCATCATACGCACTGGCAAAACAGCAGAGAGAAGTGGAGAAGAGGAAGGACCAGAAAGAAGAAATTGACGGTTTGTTGCTTATTTCAACAGATGCATACAATGGGAGGATTGCTCTGCTGAGCCAGCAATGGACTGGGCTCATGAGACGGAGACAAATACCCTCTAAAGTCTAAATTTGCAAAATAATGAAGTTCATAAAAATAACGTAGTATTTAAAAAGTGATGGCAGCTTCATCAGTCAAAGGCAGTTAAATTTTACATATCATGTCAACAATACACACTTCAGTAATGCGAATTTTTCCCCCAGAGACTTAGCCTCAGTGAAACCAGGAATTCATTAAACCCAGTATCTGGTGATTAAGAGGCTGGACTGACAATCAGGTCAGAAGTGCTACTCCCTGTTGCTGGAAGAGAAATTACACTTGCCATGGATGTACCCCGTCAACAAGATGACTCTCTTCCAGGTTCTGATTAGGAAAAATGAGTTAGTGTACTAATTTCAGTGAATCAAGCTATGTATTAAAAATCATGACAGAATTAGTTGTCTAACTATACTATACACTGAAAAGGACAGCTATCACGTACATGTGGAATCTAAAATATGACACCAACGAACTTATCTAAGAAACAGAAACAGACGTACAGGCATAGAGAACAGACTTGTAGTTGCCCAGGGAAAGGGGGTGGCGAAGGGATGGAGCGAAAGTCTGGGATTAGCAGATGCAAACTGTTATATACTGAATGGATAAACAAGAGGTTCCTACTGTATAGCACAGGGTATATTCAATATCCCGTGATAAAGCATAATGGAAAAGAATATGAAAAAATGCATTTATGTATAAATGATTCACTTTTCTGCACAGCAGAAATTAATACATTGCAAATCAACTATACTTCAATAAAATAAATTTTAAGAAAAGTACAGATACAACATAAAGTTTATAATACACAGTTATAGTTTAAGGGGGTTAATTTCTGCTTCAAGTTATTCAGATCCACAATCTATTGTATCTTCTTTGTAACAAAGTTTCTACCTGATTTGAAAGTTTGTATGGCCCAAGAAAACACAAGCAGGTGCTCTCTGACACGGCCTTCCTGTACCAGTTTCATGTATTAACTATTGTTCTGTGTTTCTTCTGTAAACCCTGATGATAAATGCCTAATGGCACCAGCAGGCAATCTCTGGAGCCACACACACTTTCTGCTCCCACCAGCTGGACTCCATGCTGACTAAGAGTCAAACTGTGTCTTCCCAAACCAGTTCATGCCAGTGGACTTGTTACTGTAATTACGAAATTTAATTAAATATTATGAAAGTTTATGGAATATGACCACAAGAGATAAATCTTGTTTCTTATTAAAAACTAAATTGAAGGCTTTGGAAAGACTTCATAAAAGCAAGTCATTAAAAAGAAAGCTATTGGATTAGATGTGGGTAAGACCTATTAAAAAAAAGGGAGAAAAAAAATTTAAATCTAAGATACTGTAAGATTCAGAGTGTTTTGCTACTGTCTATGTTTATACTGTTAATACAATGTAGAATTCAAAATAGCAGAATTACTGTCAAAGAAGCACCCTTGGCCTCACCAAAATTTAGCAAAAAATATATTTATTATTATTACACAGTTTAGTGAAAATAAGATATTTTGAGTATGTATACTTTTGTAAGACTCCCTATCTTAATGATTTCTTCAACTAAACAGTTCCAATTATGCTAGCTAAGAGGGTATGGTCTGTCTATAAATAGAAAGAGGGTTTAAATAAGAAATTTCTTTGAATTAGTTCCTCTTAAATTTATGAAGTGTTATGACCTAAACTGGATTACTGTGGAATACAGGTGTTCACATTTTTGTTCCTTACTTTTGAAAGACAAAGTACTTTGAACAAAATTCTACCAGATTTAAAGATAAAAACACTCCCCTTCCTTTAGTCTAATATAGTAGAGAGCAGAGCAAACCAGTCAAGAACAGGACTCTGGTCAGACACCCCAAATGTGAAATCCTGGCTCAAATACTATTAACTTCAATGACAGCTTAACCACTGAAACCAGCCAAGCAAACCCCAGTTTTCTCATCTGGAAAATGCCTTCAATAATTATATCTATACCACAGGGGGCATGGAGACACTGAAATGAGAAAATACACGTCAAACCACATGGTAAGTTTCTAGTACACAGTAAGTGCTCAAAATGTTCATCATTAATGTGATTATATTACCTACAGCCCGATATCCTGGAATGTGAAGTCAAGTGGACCTTAGAAAGCATCACTACAAACAAAGCTAGCTGTAGGTGATGGAATTCCAGTTGAGCTACTTCAAATCCTAAAAGATGATGCTGTGAAAGTGCTGCACTCAATATGTCAGCACATTTGGAAAACTCAGCAGTGGCCACAGGACTGGAAAAGGTCAGTTTTCATTCCAATCCCAAAGAAAGGCAATGCCAAAGAATGCTCAAACTACCGCACAGTTGCACTCATCTCACACACTAGTAAAGTAATGCTCAAAATTCTCCAAGCCAGGCTTCAGCAATACGTGAACCGTGAACTTCCAGACGTTCAAGCTGGTTTTAGAAAAGGCAGAGGAACCAGAGATCAAATTGCCANAAAAAACATTTTAGATAAAATGTCTTTTGGGACAATATTTAGCCAGTTTTCAAGGTCAGTACTTATTTCATCTGATTTGTAAAAATGGATGAACCTCATTTTTACATATAATCTTGAGACACAAGGTACCAAGACATAATATACCAATGACATACCAAGCATTTTCTAAGACTCTGTGAAGAGTATATCAAGAAAATTAAGTAAAGACAGTAAGTCTGGGATAAGTCCTGAGCATCTATAGTTTAGTAAAACTTCTTTGGTAAGTCTGATATGCATTTTAAAAACATTAGCCAAAAAGATAATGCTAGATTCAAATTAAAGATGCAATGTTGCAGCCAAGTTTTAAATAATAAATGAAATCATGATTGATAACCCTATAGTGCTGTCAACTAATATCACCAAAGAACAACCACAACTCTGATAAATACAAAAAACCTCATCAGAATTATTTCATATAAATTACTTCAGTATTTTTCCTAAGGTTGAAACTTATTATTGAAAATGAGGGCATTGACATTTCTCTAGGGATTTCCCATGAAATACAACATTTCTAAAGTATTATATTGCTAACATTTTACTGATAGAAATTTAATAGATTTAACCAACAGTTTAAAAAGAAAAGCATGATTCTTTCATAAATAATTATCCATTATTAATGAACAATAACATTGAAAGCCAATAACTCTGAAATTACTCGTATATCTGCTTAATAATAATTTAAAAGAAGAAAACAAAATCCAATGCATATTTTGTGGCTATGTTGGAAAATGTATACAAACTTGCAACAAGTAAAGCAAGCTGTTGCATTAGAGGAGGTGCAGAGGTGCCACTAGAGGGCACTATAAACAGATTACAGAACGAACCTCTGTCTTTCATGATATCGAGCGTGGCTTTGTCTTAAAAAATCTTAAACCATTAGTAACAAAAGTGAGAAAGTACATCTCTTTGAGACTTG
This sequence comes from Neotragus pygmaeus, assembly GCA_006410875.1. Taxonomy (NCBI): domain Eukaryota; kingdom Metazoa; phylum Chordata; class Mammalia; order Artiodactyla; family Bovidae; genus Neotragus; species Neotragus pygmaeus. The sequence goes on along the minus strand of SJYV01000289.1, from coordinate 15,269 downwards.
TGCACTCTTTCATCTCATTGTTGTGCCAGCTTCATGGATATTATGTAGAGGATTTCTGCTACAGGTGGAAGGGCAGAAGGTAAGGTTGGTTAGAAGGCTGCTCCAGTCCCTGCTCAACTAGACCCTTCACATCAGGTTCATTCAAGTTCACTTCAATAGCTTTTCAAATATTTATTATACAATACAAAATTAATAAATGAATCTATGTACTCCTCTTAAGGTTTAATAGGGAGATATAGGTATTTGCTTCAGATGTTTTCAAGAAACCAAGAACAGTACAGGTAGAAATGAAGCCTTTTTGAACCCTCTCCTAATTCCATTTGCTTCCCTCCCTCCTTGTATGAAAAAATTCCAGAATATACTACTATTCTGAAACTGGCATGTCCATCCCACCCTGTGTTTAATACTTCTATTACTTATAAGGAAGTATGGTTCATATCCTGTTGTATTGTTCCAGAGGGCACTATTCCTTACCTCCATTTGTATTCTTTTCTTTATTCCTACTACTGGACTAGAAAATGTGTTTTCTTTTTATTCTTTTAGTACTGTATTTTCAGGCCACTGTATATACTACATTTAAGGACCTTAGCATCTTAAATCTGATCCTCCCTTATCCCATTCTTCATGTCCTCTATCATATTGTTCTTTTTAACCACCATTGCGCACCACCCATTGCTATTTGATCCCCTGCTTCTGAGTTTTGGTACTAGAAGGAAATCTGTGTCAGTTCAGAATATCATGCAGTTGAAGTCTACAAAAACCCTTCTAAATGATCTTCCTTCCAGTTCGTTTTACCTCTTTTATTAGATTAAAATGTTTAACTGAAGTGTAATTGATTTATAATATAAATATTAATTGCAGGTGTACAGCTTAGTGATTCTATATTTTTATAGATTATACTCCATTTAAAGTTATTACAAAATATTGGCTGTATTTCTGGTATAGTATAGTATATCCTTGTGAGTTATTTATGTTATACACAGCAGTCTGTATCTGTAATCCCTCACCTGTATCTTGCCCCTCCACCTACCCACCCTCCCTACTGGTAACCACCAGTTTGTTCTCTAGAAATCTATTTGTATTTTTCTACAGTCGTTCATTTTATTTTTTAGATTCAGTGTATCAGTGATATGGCACTTGTCTTTCTGTCTGACTTATTTCATTCAGCATAATACCTTCCAGTCCATCCATGTTTTTGCAAATGGCAAAATTATATTCTTTTTATGGCTGAGTAGTATTCCATTCTGTATATATACCACGTCTTTGTCCATCAGTTGTTGATGGATGCTTAGGTTGTTTCCACATCTTAGCTATTGTAAATAATGCTGCTATGAGTGTTGTGGTGTGGGTATCTTTTTGAATTAGTGGGGTTTTTCAGATATATACCCAGGAGTGGAATTGCTGGGTCACACAGGAGTTCTATTTTTAGCTTTTTGAGGAATTTCCCTAGTGTTTCCCACAATGGCTACCCCAATTTACATTACCACCAACAGTATACAAGGTCTCCCTTTTCTCCACATCTTCACCAAATTTAATTGTGTTCTTTTAGATGATGACCATTCTGACAGCTGTGAGATGATGTCTCATTGTGGTTTTGATGTACATTTCTCTGTTAATTAGCAATATTGAGCATCTTTTCATTTGCTTATTGGCCATCTGTATATCTTTTCTAGGAAAATGTCTATTCAGTTCTTCTGCCCATTGTTTAATCAGGTTGTTTGTAATTTTTTTTTATATAGAGGTGTATGAGTTGTTTATACATTTGTTAACCCCTTAGCAGTCTTATCATTTGCAAATATTTTCTCCCATTCAGTAGTTTGTCTATTTGTTTTGTTGATAATTTCCTTTGCTGTGAAAGAGATTTTAAGTTTAATTAGGTCCCATTTGTTTATTTTTGCTTTTATTTCGTTTGCCTTAGGAGACAGATCCAAAAAGATATACTATGATTTATGTTGAAGAGTATTCTGTGTATGTTTTCCTCTAGGAGTTTTACAGTATCCAGTCTTACATTTAGGTCTTTGTAATCCATTTTGAGTTATTTCTCTATATGGTATGAGAAATTGTCCTAGTTTCATTCTTTTACATACTGTTTCTGCTAAGTCGGTTCAGTCATGTCCCNCTTTAAATTTTAAATGAAAATTATAATTAAGCTTGAGCCATAAGGTGAAAAACTCTGTCTCCCTAACAATAGCTCCATAGCTTGTGGCCTTTTAGGTCACATTTGCTTCCAAAAGCAAACACTTCACAACACTAGAATAAATCTTTGTGAGTAAAATACTTCACAGACTAACTCACACTTGATCCATTAAAAATTTTATTTCATTGATATTCAGTTTTTAAAATAGCTAACTGAAGTACTACTTTAAAGTATTACAGAGAAAATAAAAGGTAAATTGCTCCTATAGAGAGCACCTTCTATCATGGAGAAATAAATTCAAGTTAAACCACCTACAGTTACTGCTATTACTACTTTAGCACCGAGTTAAATACAAAACTCTTGCTATGTGTCACACAGGTAAGATCTCCTTACTCTTACTATTTCTTTTCTTCTACTATTATTTTCCTCAGGCTTTATGTTGTTTTCTTTACTTCCAATTCAGATAGTCATGTCTTGGGACATCCCTGATGGTCCAGTGGCTTCCCTGAGCGCCCAATGCAGGGGGCCTGGGTTTGACTCCTGGTTAGGGAACTAGATCCCACATGTCACACCTAAAGACCCCATAGACTGCAAAGACTGAAGATCCTGGTGGTGCAACCAAACAAAAGAAATAAATATTTAAAAAAAAAGAAAGAAAGAAAGAAAAAGAAAGCCATGGCTTTTCTTACTCTACGGGAAAATGTACAGTTAGATTCTGGCACCTGACCTGAGACTCTCAGAATTACCAAGAATTTCTGTGGACTATGCAACAACAACAAACTGTTTCCAAGGCTCCAAGTTCTGGCAATCCCACTAAATAGGGCAACCAAAAGAAACTGCAGCCTTAAGTTTCACTAGATCTTTGCTGTTCCTAAGTAGTGATTTTGTGAATTGTTAGATTCAGATCCCCCAAATCAGAGAGAAGGCAAGAAATCAATAAAGCACTTCACAGGCATTTCATCCAATACAAGCTCTCCCACTCTCTGGAGTTTATGACTATGTGGATAATTAACAATCAAGAGGTGAGTAAGCTATGCCAATGGGCAATATAATCCATTACCCACTTACCCACCAATTTACCCACTTTTATATTCCTCCACCAATCACTTGATTCTTTAAGAACAAACTGTTTGTTTTAAAAGCAGCTGGCTTATATAATCATTCTTCCTCACAAAGTCTCTTTTACTAATTCAATGGCAACATGATTTTCATTTTAAGGATTTATTAACCAGGTACAGTTAACTAAATGCATGTTAGATAAGAATTTTACTCACTTTTTTTTAGTTTATTTTGGCCATCTGATGCGAAGAACTGACTCATTGGAAAAGACCCGATGCTGGGAAAGACTGAAGGCAGGAGAAGGGGATGACAGAGGATGAGATGGTTGGGTGGCATCACCAANAACCCCATGGACTGCAGCCTACCAGGCTCTTCCGTCCATGGGATTTTCCAGGCAAGAGTACTGGAGTGGGGTGCCATTGCCTTCTCTGATCTAATCTTCCCAGCTCCACTTATTGAAGAGACTGGCTTTTCTGCATTCTGTCCTTTTGCCTTCTTTGCTGTACATTAATTGACTGTTCAGTGTGTGAATTAATTTCTGGACTCTCTCTCCTGTCCTAAAGCTTGGGTCAGCTCACTGGCGAGTGGGGCTAGGTACCAGGATGGCTGGCTGAGGGGCCCGTGGTGTCTCAGAGCTAGTGTTGGTCTGCTGGTGGGTGGGCTGAATCCTGCCATTGCAGGCTGTGGATTGCAGTCATCCTAGGGCTGGTGTGCACCTGCTGATGGGAAGGTCTGGGGCCCAGTGGGTCCTGGGGCTGGTGCCTGCCCACTGGTGGATGGAGCTCGGGCTTGGGGTTTCTGACCACAGGGCCCTGGGGATCCTGGCTCTATGGCCTGCACCCTGGATGTACCAGTGTGGTATATGTATGGGTCATGTCCTGGGCCTCTCGTGGACATGGCCAAGTCCAGGGATGGCTGTGGGCTAGGGGAGACTTAAGGCAACCTGCCTCCTGGTGGACATGACCGTGTCCCTCCTTGGCTAGTTACTTGACTTACCCAAGTACTGGTGCCTACAGGTTGGTGGGTGATGGCAGGGCTGGATCCTGAGGTTAATAAAAGCTAGAGAGGGGATTGCAAATGGCACGTGCCTGCACCAGTGTCCATGTGGTAGCAGGAGCTCCCCAGGGTGGCTGGTGCCAGTGTCTACGTCCCCAGGGCAAGGCTTTCAAAGATCAGTAATTAGGTCTGACCCAGGCTCCTTTAAATTAATGTTTCTGCCGAGTCCCATAGCATACAAGTTTTTGTGCACATCTTTTAAGCGTGAAGTCTCTATTTTCCACAGCCCTCTGGGACTCCCCAAAGTAAGCCCTGCTGGCCTTCAGAGTCAAACGTCCTATGGGCTCACATTCCCCTTGTAGGATCCCCAGGCTGGGGTGCTCAATGTAGAGCTCAGACCCTTAGCCCCTTGGGAGAATATCTGCAATCGTGATTATTCTCCCGTTTGTGAGTTTCCCTCTGCAGACATGGATCTAGATCCATGTGAATCTGCCTCTCCTGCTCATCTCATTGTGGTTGCTTTTTTTATATCTTTAGTTGTAGAAGATCTTTTCTGGTAGATTCTGTTTTTCTCATCAATAGTTGCTCTTAAAAAGTTTGTAGTTTTGGTGTGCACATGAGAGGAGGTAAGCTCAGGGTCTTTCTACTCAGTCATCTTGGCCAAACTCCTCTACTGTATATATCACTACCAGATTAATTTTTGCAAAGAATTGCTTTCTTTCATTATACCTATGAGCATTATATTACTTTCTAGCTCAAGTACCCACTGATAATGTTTGAAACCATATAGTATATTGTATCATGTTTTTTCTAATTTCTCTCACTGTTTGCAGACATCATGTTTCCCTAATCTAGATCATTATCCTTCCTCACTGGCCTGCAGTACCTCTGTGTTTGTTTCTGCATTTCTGCCTTTTTTTTTTTTCATTATGCCTGTAAGCAAATTTTCTCTTCTTTTCTTCTGTCCAAATCATTCCTCCTAAATCCACTGAGAGATGCATTTGTGAGAAAGTCTTATGCCAGGTACCCCAATTCTATCTTTCTCTGTTGCCTGATCATCTTTTAAGACTCTAAAAGCCTATCACATAACTTGACATTGATCATACACTCTCTCAAGACCTCTGTATTCCGTAAAGGATTGTTTCCTCTTTATTGGAAAGTAGAGTTGGTTGTTTACTGGCTCTTTCATTTAACTGATAGATGCAATAGCATTTATTAATTTGAATTCAACTTCAAAACAAGTTAGTGATTAAATGCAAAAAAAATTGTATCCTATGTGTAGAGACTTTGCTGGGCTAGTTTTANAAGTAGAGTTGGTTGTTTACTGGCTCTTTCATTTAACTGATAGATGCAATAGCATTTATTAATTTGAATTCAACTTCAAAACAAGTTAGTGATTAAATGCAAAAAAATTGTATCCTATGTGTAGAGACTTTGCTGGGCTAGTTTTACAAGAGATTTTTTTTTTTTTTTTATTAAACCAGTTCTCTCTCTCTCTTATTATTTCATATCACTGTTACAGTCATTCAAGTATTTAATGAGAAAGTATGTACAAGTCTTTGGGCTACATATCATGGGGAAATGCAGAGACATACAATACAAAAGCATACCTAACCCACTGGCAGTCACGACAAGAGATGGTAGGCTGGACAGCCTGAGTTCAAATCTCAGTTCTGCCGCCTAGTGGCTATGTAATTTTAGAAAATTCTTCTCCATACTTTAGCTTGTCTTAAAACAAAACAAAACAAAAAAACAAGGTGGGGTGGGGGGACAAATGGCCAACCTTCTGAAGCAGTATCCACTGGGAAACACTGGAAGACAGGGAAACGACTGTGTGTGTGGGTCTCTAGTTACTCATTCTAGGACTGCTGCTACTGCTGCTACTAAGTCGCTTCAGTTGTGTCCGACTCTGTGCGACCCCATAGACGGCAGCCCACCAGGCTCCCCCGTCCCCGGGATTCTCCAGGCAAGAACGCTGGAGTGGGCTGCCATTTCCTTCTCCAGTGCATGAAAGTGAAAATTGAAAGTGAAGATGCTCAGTCGTGTCCGACTCCTATCGACCCCATGGACTGCAGCCTACCAGGCTCCTCCGTCCATGGGATTTTCCAGGCAAGGGTACTGGAGTAGGGTGCCATTGCCTTCTCACAGCAATCTGGCCGATCTACATTTCAGATTTCAGGAGAGGGGCCCTCTGCTTATTCCTGGGTTGTGGAGCTTTCGAGCTGCATGGTTAGGAAAGCCCAGGCTCTTCTCTGGGTCATCAGGGACTGGAATACAGCAGCAGTCTGGTAGAGTAGATTCTTGCCTCCAGCTCTGTCCTTCCAGCTCAGCATTGGTGATTAGGGTAGCATCAGCTGTCTGTCTGCAAGATCAGGNATTCCTGTTGCTGCAAATGGCAAGGTTCTTTTTTATGACTGAGTAGTATTACACACACACACACGCACACACACACACCCCATGTCTTATTTATCCATTTATCTGCTTATGGACACTTAGGTTGCTTCCATATCTTGGCAATTGCAAATAACATTTCTATGAAGTTTGAGGTGCATGTATCTTTTTGAATTGGTGGTTTTTCTCAGATATATACCCAGGGGTGGAATTGCTGGGTCATGTAATAGTTCTATTTTCCTTTTTTTCTTTTTTTGGAGGAAAAAGTGCTTCATATTGCTTTCCACAATGACTGCACTAATTTACATTCCTACCAACAGTATATGAGGGTTCCTTTTTCTCCATATTCTTACCAACATTTTTTATAATAGCCATTCTGACAGGTGTGAGGCAATAGTTCACTGTGGTTTAGCTTTGCATTTCCCTGATGATTAATAATACTGACCATCTTTTCATGTGCTGTTGGCCATGAAATCTGTATCTCTTTGCGAAAATGTCTGTTCAGATCTTCTGTTCATTTTAAAATGGGTTGTTTGCTTTTTTGGGGTGGAGTTGTATGGGCTGTTTATATGCTAAATAGTAATCCCTTATGATCCCTTATGGGTCATATCATTTGCAAATAACCTTTCCATTCAGTAGGTTGTCTAATTGTTTTGTGACTGTTTCCATTGCTGTGCCAAAGTTTTAAAATTTAAATAGGTCCCGTTTGTCTATTTTTGTTTTTATTCATTTACTTTAGGAGATGGATCCAAAAAAAAATATTGTTGCAATATATGTCAGAGTGTTCTGCCTATGTTTTCCTATAGGAGTTTTATAGTATCTAGTTTTACACTTAGGTCTTTAATCTATTTTGAGTTTATTTTTGTATATGGTGTTAGACAATGTTCTAATTTCATTCTGCTACATGTAGTTGTCCAGTTTTCCCAATACCACCTATTGAGATTTTTTTTTCTCCATTGTATATTCTTGCCTCCTTTGATGTAGATTAATTGATCATATATGCAGTCATGTTTGACAGTTAAATCAGGTGTGTCTTAATCAGTTCAGGCCACTATAACAAAATATCACAAACTGGGTGGCTCGGACATATATTTCTTACTGTTATTGAGACTGGGATATCCACGGTCAAGGTGCTGGTAGATTGTATGTCTGGTAAGAATCCTCTTTCTGGTTCACACATTGTCCCATTCTTGCTCTGTGTTTGTATGGTCAAGAAAGATCATCCCTCTCATGTCTCTTCTCACAGGGTACTGATTCCTTCATGAGGGCTCCACCCCATGACCTAATTACCTTCGCTTCCAAACAGCATCCGGAGAAGGCAATGGCACCCCACTCCAGTACTCTTGCCTGGAAAATCCCATGGACGGAGGAGCCTGGTAGGCTACAGTCCATGGGGTCGCGAAAAGTCTGACACCACTGAGTCTTCACTTTCACTTTTCACTTTCATGCACTGGAGAAGGAAATGGCAACCCACTCCAGTGTTCTTGCCTGGAGAACCCCAGGGACGGGGGAGCCTNTCCTCTGTCCATGGGATTCTCCAGGCAAGAATACTGGAGTGGATTGCCATTTCCTTCTCCATTCACTTTCACTTTTCACTTTCATGCATTGGAGAAGGAAATGGCAACCCACTCCAGTGTTCCTGCCTGGAGAATCCCAGGGACGGGGGAGCCTGGTGGGCTGCCATCTATGGGGTTGCACAGAGTCAGACACGACTGAAGCGACTCAGCAGCAGCAGCAGCAGCCAAACAGCGTCATGTTGGAGATGAGGGCTTCAGTGTGTGAATTTGGTGGGGACACATACTTTCAATCCATATCAAGGCCCTATCACCTGATATAACTTCTGTTCTGACTTTTTCTGTTCTTTCAACCTTTTCCCCTCTTACAGCATTTCTTCTGTGAGTGATAGGACCAAATCATATCATATTTTAGAGGAGATCATGAGGCATACAATAGGTGCTCATGGATAAATAAAACAAAACCCTTGCTATCAAGGAACTTGCCCTACTGTAGGAAAGACAAAATGTATCAATGTGATATGTGAAATACATATAGGGTAGCCAGTAAATATGATTATCAATGAGAAAGAGAATTCGGTCAAAATTCAATTTTTGGCATCTACCATATGTCAGATACTGGGTATGGGAATAGAGAGGAAGGACTGTTTCTTTTCAGGCTTGACACAATTGGAGCTTGAGTGCACAAAGCTGGTAGCAATAAAGAAGAAAATCCTATGAGCTTGTTTCCATATTTGCTTCAAGTATCTACTTATCTATCTTGTTGAACCAGTTCAAAGTAAATATATCATCATCACATTTCATCCCTTAATACTTCAACATGCATTTCAAAAAACTAAAGAAACAAAGAAAAAAAACCCAAACTCAGGGTATTCTCATATATAACCCCAGCATTATTATCATCTAACAATTAAGAAGAATGTTCTACTCTACTCCCCAGCTGTGCCTTATTGTCCCTTTGATCCTCACCTACAGACACATTATCCACTTTCTGTACTCTTAGCCCCAAGAATGGAGAAGGCAATGGCACCCCACTCCAGTACTCTTGCCTGGAAAATCTCATGGATGGAGGAGCCTGGTAGGCTGCAGTCCACGGGGTCGCTAAGAGTCAGACACGACTGAGTGACTTTACTTTCACTTTTCACTTTCAAGCATTGGAGAAGGAAATGGCAACCTACTCCAGTGTTCTTGCCTAGAGAATTTCAGGGACGGCAGAGCCTGGTGGTCCACCATCCATGGGGTCGCACAGAGTCAGACACAACTAAAGCGACTTAGCAGCAGCAGCCCCAAGAAGCTGACTTGTACAGACTGCCACAGCCAGGCTCCCAAATGGGTTCAGCCAATGGGAGTTGCCCACAGATACCAGAGGCTATCAGAAGCACTAATAGAAGATGATGGTGCAGAGATAATCTGGGATACATTTTCTCTGCTCCATACTGCAAGGTTGCTGGTCTGGCATTGACTACCTACTACTGAATCTTCTGTGAAGCATCATACCCTGCCGTAGCTCCGCCCGTGACTGGGCTCTTGGAACTGCACCCACATTTGCTTATTAAGGTCTAAATTAGCTGGCAACGGCTTCCCTGTTAACCCTGGGTAGCTCAGCATCCTTGTTGATTCCTTTAGCCTTGACCACACCTCTCAATTGTCTTGTCATTAAGTGCTTCATTAGTAAGTTCTTGTTTGTGATTTGTTTCCTGCAAGGACCCTGTTTGACGATTGGATAATCCATAATCAAATCTCACCATTAGTTTAAAGTGTTTTTAAAGATTATTTTAACTAAAATCCAATGAAAGATCTTGCACTGAACTTGGTTATGCCCCTTTATTTTCTTAATCTGGCAACTCCTTCCTTTTTTCTTGCCGTTGACTTTCTAAAAAGAGATTGGACCAGTTTTCTTCAAGTCCCACATTCTGAATGTATCCAGTTGTTTCCTCATTCAGTTCAGTTCAGTTCAGTCGCTCAGTCGTGTCCAACTCTTTGCGACCCCATGAATCACAGCACACCAGGCCTCCCTGTCCATCACCAACTCCCGGAGTTCACTCAGACTCATGTCCATCGAATCAGTGATGCCATCCAGCCATCTCATCCTCGGTCGTCCCCTTCTCCTCCTGCCCCTAATCCCTCCCAGCATCAGGGTCTTTTTCAATGAGTCAACTCTTCGCATGAGGTGACCAAAGTACTGGAGTTTCAGCATCAGTCCTTCCAAAGAACACCCAGGGCTGATCTCCTTTAGGATGGACTTGTCACTTAATGTGTTCTTCTCCTCTTTGTATTACTTTAACTTGAATCTAATCAAGCCTTCAGATTCAACTTCCATTTAGACACTATTAATTATAATACAGGTGATACATATCATTTATAAGGCATTATCAGAGCCTTGAGACCTCATTAATAGTGGGACAACTGGATAGTAAGTTCAACTACCAAGTGATAATAGTCATATTTGTCTATTATAAAAGGCATTCCACCCCAAATGCTATTAGCAAATCATCTGTGAGGTGGTCCTTTGGTACCAAGTGAATACCTAGCTCTCTATCAATTCAGTCCTTCTGCTAATAATTTTAGCATTCATTATTGATTCTTGCCTGCATCAATTATTTCATTATATCTTGCAAACTTACTCTTTTCTATTCCAATCATCACTTCTACATTTATTATTAATATTCTTCCATAAATAAGAGCTTTAATGAAAAAAAGACTTTTTATTTTTTCCTGACAACAGTTGCTACAATAAAGAAGAATAAACCCTGTTTTCCCTTCAATTATTTACTCTAAAATCAGATAATCAATATGATACTATTACTGCTAATAGTATAAACATTATACTGTATTTCATTAATGAGGTCTCAGAATTCTGTACAATTAAGCTTGAACTGGTTATCAGAGAAACTAAATGCTTAAACTTTCTGATACACATTATGTTAAATTCCATTTGCCTTCTTGCTTTCAATGATTGCCTCAGAGTTTCCTACCGCAGCCCTGGTCATCTATACAGTTCTAGCACTAATAGACAGAGACTTCATATAGCACAAAAGGTAGGAATAAAAACCAATATCAGTAGCTGGCAATTACACCACAATTAGATTGCACCTCTCATAGGAGCACTCAAGATTCATTCTAAATGGCTATTATCCTCCTCTGTTTTAGCTATTAGTTTCACAAATCTTTGATCACAGGATCTTAAAGCTTTGCTCTATTGTGACATTGCTTTCTCTACACATATACTGAAATAAGCCATTTTGCTCCTCTAAGTGCTTCCGTCTGGATGAAACAATGGAATTTTAAAAGCTTAGGCAGTGAGACCTCTAGGTTCTGTTTGGATTTTTATAAGCAATCGTTTGGGAGCTGATCTTTTGTTATCTGAGAGTTATCTGAGTTAACAGCCTTTGGCTGTTCTGTCACAGGTACTTGCAGTAGGTAGCAGCAGCTGGTTACCAAGCTTCCTGTCAGGAATACTCACTGCTATTCATCTGTGTGGTCCTGGGCTTTTTTCTGCAGCCCCCACCTCTTAGTAACTGTTCCTCAATCACAAACATCAAAACAGACGGAGGGAGCCAATCTCAAGAAAAGGCAGACATGGCCCTCATCAGTTATTAAAATCCTTCTCCAGTAAGACTCACAAAACTTAGCTGAATTTTCTAACATCATATGGTCATCATAAATGAAGCCTCTCTTGCTAGTTGATGAAATCTTCATCATCACTGAGAAAACAGAGTGATCCATATATGCCAAAAGCCTTTAAGGATTTATGAACAAAACTGTGGTATGGTCTGTTGGGTATTGGCTTCTTTGCTCTCAGGTCCATTATTTGTTTCACACCCCACCCCACCCTCAAGTCTGCTCTAGGTTATAGAGACCATCCCCAGCAAACACCAATTCCCAGTGTATTAATTTGCTATTGCTATATGACAAATTATCACAAATTTAGTGGTCAAAAATAACACCCGATAATTATCTCCTATTTCTTTATTTAAGAGCTTGGGTGAGCTTGACTGGCTGTCTGCTCAGGATCTCGTGAGGCCACATGGCTGCTGGGCTTTTCCCTGCAGGATCCAGGGAAGCAGCTGCTTCTGAGCTCGTTCAGGTTGCTGGTCTCGTTCAGTTCCCTGCAGCTAGAGGACTCAGGTCCCGTTTCCTGGCTGGCTGTCAGTGGGAGGCTACACCTTGTTCAGTTACTGCCTGGAGGCCACGAAACATACTGTGATCAGGGCTCAAGTTGAGGTGAAGCTCAATAATAAAGAATCCATCTGTCAATGCAAGAGATTCAGGTTCAGTCCCTGGGTCAGGAAGATTCCCTGGAGGAGGAAATAGCAATCCACTCTGGTTTTCTTACCTGGAGAATCCTACTGACAGAGGAGCCTGGCAGGCTAGAGACTATGGGGTTGCAGAGTCAGACATGACACAGCAATTAAACAACAACAGCAAATGTAGAAGCTAACTGCTCAAGGTCGTTGGATAATACTCCTCAGGACTGGGCATTCCTCCTTTCTTACAGGAGGATCTAAGCCAGTGTTGGCAAACTGCAGCCTGAGGGCGAAGTCTGGCCGGCCACCTGTTCTTATACAGCCCTGCAAGATAAAAATGGTTTTTACTTCTTTAATGGTTACGCTTTAAATGGTTACATAAGTCTCAATTATTTTGCAGCTTAGCCCACAAAGGCTAAAATATTTACTATCTGGCCCTTTACAGAAAGAACTAGTGGAACCATGAATTCTATTTAGATTATAGTTCAAGCCTATCAGGTCAGAAGAGAGGGCTTGGGGGAGGGGAGCTGTGATGCATTGGGAAAGGAAGTAGAAGACATCCTACAAAGAAAATAACCAAATTCTGGTATCATAAGAATAGCACAGGTCTAAAAAGTGAGACTGTAAATCTTCCTGGAATGAAGAATAATTTTTTTAAGGCTTTGCTAATTTGTTGTAAGAAAAATGCACTTGTTTTAATTTGCATATCATTTGGTTACTAATAGAGTTGGAGTTGGATTTTTTTCACATGTTAATTTGAAGAATTGCAAATGACTGCCACAAATAAAAAGAACAGATTTCTGAACCAAGGACAAAATCAAAATAGTTAATATCTGGGAAGCTAAAGTAATCTATAAAATGGAAAATATATTAATGTTCCAACCAAGAAAGGAACAAATGTTTACTCTTTTAAATGTGTTAATATTCAAAAATAAAAAGAAAAATTGAAGCATAACGTCTGAGCCCAAAATTTCATAGCTGAGGATTTGGAAATACTTGAGGTAGTTTCCTAGTACTTCCTATCACTTCCCTATAAGTCTGGCTAAACCTAGCTGTATTCCTAAGACTCATATTATCAAAGAAGCAGGAAAAAATTTTTTTTCATACAGAAAATGGAGCCAAGACTACTGAGTTTAGATTGGCAATAAAGCTATTTTCTCTTGAAGGAATTACAAAAGTTTTATCAGTAGAGTTGGAAAACTTATCCAGTTGCATCCAGCTCTTGTTCAAGAGTAATATCGCCTTTAATGACCAGAATATGATCTTTAGATACCATTCCCCACTAAAAGAAGCTCCTTTAGAACATTTACAAAATGAGTCAGATATGATCTTGTGCCAGAAAACAAAGAAACATTGCAACTCTGAAGAGGCCTTATCAAATGCACACAAACACTAAACTGAAAAGGCTTCTGGTGCAAAGTCGAGATAATTTGAGCAAAAAAGAATAACATCAGTGATTAAAAAGTCATTATACAAAAATTTAGTAGTTTACAATGACATGCACAGAAAGACTCACTGGTTCTAGTCATCTGGGTTACCAGCTCTTTGCTCTCAAAATTGCTAAAAGGATAGAATCGAGACTTCACTTTTCCTGAATGAGCTGTGTTTCAGCCCACCCAAGAGATGAGGGCTTCCTGGTGGCTCAGTTGGTAAAGAATCCACCTGCAGTGCAGGAGACACAGGTTGGATCCCTTGATCAGGAAGATCCCCTGGGACAGCCCACTCCAGTATTCTTGCCTGGGAAGTCCCATGAACGGAGGAACCTGGCAGGCTTCAGTTGCAAAAGAGTCAGACAGGACTTAGTGACTAAACCACCAAGAGTTGCTAAGGTCCAGTTCTTCACAAAAAGAATTCTAGCTAATAAAAAGAGAAGGAATGATAGGAATTTGCTGTTTTTCAATCTCAGTGAAACAGTGGATCTAGGGAGTGATCAGTACTTGATAAATCATGAAGTGCTGTAAGTTGCTGGAGACTTTATAATGGAGGGATCCAGATGCCACCTTGTATTATGCTAATCAGCCTTGGCATCACTAACATTGTGCTTCAACATATAAGGCAATAAGAACCATAAGTTCGGTTTATGATGCATTCTTACCAGCAAAACTGAACCTGAAACTAAACCAAATTTCAAGGTCTAACAACCTGTTTGCCTGTTTTCGCACTCAGTCGTGTCTGACTCTCTGTGACTCCATGAGCTATAGCCCACCAGGCTCTCCTGTCCATGGAATTTTCCAGGCAAGAATATTGGAGCAGGTTACCAGTTCCTCCTGCAGGGGATTTTCCCTACCAAGGGATGAAACCTGAGTCTCCTGCATCTCCTGCTTTGGCAGGTGGATTCTTTACCACTGTGACACCTGGGAAGAAACAACTAGTTTACCAGTGATAAATACGGAGAAAGCAATCAGCTAAATTCAAAAGGTGGACAATTCTGTAATAAGAGAACTGGTTTCTTCAACAAATGAATTATATTAAAAATGGGTAGGAGGTAGAAAATTAAAAATATACTCAGTAAACAACCAAGTGCAGTGTTTGGACTTTGGATTCTAAAATTTGGAAAACTCAGCAGTGGCCACAGGACTGGAAAAGGTCAGTTTTCATTGCAGTTCCAAAGAAAGGCAATGCCAAAGAAGGCTCAAACTACCACACAATTGCATTCATCTCACATGCTAGTAAAGTAATGCTCAAAATTCTCCAAGCCAGGCTTCAGCAATACATGAACCGTGAACTCCCTGATGTTCAAGCTGGTTTTAGAAAAGGCAGAGGAACCAGAGATCAAATTGCCAACATCCGCTGGATCATGGAAAAAGCAAGAGAGTTCCAGAAAAACATCTATTTCTGGTTTATCAACTATGCCAAAGCCTTTGACTGTGTGGATCACAATAAACTGTGGAAAATTCTGAAAGAGATGGGAATACCAGACCACCT